>CACRXP010000321.1:194556-264507 GCA_902702965.1 Spirometra erinaceieuropaei | reverse complement strand
TTGAAGAAGATATAGGGTTCTATCTGACGACTAAAGGAACGAATATTTTTATGCATACTTTCTATGAAATATATTTGAATTCATAGGACCATCGAAGATAAATGAGCAAAATGCATACTACCTGAGCGGTAATTTTTTGCAGAGTGTTTTCATTGCAGGCGGACAGAACAAAATTCATTCAAAATCCGGCATCAAGAAACAACTGAAATATCTTGGAGTTATGCAGCAGGATGTTTAATGGTCAAACTAAAATAAGATAATATTTTTCACTCGAAAACGTTCTACAGAGTTGTTTAACACTTCCTGAGTTAGCACATCTACTGTAGTTTCTAAGCTGGCTCTAAGGTTGACGTGAATTGACAAATTGCTGAGGGACAAAATATCTGCAAAATGGACGATTTGTGTTGATAACGGGCAGGGTAGTTCAAACTCATTGATGCCCATATACTATGCACTGTGGTAGAGAATACTCAGATAAAAATACGATTTCCGTAAAGAAATTAACTGGATTATATACATGTCGTGTAGAGCCTACGCTTATTGTAGTAGAATTGTATCTGCGACGGGGTAAGCATGTTATCATAATCACTTCTGGCTGACAGGTCGACTAAACTATTTTAGGCCTTAACGTGTAAATTCAGCTTCAACGACGTTAGAGCATTGTGCGAAATATTGTTTTTGTCTGTTGCACAATTGCACTTGCAATTGTGCGTTGTTTTCGAGAAAGAGAGTTAGTTAGAGCTGGCGGTTTAAAATTAAGTTAGGGGCGGACGAAATGACGTATCAGGTTTCTTGACTTGGGGAGGTTGTCTGTGCTTGGTCGTTCAACCGATCCCAATGAGTGATTTATGGGTTCGAGGGCTTTTGATGGCCTCCGCGCTGTTTACTGTTATTCAATTTGAACTGGTTTTCGGAAAATCATTAACAGAGGCCTGACTTTACTCTTGCATTTGACACCTGTGGTTGATATTATTCTATTATTTAAGCCACAGCGGGTTGATAAAGTATCTTATTACTGGGTCGAGGTTATTTGCACATTGCACACTGTATGCTACGAAATAGAATATTAAGATGATTTTTCGCCCTATCTGATAAATAAGATGAAATCGAGGTTGAGAGTTGTTTTAAGTGCAGTGGGTATTTTAAGCGTTTAGGAAAGGTTTTTCGCCTAGCAGGTGACCTATAATCGTACACAAAGACCCATATTTTTCCAAAAAGCGCCGTAATCATGAAAATACGCTGAGCTCCTACTTTTCGGAGTCTACTTGAATATCCTTCATAATGTATAGTAAAACGCGGATGACGTTTTATTACAGTTTGGACGCCACAAAACTAAAACATAAGAACATTCTATATAAAGAATTGGGGTAGATATAGTTATGTGGCCGCACCTGATGGGCACAGTACTGTTAAGATTAGTGTAAGGGGTTATGGTCAGTGATTAGGGTTAGAGTTGGGGATTAGGGTTAAAAGTTGGAACAACCATTCCTCAACCACTCAGGTACCAACGCACCTTTCCAAAAACTTTTCTTTTGTATACTACTAAATGACCTCGTCACCTGTGCGTTCCCTTGGTTCCACCTCTGCAAAAACACCTATTACCACCGGTCCCGTACTATAGGTGGCTGGAGTTTGTTCAATTCATGTGGGGCTACATAGCCACATCTGATTGAAAATTGAACAAAAACTGATTATGTAGTTATTGTGATGTCCAGCTAATCAGTCTTTAGACCTATCTTTGAATGGACACATTCGTGAGATAATGTTATAATTACAACTACCATTATATTATAGATCATAGTATAATATAATAGAACTATAGTAATTCTACCATATTGAATATGTTATATGGTAAAGGTATTATATGGTACTCTCGACATAGATACCTACTAAAAGCCCAGACACGTGTTTTGCCGATATTCTGCCGCCGCGTGACACAGCTGCGAGGGGTTCGGCTCTTCAGTGGGACCCCCCAGCGTTCTCTAGCAGTTTCTGGCATATAAAATCCCGAGAATAATCAGGTGAATAATTTCAGGAATTACTCAGCGCAGGATTTGTCCTTGGATGTCATACTATTCGCAGTATTCTTTTTCGTAGAATGGGCATTACGTGGTTATTCCACAGTAGTTGATTGTCTTCGACTCAAATCTTCATTGACATTTCGGTCCTGACCCTGAAAAGTCATGTCCCAATTACTTAACTCCAAGTCCTGCCCTGAGTAATTTCTAAAATTATTTACTCGATATTATATATATTGCTATATTATATTATTATATATTATATAGATTATTTTATCTTGCGTATTATTAAAGATCAATAGTTCGGTATGCGCCAATTCCTGATTAAATGAGAGAGAGAGAGGACTGCTTTATTTTGAAAATAACTTTCAAAACTTTCAGCAAAAACGGTTCTCCAGTACACAGCGATTACCATAGAGATAAACAGGTTTTTTGGACAGACAGGTGGAGATGATTATATATTAAGAAAAAAGGACTTTAAGGTGCAAGATCGAGTTTTAGTTTTTGTTTTTCAACATCTTTGCAGGTGAGATACCGGGCTAGAAATGGCAGTATGGAATTCCGATAGGCCGAACTGCGGCAAGGGATGTGGCGGAAGCATCGACGCGTGGGGCGTAAGGATTTCGCAGCCATTAACTCATTATGAAGGGGATGGACGGTGTCATTCAGAATTCGGTCAGCGAACCGCTCCACCGAGTTGAAGTGTCGCCGCACGATGGTATCAACTAAAAGATGATAGGAAACACCAGCAGCAGAGGCGAGCATTCGAATGACACGTTTAAAAATAATTAGATCTTTTTTAAGTAAAGCTGGAAAAATAACTGGAGAACAATAAAGAATGAGTGGGAGAATACAGCCATCTATGAATCGCCAGATTAAGGACTGGGGTGTGTGATATGAACGTAGACGACGAATGTAATAAACAAGTTTTTGAATTTTTGTTAAAAGGGTTTCCATATGAAGAGAGAAAGAGAGATTTGAGGATAAAGTAACACCTAGGTACCGGAAAGAAGATACCTCATTGGGAAGAATATCCAAAGGTTCAGGAATGGGAGAGGGTCGCAATCGAAACACACACTGTACTGATTTCTGATTGTTGAGTAGGAGTCCATTATTAGAAGACCATGCGGAGACGTGGTCTAAGCCATCCTTTAAAGACTGTAGGTGAGTCAGGTTTTTGAGTGGGTGGCCTACGACCATGTCATCGGCATACTTAACATACAGGCAGTCGTTTGGCGATCTCAAATCATCAGTATGTAGGGAGAAAAGATGAGGGGATAAGATAGAACCTTGTAGAAATCCACAATTGTTTGGAAGAATAGAAGATTTTCTCCTTCCCGACTGGACAAACTGAGTGCGGAAGGAAAAATAATCTCTAAGCCAAGAGACAACCCAGCTCGGAGTGTCGCACGCAGCTGCTTTGGTCAGGAGGAGTTGGCGCGGAATAGTGTTGAAGGCGGATGAGTAGTCGAGAAAAACACATGCATATGCACGGCATCCATTGTCTAAGTCTCTCAAAGCTGAATGAACAACTAAAGCAACAGCATCCAAGGTGCTACGCTTTGCCTTGTATGCAAATTGTAGAGGATCAGAAAAATTGACGGAGGAGTACTTAAGGGAATCTAATACAACTCGTTCAGTAAGTTTCAGGAGTGCAGAAGAGCAGGCAATATGACGGAAAGATTTAGGAGCAAAAGTTAAAGATTTTTTAGGGATTGGAGTAATTCTTACTGTACGACAGGCGTCAGGAATCTTGGACTCTATGAAGGATAGATTAATAAGGTGGGTCAAGACGGGAGCTATCTGCGAACAGCAAGAGTTAAGGAGAAAGGGAGAGACACCGTCCGGTCCAGCCGCCGTTGACCCGCGAATCTTTTTGAGATGGTGTTCCACTGTTGTCACAGTCACAGGAGTAAAGTCACATGGTGGTAGGTAAATTTCGTTTGGGCGAGAAGTGGAGTCGTTAGAAGTACAGATAAAATTTCGATTTAAAGAGTTTAAATCTACGTCAATGGGTTCAAGTATATTACGTTGACCAGTGAGACGCTTGAGATTCCTCCACAGTTCAGCAGAACGAAAAGGAGAGGAGGGGGTGGATGAAGTAGAAAAAAGTTGACTAACGAATAAACCGTTAAGTCTGGCGATTTCATTCTTTATTAAAACATTGATATCCTTCACCTTGTCGCGCTGACCTAGTTTGTAAAAGGTTTCTTTGCGACGTCTCAAATGTTTGAGGTATGGTGAGGTGATTCTGTCAGGCCTGACCATAACAGTTTCACGGGGACAACAAATATCAAAAATGTAATTCAAAAATAGCGTAAGATAATTAGAGCATAATTCAGCATTTGGTATTGCTAGAAAAGTTGGGATGGTACTAGTAATTGAACTCTGCAGTAAGTGGATCTTATCTACGGATGTGTCTCGAACAGTAATTTTCCTCTCGGGTTTTGTAAGCAGTTGACGCTTAGAGGTGGAATAGACTTTTGGAAGTCCTAGTAGCACTGAGTGATCAGACCCGGAGAGTGGAGCTCTATTTTTAATACAAAAAGCTTTGGGTAATTGGTCAATATGTGATCAAGAGGGGCATCAGCACGTGTATTGAATGAAACAAGGTCATCAAAACCCAGAAGGGTAATGGGCCGAAAACTCACACGGTTAAAATCACCGCACAAAAGAATAATATATGAGATGATGTCGACAAAGACAAGGGAAACCGGAATGGCCATTCCTGGCTTTTTAGCCATCATTAGCCAGTCATACCAGTCGTGTCATGCAGTTTCACACTTTACCATTGAGACAGGGGCCCGCTGTCCTCTCGGTTGCGTCTGGGTTCGAATCTCAAGTTATCCACGCTTGGGGTTGGGTGTGGCTGGCTGATGATGGCTAATAAGCCAGAAATGGCCATTCCGGTCTCCCTTGTCTTTGTCGGCTCCATCTCATCCATGTCTACTACTAGTCGCTGTGCGACTGCCTTCGAGGGTTCTAGTATGAGCCCCAAGGCACAACGGAAAGATCATGTTGCGTAACCTAATCGGTGAGCGCCCGCTGTCATACATATATGTAATATATTGTTATATTACATTATTATAATATTATAATTATAATTGCAGTATCACTATATCAGCAGCACGCAACATTCCAGAAATTCAGTCTCCGAACTTGTAAGACGTCGTTGAGCCTCACTGAACGTGAGCATCTGCTATACCATGATCAGTAAACCCTGGCTCACACAGACTTGTGTGTGTGGTGGCAGTTCTCTGACCCCTAGTTATCTGGTGAGTAAACAGTTCACGACCATGGCTGCTCAGTCGTCCTCGACGTCCTTCTGACCCGTTTTGGTGCTGTTGTTTTTGATTAAAATCCTGGTCAATTGTTTGTTGTGGACCAGAGGGTATGGCGTGTGACGCCAAGGTGCGCGTCCGGTCGAACCAGTCACCTGCGCCCTTCCTCACCTCCTGTCTTCCTGCCTATGTCTTAACACAGTTCCTAGTTGGGGAAGGAAGTGTGGTGGACGCTGTGCAAGTCTACCTTCACGATAAATTAATTCACACTCAAGTAATTGTGCCTGCTTCACGGTTGACGTCGCCAGGCACTATGATCGAACTGTCAAGTCGTCGATACTTATAATTAGTATTTGTAATTAGCTCCTGCTTATTTTACTTCCCGCTCTTATTACCAGTAAGCCTTTTCCATTCTCTGCATCCAACAGCACCTTTATCGGTACTAAGTAATCGAGTATCCTCACGGTATGCTGAAACTGCATCCCTTCATCTAGTAGTGATGTTCATAAAAATATAACTTCCTACCGCTCACCACCACGCTTTGCAATACCTGTCAATATGGGTGTCAAAAGGTTAGATGAGTAGGACATTTTGATATTGCCGTGAGTACTGATTACTTTGACATCTTTGTGCACTTGGATGTACAAGATTGTTTACAATGTGTCTCGCCAAAGCAGATATTTCGGTGGTAGATGGGTGTTCACCGATTGGGTAACGAGACTCACTGGTCCCACTGTTCTTTGTGGCTCTCTATCTCGAGCGTCTCCAGCAGCCGCACATTACCAACTGGAACGGCATTTTCTGGCTCATTAGCCGTCGTCAGCCAGCCATACTCGATCTCGTGATAACAACCACTCGGAACGAGTGGCTTCCGTAACACAGCCAGTGAGACTACTGCATTTTTTTCGATCCCAACTGAAGAGTCTGTGGCTCACTGGTTAGAGAGTTGGACATTTAACCAACGGGTCGCGGGATGGGGCCCAGGTGTTGCACACTTTAAGGCTGAGTATGGCTGGCTGACGGCGGCTAATCCATCGTGAGTGGACATTCCAGCCTTTTTGTCATTGTTGGTAGTACCATTCTGCCTATATCGTGCAGATATTTATTCTGCATCAAGTGCCACGTAACCCTGCTCTTCAATTGGAACCCGGTTATGCCAAACAACGAAATGGTCTTACTAACCCACCTCTACCCTAGTATCGAAGTTCGTAAGGCAAATTCATTCCACCTCCGCCGAGCTACCAGCCGCCAACATAGAGTTACAACCCAGATCACTTTCCAGTTATAACTCTGAACTCGTGAATCTCAAAATCTCCATAAACGTTGATGATGGAGTTTTTATTGCGTTTTCCGCTCTGTCTCGGGCAGGAGTGAAAAAACACTCGGGAATTACAGCTTACGGTAAGACTCTGGTGTGTCAGCAGTTAGATATCAACCTAACAATATAATATCTCAGCACCAAACAGTCCGTCCTCCCTACTTCGGACCGAGTTTTCGTCATCTCGCCTCGTCATACTTGACTCCCTGTGATTTTGTCTTACCGTTAGTTTGCTTTCTATCTCGTTGCGAAGCAGTGATCCTTGCGAAACCTCGTTCGGCATGTCTGTACGCATTGCTTGTAATTTATTTCCGCAGACAACCTAAGAAGGACACTGAGGAGGTTTTTTGATTCTGCAGGCCTACTTAATTGATATCATCCGGTTAGCTAATTAAAACATATTTAGTAGCTGTGACTACGCTGACTTTACATACAGTAGATGTGCTAACTCATGAAATGTCAACCGAAATTTCGAAATGCTTTCTCGTTTCGAAAAGATAAATTAAGTAGTGTTGCAAAACTAATCACGATGCAGCATAAATCTATAATGACCCCGTTACCGCGGGGTGTCAGCTTTCGAAAGAACTTATTTTCGGCTGCATGCAAGATCTAAACACTGCAAAAAATGACTACATATGTAGTATGCAATTTTCGCATTGATTTTCGATGCCCTTGAAAATTCAATTATATTTCGTGGAAAACATGCATAAAAAAACTTATTTTCTTGGTATTTATCTTGGTATTATGCTGCACAAGGATTAATCTTACAACCCTACTTATGCATTCTTTTCGAGGCAAAAACACATTCCAAAATTCCTGTCAATATTTCCAAAGCCAGCACACCTACTGCACGCCTAGGCTTTTGACCCTGCCAGATTTAGCTTACAAGTAAAAAGTGCTGGCAAAAGTAAGGAAATTTTAGTGTTAATTAGGATAACTTCTAACCTCAATTAATTACACATAATTATAAAATACGTACTTAAATAATCCACTTACTGATCTAACGCACGGCCTTCAAGGCTATGTTCGAATGCCTCCAGAAATGGAGAAACTAAAAACGTCGCCGGCAGGTTGTTCAATGATCGCATTACGTAACATGAAGAAACAATTTTCACATTTAATAGCTCTTGCCCACGCAGAACCAAACGTACTTTTGTGGGGAGCTTATTTTAGTGGCGAGTTGTAATACATACGTGGGCTCACTTCAACCCACGCGAACGACCTGTGCGTCAGAGGAAAGATTTTATCGTTAGTTAGGGGAGTTGCATACAGTAATGTTTCTTGACCTCAGAGTAATTCAGTACTTCTCTTCAGATGCCTTGCCTGCCAACACGTGGCCCAACATTACCATTGGGTCGCAGTAAGGCTACGTGCGTCCCTGAAGCAACCTCATTTCGGAGTAATACAGAAACAATTCGTTGTTTCAAATTATGCATTTTACCGCCAAGATAGACTATATTAAGACCAAACTACATAAAATTGCGTATATAACGTAGCCCTCATCATCTAAACGTCTCGTCATGATGGCATATCTTAGCTTCGTTCATAATTACGTTAAGGATTTGGTTTATTCTTTGACGTAACGGTTAGGTTTACCGGTAGTTTTGGGCAACGAAAAAAAGGGGAAAAAATCACGCTACTTAAACAGCCGTTTTTTACAGAGTGTGGTTTTTACAGGTGGTCAGAAAGAAGTTTGTTCGAAAACCATCATCCCGACGTAACTGAATTATTATAAAATTTTGCTGCACGATGATTAATTTTAGAAGCCTTCCTATGTAATCTTTTTGAACCTAAAACGCCTTTCAGAATTTCGGTTAAGTTTTCATGAGTTAGCACACCTTCTATAAATTGCCACCTCCTACGCAAATGGGAAGAGTGCTTTTCAGTTCCGCCAACATGCGGCTCCTCTAATGCATGCGTGATCAGAGTCTGTGACTATTATGCTGCCCCAAGCGCTGTAGCTTGGAAGGCTGCCGACTGAAGCCTCAATTCAGTCGAGACACAGTCAGTCCAGTTGTGTGTGCTTGTGTGGTGTGGTGGACTGCGACGGCTTCTTCTGAAAGTGAGCTCTGACACTCTGCAGGCAGGGAGTGTGTACCTTATGGGTAGTGCCTCCCAGTCACTGACTGATTGGTTACCCTGCCTCTGAAAGGTGTTGGCTCAGACTCATTGCTGGGTTACGTGTCACCCTTCTAAGTCACGAGGTTTGTAAGCCAGGATGCCTGGTTTTTTTGTTCAACGTACCATTGCGGCGTCAAGGTCTTTCGCCTTCCGGCCCACAAACAGTCTGGCTGACCGCAACATACAGTAGGTGGGCTAACCCACGAAATGTCAACCAAAATTCGTTTTCGTTTCGAGAAGATTAATTAAGTAGGGTTGTAAAACTAGTCAGCCTGCAAAAAATTCTGCAATATTTCAGTCATATCAGGATGCCGACTTGCGAATTTACTTCCTTCCGCCTACATGCATAAAATACATTCTGTTAAAAATGACTGCATAAATAGCATGAATTTTTCTAATTGATCTTTGATACCCCAAAAACTTCAATTATATGTAATAGAAAGCATGCATAAGAATATTTATTTTTTTGCAAATACAGTAGAAAATTACGTCATTTATTAGTTTTGCATTCGAAAGAAACTCATAATTTGGTTTTATAAAACTTTTCCAATTCCCTAATAGTTTTGAACCCAACCTGCCGTTACGTTCGCCTTCAGGGTTCCAACACTACAAGCCGTAAAATCTCCGCGCACGGAAAATTACATATTTCTCTACGACAATAAAGGGTTACTATATAGGGTTCATAAAATTAAACAGTGGGTTTGATCCACATTATTAAGTTAACAATCCACATTAGTAAACGCAGAGACATGAGGTTTTATGAAGGGCCATTTCACGCTATTTAAAAGTCACTCAATTAGAAATATTTTAAAACTGAATTCTGCCCTTTCTTCGAATATACAATTGGGAGAAGACGTAATTACCTACCAAATGAACAAAAGAACGAATATTTTTATGGATGTTTTCCGTTTAATAAAATTAAATCATTAAGGGCATGGGCAATCCATGAATAAATATACATAACATATGTAGCTGTTTTTACAGAGTGTGGTTTTTGGATGCAGACAAGAAAGAAGTTCTTTCGAAAGCCGACATCCTGAGGTAACTGAAATATTATAGAATTGCGTTGCAGGTTGACTAGTTTTACAACACTACTTAATTACTCTTTTCTAAACGAAGACGCATTTAGGAATTTTTGTTGACATTTTATGAGTTAGCCCACCTACTCTATGCACAAGCGCACACTCAGGTGGTCACACCCGTCCGCGTTCAACTTAAATATGCCGCCAATGCTGGGTTAATGAATACAAATCAACTTGTACAAAATCCACCTTGACAAGTTTCCTCAAACCCGCATCGGCAGCGGACACCACTACCTCACACAAGCGTCCCCCCCCCTCTCTCTTTTGAGCCGTCCGAGACCACGACTCAGGGTTCTGAGCAAAATAAACCACCTCGGGCGCTTCGGGTCACCTCCAGCCAATCGGAACTTGGCTTGGTGAATGTGGTGCTCTGACGCAGTATGCTCTTCGCGGATGAGGTTGGCCATTCAGAGCAAATGCGTCGAAATGCAGGCGTCATTGCGATGATCGTTTCCGGCCCATTGGTCGTCATCAGTGGTTAAAAGGTCTGAAATCTTTTGCTATGCCAGTCTCACCAAACCATGGTCCTCGCAGCCTGGTGTGTGTTGGCGGTTCTCTGGCCTCTGGTTCCCTGACGGTAGATGCGCTTGCGTTCCTGCTGTGTGCATGGGTAGTGAACATGGTTGCTCAGTAATCCGTCTTTTCCCAACCCCGCTATTTTGTTGCTGCTGGTTAAAATTTTGGGTAATTGTCCACGCTCTGCGGCGCTCTTCAAAAGACATGCTTTTCGGCCCATTCATGCATGTTTCGCATATATACTACCACCGCGTGGCACAGCTACGAGGCGTTCGGCTCTTCACTGGGTCTCCTAGCACTCCCCGTCTACTTTCTGGCAAAATATATTATCTCTTTCGAGACTATTACAAATAATGTGGACTACACTTAATAAAGTCTAATAAGTATTTACTACTCTAAACAATGTTCCTTTAGCAGATGTACTAACTCATAACGTGTAAACTGAAATTCCGAAATGTGTTTTCGGCTTGAAAAGATTACCTAGGTAGGGTTGCGATACTAATCACCTTGAAGCATAATCACAAAATGATCCGGTTACTTCAGGATTTCCACTTTTGAATGAACTCTCGGTCCGCCTGCGAAAACTATCCTCTGTAAAAAAGACTGCTTATGCGTTAGGAATTTCTCACATTAGTTTTCGATGTTCTTATAAATTCAAATATATCTCATAGAAAACATGGACAGCAATATCCATTTTTTATTCATTTAATAGCCAATTACGTCTTCTTCAATTTTATACTTGAAGGAAGGGTAACATTCGGTTTTCTAATTCCCGAATAGCTTGAATTTGACCTGTCGTTGCACTTGCATTCAGGGTTTCCAAACCACAGGCCATATATTTTCCGTGTACGGAAAATCATACAATTCTATTTGCTATTACGGGGGGTCATATGTGGTTCAAAAAATTTAGTAATGGCTTTCAGCCATATCGTGAACTTTACAAGAATCGTTAGTAAATGCAGAGCTACGATGTTTTACGGAAGGGCGTTTCACCATCTTAAAAATCTCATAATTGAACTCCGTTTAAAAACCGAATTATTATCTTCCTTCATGTATAACATTTTGAAAAGATGCAATCTTCTACCAAAAACGTAGACGAAGGAATATTTGTATGCATGTTCACTGAGAGACATTTGAATTTGTACGGTCATTGAAAATCAATGGGAAAAATTCTTACTACATGAGTAGTCCTTTTTGCAGTGTAGTTTTTGCCGGCGGCATGAAAGAATTTCGTTCAAAAAACGTCATCCTGAGGTACCTGAATTATCTTGATATTATTCTGTACGGCAACTAAAATTACAGTTCTACTTAGGTAAACTTTTTGGGTCTAAAACCCATTTATGAATTTTGACTAACATTTCATGAGTTTGCACATCTACTTTATATGTTCAATTTTATAAAAAAATGACGAATTATACAACATATATTCAGAAACGGCTCGGCCTTCTGAGGTTATTGAGGATACTATTGGTTTTCAAGAATCTTCGGTAGCGCACATCTAAATTGAATCCTTTATTAGACAAATTATACTTATAAATAGTTTTTTGCTTCATTTAGCCATGATAAATATTCCCGGGATCTACATATACAATCTCAGCGTCTATGCCTGAGACGGTAAATTTGAAGTCATAGCATAAACGCAGAACAAAGAACATTTGCAAGAACAATGCAGTATCTCGGTGATAAGTGACTTTTCTGGCGTGTATGTACGTTAAAAAACTGCACCTCGATCTAACAATTTCACATTAATAAGCTGATAGACTTGTCTGTTCGAAGAAGGGATGGGCCTACAGGCTGGGCTTATCTGATCATTGGGTACGAAGTGGATCGATCAGATATTTCGACCGATGAGTATCATTCAAGTGATTAATTGTTGTTGCACTAGGAGGTGAATCTCAACCGCAAATAAGAGGCTGCACACTGATATCTGTCGCTGTCATTCCACGAACCGTTAATGTGCTGGGCGCGGTTTTGATCTAGTCTTTATTTATGCTGTTTGGCCCTCGCTTCCAACGATGTTTTACCGTGTACGCCATAGCAGAATGGAAGCGGACGTGGTCTATTATTTCATGCTTGATTTGGAACTCTTCCGAGACGTCAGTCTAAATGTATGAACATGGGAAATACGCTTCTGACAAATATTCTGATTGTAGCCGGGCAAGCTTTGCCTAGAAAACACGGAGATTTTGCCCTCTACATTTTGAACATACAATCATAACAAGAAAATCTCATTGAATAATCTACTATAAGTCAGTTAATTCCGCACTACCAGCATTTTATCCAAGATGTTCCAGGTTACCGGACCTGCAGAAAGGGTAACATGCGACGTTAGCCAGTATCTTTCATTTTTACGTAACTTCAACTTTAGAATTAGACACTAGTTTCGACAGAGAACTTCATATATCCTCACCAAAATTAGTCTTGATGTAGGTCACGGAAAGTAGGAAATTCGAATAAGCGCACATTTCAAGCCACAAACCATCTGATTCTGATCAAAAAATGGGCCATGTGCTTCTTAACCTTGTGAATAACGAAACTCTCTGCAGGCTGAAACACAGTAGGTGGGCCAGCTCACGAAATATCAAGCGAAATTCCGAAATGCGTTTTCGTTTCGAAAAGATTAATTAAGTAGGTTTGTAAAACTAATCAGTTTGCAGTATAACTCTATAATAATTCAGTTAGCGCAGGATTTTGGCTTGCGAACAAACATCATTCCGGCTGCATGCAAAAACTATAACTGCAAAAACTGACTACTTATGTAGCATGCATTTGTCTTATTGATTGTCGATGCCCCGAAATGTTTAATTATATTTCATAGAAACCATGTATAAAAATATTCATTCTTTTGCTCATTCTATAGAAAATGACGTCTTCTTGAAATTTTATACACGAAGAAAGGATATAATTCGGCTTTTAAAAACTCTTTCAATTCCCGAATCATTTTGAACCCGCTCTGCCATCACACTTGCATTTAAAGTTTCCAAGCTCTTAGTAATGTATTATCCGCTTACGGAAAAGCACAAATTTGTCTATGGCATTAAGAGAAGACCGTATGGAGTTTATAAAATGCAGCATTCGATTTGATCTATAGTGTTAACTTTACAAGCCACATTGGTAAATGTAGGGATATGACGTTTTATGAATGGCCATTTCGCGGTATCAGTCTCACAATTAGAAACTTTTTGAAACCGAATTATGTCCCTCCTTCGAGTATAAAGTTGAAAGAATACGTCATTTTCTTCCAAATAAGCTGAAGTATGAATATTTTTGTGCGTGTTTTCCATGAAATATAATTACACTTTTAGAGCCATCAACAATCACGGAGAAAAATACATGCTACATAAGTAGTCATTTTTTACACAGTACAGTTTTAACATGCAGCCGGAAGGAAGTTTGTTTGCAAGCCGGCATCCTGAGGTAACTGAATTATTATAGAATTACACTGCACAATGATTAGTTTTACATCCCTACTTAATCTTTCCGAAACAAAAAAGCATTTCGTTATTTCGCTTGACATTTCATGAGTTTGCCCACCTACTCTATATTTCATCTATAACCACAAGATAAATTCCCTGTCTTATCTTTTTCAGACGAAGGATTATTTGTTAAGGTCTATGCATAAGAGATACGCGCGGTCAATTGGTGGGACCGTTTTCGTGTTCTTTATCGGACAGTGTATCATAACCGGGCGCTGAGGCATCATTGGCCTTCCTTCAGAGGAACAAAGGCAGTGACGCTGGCAGTTGTAGGATTACAACGCTACCTGGAATGAGTTTCCCTGGAGCTAGACTCATTTGTACGTTGTCTACCAACTGTCGTATATTTATGCAACGTGCAAGCACATTCGAAAGGCCGGTCGTTAACAACATATGACAGTTCGTGACTAACAAGTTAAGTTGCCAACTGTATTTGATCGAAACTTGGATGTCCTTAAGATACCTGAACCCTCTGTCAACCATCAGTCAAGTCGTGTAGGGACCGATTTTACTGAGACGAAATGCCAACCGATGCCGACACCGCTGATTACGGAATCTGCTCCTCCGATGACATTGGCGCAAAGGCTCCATAACCAAAAATCGATCCTGCAGGTTAATTGCGGATTTCACCGAAGCGCAAGACTAATCACTGTCTGTCGCACTCGCTGTGACATCTTGTATTCCAACTACATTGTTGGAGCACAACCAAATACGAAGGCACATATTATCAGCTGATTATTACAAGGATTTGGCTAGTTGACTGACACCCACGCCAACTTTGATTTCGGCATCACGCAGACGCTCATGTGAGCTAGGGTAGTTACATGAGCGAAGGCGGCAACGGTTAGGTGAAATAAATTTAAATTTATGAGTTGCCACGATGTATGACGCTAGCCTCATTAAAATGAACCTCCATGCCGCAGAACAACGCTGCACCCTCTGCCTCGGTTCTCCAGGCAGGATTATTCCTCTTTTTTTAAACGGATTCGGGTGTAGTTTTAAAAAAAACATCCTTTTGATGAAATTGTAACCATTCGCCTCCCCCCATCGATGGATGACCTTTCTTTTGGCTCTTTTAAACTGCACTCTGTTTGATATTCTTGAATTCCGCACCTTCTTTATATGGCGTTGCGAAAAGAGAGAAGATCACGTTTTAGAAATTTATGATACGCAAAAACGAAAGACTGTAGAAAGACAGGTTGGCAGAAAACGGAATCAGACGTGCCCACGAGCACCACCACCTGAAGTAGTCGAAAGTGTCACCACGGTATAGGCATCTGGTAATGAACCGAGAAGGTTCCAAATCAGCAATTCGAAGATGCTATCAGCAGCAACCTCTGGAGGGACTAGCGCAGTTTCGGTGGGCAAAAGAACAGCAGACGCACGTTTCAGTAGTTGGAACTAGTGGCAGAAAATCAGAAAATAGGAAAGATTTACGAACTGAGAGACTTAAATGGAGCTTACGGCAGCTCAATTGAAATTACTTGCTGCATGTAGTTTAGTGGAAAGAAAATTTACAGCATAACGTGAACTAACTCATGAAATACGATATCGTTTCAAAAGGGTTAATTAAATAGGGTTATAAAACTAATAATTGTGCAGCCTAATTCTATAATGATTCAGCTACCTCAGAATGCCGGCTCTCAAGCAAACTTTCTGTTGGCTGCATGAAAAACTACACTCTGTAGAAAAACAGCTATGTAAGTAGAATGCATTTTTCGCATTGATTTTTGATGCCTTTAAAAACCCATTTATATATCATGGTAAACATCCATAAAAATAACATTCTTCTGTTTATTCGGTAGAAACGTACGTCTTCTTTCAAATGTATACTCGAAGGAAGTGTATAATTCGGTTTTAAAATAGTTTTTTAATTGTGAGATTTTTAATACTGTGAAATGGCCGTTCGTTAAACGGCATGTCTCTGCACATATTAATGTTAACAAAATGGCTTAAATTCACTGCTAAATTTTATTAGCCCCATATAGTCTCTTTTTAATACCATAGAGAAATGTGTGGTTTTCCGTAGGCGGAAAATACACGGCTTGTAGTTTAGAAATTTTGAATGCGAGTGTAAGGGCAGGTCGGATTCAAAACTAGTCGGGAATTGGAGGAGATTTTTTAAAACCGAATAATACCCTTCCTTTGAGTTTAAAATTGGAAGAAGGCATACTGTCCTATCAAGTGAGAAGAAGAATGATTATTTTTGTATATGTTTTCTGTGAAATATAATTGTAGTTCTAAGGACATCAAAAATTAATGAGAGAAATGCATGCAATTTAAGTAGTCATTTTTACACAGTGCAGTTTTTGCATGCAGCCAAAAAGAAGTTTTTCGAAAGCCAGCATTCTGAGGCAACTGGATTATTATAGAATTATGCTACACAATGACCAGTTCTACGACCCTTCTTACGTAATCTTGTCGAAACGAAGACGCATTTCGAATTTTGATTAACATTTCACGAGTTAGTCCACCTACTGTACAGTCGAACAAGTGATGGGCGTTTACTGGAGCTAACCTTGCAGGAATTATCTTTGGACTGACAGTGAGGAATGGAACGTCCATTTTCATCCCAAGTCCTGTTCGTATTCTTATCGCCGAGTTCGGTAACAACGAAAACGTATGCCGTATGTTTTTCTTGATCAACTCTAGAACCAATGTAAAAACAAGTTTCGAAACTTACGTCTGTGTTTTGCCAAGTGTGACCTGCATAAAAAAAGACGTGGAGAACTCATGAGCGCAGACCTCAACAGCAATGAAAAGTATGCAGTAAAACGAAGGCTTCTGTCATGCTGAAAATTTTACTGGAACTCACGAATTTTGCAATGGCAGGCAGCAGCCCTTGGTTAGTACTGAGGGCGCCATCTCTTAGAATGAGCGCGTGGCTTTTTAGCGAAAATGCGACGGCGACATTGTGCGCAAAAGAGGCGGGGCACGTGTCCTGTGCACAGAGAGAGAGAGAGAAGTAACGAACGCTTATTTTGGGGTTAGGCCGTCAAACTGCGTGGTGAAACATGTGAGAGCGACATTTTTGCAACATTCCTAAGCCCATCTTTGTCGGCTGACGTAACCTGCATGCTGCGACAAACTGAACGCTGTGGAAGGAACAGCTATTTACAGTACGATTTGTGCTGGAAAACGGGCATCCCAAGAAAGTTAATTGAAAATAAGTATGATTCTTCGGGAAGGGAATAAACTTTAATGAGTAAATTTTCCAGTCTGGTTCCCCAGCTCGTCGTCAGACTTTTGGGCTATGTACAAAAACAGTTAACTATTTGACCGTGTCGAACAAGTGATTCTATGTTTGGCCGAAGCCTGCGCCAATGAACGTCAACTATTTTCGTCATCCCCTCGGTATTGGCTGCGCTCGCTTCCATTTGTCCTTGACAAATCTGTATGTGGCATCTAAATCGATTTGCCGATTGATGCATGTCTCATCTGAGTGCATTGTCTCCCGGAATTCGCGGCCTTTACTTATTGGGCAAGTGTCAACAATGCAAGCGTTCTCCCATGCAAATTTGTGTCCAGTGTGTGCATAGCCACCTGGGATAAATGGTCTAGTCTCCTTACCGCTAATTGATGCTCATGTATGCGGGTAGAGGCAGATTTCCCAGTTTGGCTACAATGGACGGCATCACAACTGGAACATGGTATTTTGTAGACGACACCTTTCCTACCAAGATAACCGACCCTGTCATTAGGGTGTACAAGCTGTGGTTGAAGGTTGGTGTGCTACTTGTATCTGATGCTTTTTCAGCTGTCTTTCGACGAGTTCAGATACACTTTTTACGTAAGGGAGGGTCCGCCAGGTAAATGTTTTTTGTGCCTAAGTAGCCGCTGTTTTCCAAATACCTTTCTGTTTAAACTCATGTTTCATGCAATGACGCACAAAGTGGCGCGGGTATCCGTTGTAGGAAAATAATTTGAAAAGGTATTTCGTTTCTGCTGATGACTTTCTTCATTGGAGCAGTGTGTTTTAGCTCGGTTTAACAGGCTGTAGACAGTGCTCTCTTGTGAGAAATGAGATGGTTACTCTCAAAATGGAGGATGACCTCGGAGTATGTTTCTTTGCGATTAACTGAATTGTGAAGGGATCCATTAGTCTTTCGGCATACGAGGACATCCAGAAATGGGAGCTAGCCATCAACTTCAGTTTCGAACGTGAATTATATAGTGTATTTAATGAACCATATGTATATATATATATATATATATTTATGCAGAATGGCATTACCGACAAAGACAAGGGAGACTGGAATGGCCATTTCTGGCTTATTAGCCGTCGTCAGCCAGCCATACCCAAGCCCGAAGTGTGGAACACCCGAGCCTATATATCATGCGCCGCTGTGCGGCTGCTTGTTGGGCTCGAGAGAGAGTCCATAAGGCACAACGGAACGAGTGAGTTCCGTATGAACGATCGGTGAGCGCCCCCTACCAATGTTTATTTATACATGTGTGTATATAGTAGCGAGGAAGGACGTCAGAGAATGCGGGTAGGTTGGTATGGAACTTTGAATAAAAAGATTGGCTCACCGGAACGGGTTTATTTAGGTGGTGACGTTTTGAAGAGCTTGGTCGGCTCCCCATTGTCAAAGCCCAAAGTGCATTTAATCGACAAGAAATTTCAAGTGGCTTATCGTGTTGGTCGGCCTCATGCTGATCGCTTTTCCCCTTCCATCTCTACCTTCGGAATCTCGGCGGATGGTTGGCGGGCATTATATCTGTGTGCTATCTGAGTCACAGTTTCGTCTGGGGAGTTGATTGAACCTTCATCGGATGGTCAGTTTGGTGGTTTTCCTCCTCGCCGAGTAGATTCGCCGTCGGCCTGTCTATGTATGGCCTTCATAAGTTCGGCGTGGCTGAATGAGCGTCAACCCGAAGTATGCAGTTCTGGCATCTGGACCTTCCTGCAGCTTACAAAGTCCTACGTCATTTCATCCGCAGAGCTCAAAACCAGAAAACCACACTGGACTTAAGAAAGCCATACATAGACAAGCCGACGGGGAGTCTAATCGGCGAGATAGAAGAACCACCAGACTAACCACCCGACGAAGGTTCACTCACCTCCCACCTCCCCGACGAATCGGTGACTCACAAAGCTCCCGGATAAAAAGCTGACAAACGTGTGTCTGTGTTTGTAAAACGTTCCCCTACTTCCGAGGTTTACGGGCCCTTTCCTTCAGTCTATAGCTTTGGTGGACAAGCTTACGTTGTGGCGAAATACGTCTAAAGGCAGGAAATGGAGGCGTCGGCGTCTCATTCGAAGGGATGGGGAGGTGGTCTCCGGTTGGATCTTAACTCGAAGCCGTATCTGCGGTAGCGAAGCCCCAGTCTAACCCCTAACCCTAACCCCTAGCCCCAACCCGTAACTCCTAACACCAACCCCCAACTCCTAAACCAAACCCCTAACACCTAACCCCTGACCCCAACCCCAACAGGTACGGCTACGAAGTAATATCACGACTTTCAGTCACTCATCATGGTGAACAAGTAGATATACCCTGATTAAGTATAGTATGAATATAAGAATTAATGATTCACTTAAGTGGTGCGGAAATTCTCAAAAAGTCTTTTCACGTATAGTGCCTAATATGTAAAATTTTGGTTTAGTTCTCGGGACAAGCACTGAAGTGCAGTCCGTCGGCATACATACAGTACGTGACCTATCTCATGAAATCTGGCAACGGAAACTGATAAGAGAATTTTTGGACGCCTTTACCGTGGCGCATTTTGTTCGCCCACCCACATCCTTTGATGAAATGTCCTTTTCTTGTTCAGAAATTGTGTTTGCGTAATTATACCAAGCGAAATATAAGTAAAATTTAGCGAAAATAGACGTCGGAATATATTCGTGCAACTTCCTACGCTAATAAATGTCCCAGACTCCAATTACGCTTCTGGGTGACTTTTTCATTGAAAAGGTAGTAGATTATCCTTGAGATTTAATAAACAGATTTAGCCGGAATATAAGTTTTATTTCATGTCCGACGTTGACCACGGTGATCAATCTACAAAGAAAAAGGTTATTTTAAGGAAAATAGATATCTATCAAATAGTTTGTCAAATATCTGTGCGAATTGGTGCCCTAAAGTGCAATAATAAGGCAGCCAGGGATTTCTTCGTTTAAGTGGGCCGAAATTTTTTTGCCGTTTGGAGAATTCAACCTGATGTCACAAAGGTGACCACCACGGATTGGTCATTTTCAGCTTTAAACATATGAAACACTACTTTTCTAGTATTTTAGCTTCTGTGCATAGTTTATTCAGAAATAGAACGAGCAAAACATTTCTAGTTGCATCGAAATATTAGTGTTTGTATGGGCGCTCTGCCGTTCATTCATAGTCGAAGAACGGAGTCTAAAAGCCAGCAAAAACAGTGCAAATGGTCTCTAGGTATAGAGAAAGGCATGTTTTTTTCGTTGACGATAGAAAAATATTAGTATTGCTGAAGAACGTGAATGAAACCGTCAAAAGTGTCAAATTTTTACTTGGCCTCGCCGTGCAAAAATGCAAAGTACACGGAGATCCGTCGACGTAATGCAGTAATAAAGTACTTCCTAAAGAGGTTACTTATTAAGGAAAGTTTTTTATCGATCAAAGGCATATTTGTTTCTGACTTTCGTTGCGGACAGTGATTTTTCTCGAAAATGAAGTTTGATGATTGAATGAATGTTCAAATATGACCCAAACGATCATCTTCATGAAAAGGAGCGCCCAAACACTCATTAATTCGGTAAATGCCTTCAAGGATAATCTTTTTTTAAAGTTGTCAGCAGAAAACTAATTCAGAATCTCTTTATGGGCGATCGGGTGAAAACAATGAAAATCATGATATGTTCAGCATCATTTTGAGGCCGATCTGTAACCCAACGTAATCCAAAACGAACAAAAAGTGTAAATTAATTTAAAGGGAAGACAATTTCATTCTATAAACACAAAATGGTATGTTAACGATCACGCCTGTCAGTTCTATTTACATTTATTAGGCACCGACCAGCCTCATGGCATGTCACCTCATGAAAACTTTTGTTCCTACGACGTCCCCATCGGTGAAATCAAGCGAAATCCAGTTTCTCTTGTTGAATTTCATCTCTTTTAATTGAAAATACACAAGGATAACACTAAATGCCGGAAAACTGTTTTGGAATCTACACTCGGAATGTAGGCAGTTAACAATCCGTCATACGTGAAATCATAGTAATAATTAAACGATATTTAAATGTAAACTTCACTGAAACGCTGTTATTAGATGTGATTTAATGAGTACTTTCATATTTACTACGTGCTTGATATGAGAATACATTCTATACATCTAAAAACGAACTTTACTTAATTAGAGCCATTTCTGACGTTTTCGGGATATTGCGTTTTTCAAAATAAATTGACATTTCTTAACAATGCAACACTGCCTAGAATATTTCTTTTATGTTTTTAATTTTTTTAAACTTGAACTTAATTAACATGGACATTTGACTCATGAAATGGTGTCGGTTTGCGAGTGATGGGCAATTATTCGTAAATTTCGGCACATTTCATAAGTTAGGTCACGCACTGTAGGTTTTCGATAATTCGTTAACAGGCCACCGCTGCAATAACATGGAGAATGAATATGTGAACCATGGATGGGGTTTAGATGTGCTTATACGGGCTAATTACACTTCTTGTTCCAATGACGCCCGGGCAAAGCAGCCGACGTTTTGTGGTCGTGGGGTGGGGTGGGGGGTGTCCGAGAGGTGCCTGTATGTCAAGCACGTGAGACGCGAATAACTGACAGTAGGGGATTGGGGCGGTATGCGATCAACACCAGGACTTGGCCAGGCTAGACAGACCGCTCGTACAAACGTCTTTAGACTGTATACTTCTGGGGTCGCTTGCTAAATAGCAACTGTCCCCGCTGTTTCTAGCATCCTTTGACGAAGGCCTTCTGAGTAGTTTGCTGGTGCCTGGTAGACAACCTGTAAGGCTTCTTTGCGTTGACTCAGATTAGAAAGCCATTCTTGTGTGCTTACAAATACGAGAGGTTATTTTTGTCCGCTCGGAACACAGAAAGCTGCGCCTTGAACACAGCGCCGCAGTTAAATATGCTTCAGTCTACTGGACGAGGTGCAAGATCGGCCTCATGTTTTGTGACGGATGAAAAATGCTCATGCACGTAGGTACCATTTAGGCCTGAGAAGAGACGTTCTTTGGGTGTGTAACAATGTAGACATCAAGGTCATGTGTGTAGTTAGCTTCAGTGTTTACTGCGGTAGTGTCTACGGTTCTGGACATTTATTAAAATAACTCCCTGGAGTGCTATGCTGTCAGATGTGGCAAGCGTGCAAAGCAGAATTCATTGATACCACAAAAAGTGCGCAACGGCTCATAAACTGCGTCCTGTTATTTCTTATCATAAATAACTGATAAGAAGAACACAGCAGTTCGAATTCGTGCAATAAATCAGTACATAACAGCAAGGTCATGGTTTAGGGTGATGCAGGCTGATTAATAAAATGAGTAACTTGAACACAACATGATAAAGATAGTGGGGAATCGTTAAAAAGCAAAAAAGGAAAGTGGAAATTGTGAAAGTGAAGGAGCTAGAGGTTATCACGACAAATGTAGTTTGATCACATGTTATAGCTGTTCGCATACAGTGCGTGACCTAACTCATGAAAGGTGTCGAAATTTACGAATGATGTCAATCACTCGCAAACGGACGTCATCTCATAAGTCCAGTATCTAAGTTAATTAAGTACAAGTTTTAAAAAATTATAAACATAAAAGAAATATTGAAAGCAGTGTTGCGTTGTTTAGAAATGCAGATTTTTTAGAAAATCGCAATATTCCTTAACTTCAGAAATGGCCCTAATTTACTAAACTCCGTTTTTACACGTAAAAAATGTATTCTTATAAAAGAAACTTAGTAAATATGAAAACGCAAATAAAATCACGTTATCTAACAGTGTTTGAAGGAAATTTACACCCAAATATCCTTTGCAAATTAGTGTGATTTCATCTATGGCGTTTTGCCAACAATCTACATTCTGAGTATAGATTCGAAAACAATTTTTCAAGGATTCGTGGTATTCTTAACTTGTTTGAGTTGAATGAGATGGGGTTCAACAAGAGAAATGGGATTTTGCTTGATTTCATTGATAGAGACGTCGAGGACCAAACGTTTTTATAAGGTGTCATGCTCTTAGGCCAGTCTCTGCCTAATAAATTTAAATAGAACTGACGAGCGTGGTCGTAAACATACCATTTTGTTGTGCAATGACTTGTCGTACTAACAACACATGTATTAGCTAAAAGCCCAGACACGCGCGTTTCACCGATCTTCATATCAAATTTCGCACCGTGCCTGAAAAGGTCTGTTTCGAAAGAATTACCCCAAGTTCGCGCATCAATTTCCTCGGAAATTAAGCAAGACTTATCATTCTGTGCTTTCAGAAAGTTTTTTCTTCCGTCAAATTAATTTACATTTTTTGTTCATTTTGGATTACGCCGAGTTTCAAATCGGTCGTACAATATTGTTGAACACGTCGTGATTCTCAGTGTTTTCGTCCGATCGTCCGTAAAAACAGATTCCGAAGTACTCTTCTGTTTAAACCTTTAAAATTAGATAATTATTCAAGGCATTTACTGAATTAACGAGTATCTGAGCGCTCCATTTCACGAAGGTCGTATGGGTCGCATGAGAAAACTCACTCAAACATCAAACTTCATTTTCGAAAAAATGGTTGTCCACAACAAAAGTCAGCAGCAAATATGACTTTGATCAATAAGAAAACTTTTTTTAAGAAGTAACCTATTTTAGAAATGCTTGAGCTGATAGATCTCTGTGTACTTTGAATTTTTGCACGGTGAGGCCAAGGAAAAATTTGTCTCTTTGGGTCGTTTCTTTCACGTTCCTTAACAATGCCAATACTCCTTAACCGCAAACGTAAGATCATATCTTTATTATACACTGCAGTCATTTAAACTGTTTTTGCTCGCTTTTAGACTCCGTTTTTCGATTCTGAATGCATGACAGAGCGCCCATATAAATACTGAGATTTTGCTAAAATTATTAATGTTTTGCTCGTTTCATTTCTGAAGTACTTTTATACAAAAGCCGAACTACATGACAAGGAATGTTTATTATGTTCAAAACTGGAAATGATCATTTGGTAATGGTCACCTATGTGACATCAGGTAGAATTTTCCAAACGACAAGACAATTTCATCCAATTTAAACAAAGGAATCCGTGTCTGCGTTATTACTGCGCTTTAGACCCCAAATCGCTTAGATCTGTTAATAGGATTCTTAAGAACTGATAAAACATCCGGTTTTCTTAAAATAAACTTTTTGTTAACAAGTTGATTACCACGGCTGCATCGGACATGGAATAAATTTTCAAGTCCGGCAAAATCTGTGCATTAAAACTCTCGCGGGAGATTACTTTCCTTTTCATGAAAAAGTCGCTCAGATGCTTAACCGGAGTCTGGGCCATGTACTAGCATAGGAAATTTCACGAATATTTTGCAACGTCCATTTTCGCTAGAATTTATTAATATTTTGCCTAATATAATTACGGAAGCAGAATTTCAACACATGAAAAGAACATTTCATTGAAGGGAATGGATGGCCATGCAAAATACGCAGCGTTTAAGACGCCCAGAAATTCTCACCTCAGTTTCCGTTATCAGGTTTCATGAGATAGGTCACATACTGTAGGTCTGCTTTTGCCCGTCTTATATAGGCGCGCAATCAGTTGGTAATAATAAATTCTGGTTTGCACGCATGCCTAGACCTCTTATTGGGGAAAAATGCTTTAAATTTCTAAGTTCTCATGCAAACTTCAGTCCCCCTTAACGCCTAATTTTGCCTGGTAAACCTTACTTGGATTAACGTTACCGGAAGGCTCGTTAATACTGACCGATACCGGATTAGGGGCCGAAACCGGTAAACATGAATGCCATCCATGTGGTATTCCAGCGTATGTTGTATCTACTTTTTATGTAAGGAAGCAGCAAGTGAGTCAGTTTTTGAACAATTAGGCACCTAAAGTAGACCTTAAGGGATCGACACCTCAAAAATCAAATATGACAGTTCAATGCGGACCTACTTCATAGGCATAGACAGAGTGAAATATGATGTCTCTCCTCACGGAAAGCCCGGTCGACCAACTCAACAGAAGAGGCAGACGGAAGGCCTGTCTGTCAGAAGCGCAGATGGCGACGTTGATTGGACCCCTCCAGAGTTTTGATATTTTTCTCAGCCGAGGGAGACTGGTAGCAAAAATTTGAGGAAATAAAAGTTTCCACAGGATGTGCCCACTGTCGATAAATAAATCAATGCCAAAGGTCCACCTTGTGCGGCCAGTATTTTCGAGTTAGATTAAATGACAGCTGTCAGCTTCCTTGTCAATTCTGCAGCCACTTACAGAGAAGATGATTTTTGATTGATAGTTCTTGCCGCACATAAAAACAGTGCTTCCTAGTTTCGTTCATGCATTATCCTGCTATAGCTGACACGGCTCTGCGGGGCATTTTTATTGAACTTGACAATCGCTATCAAATTACTTCTAAACTGTGTTTTCTGATTTGTTCCACCGTAAATACTAAGGCATTTCTTGGAGAATTTGATGGCATCTACAATAACCGTAAAAACATCAAAAAATACCTCCACTGTAATCGAGTATTTAGCATATACTGTGCTATTTGCAATGGGATTTCCAAATCTATTTTGAATTACACAATAGCATCAGTGTGGCTGAAATTCTCGCAAGAGATGACAATCGTGTGAGCCGCGAACTGCTCGAATCATGGTTCTTCGGTCCGCAATTCATCAACAAGCGCAGTGACCTCCCATTCCCGTATTCAGTGCTTAAAAGTTTCCTGAGCGGAGGAATCAGTCACTTCGGGAGGGCGCGGACGAGCAACAATCGGCAGCGGGTAAAACTACCGAGTAATAATTACGTCAACATCCAACACGGATGCTGAAACTGTGGCAATTAAAAATTCGGACGCGGACTGACGAGTTACGACCCAGAGCGGTGGTCGCGCGAGCTGTTAATTATAGTAACCATGTGGTCCCATGACGTCTACGTACTGTAAATACTGAAGTCTTTGTGCCTCCATAACCCTGCATCTGATGATGGGTTCGAGTAAGAATACAAGACGTCAGGCCAATAAACTTCTTGTTCCGGTGGTCGCATATTCTTCTTCTTCTTCTTCTGAGGGATGATTTGCTCGTGTGTGCTGTCGCTCCCCCCTGGACAGGATTCAGTTTTGTATGTGGCACCCGGTAGATCAGATGCCGATCAATAGCTCGGTTACTTGTGTCAAATAAGGACTAACTTTTGAGTACCAAACTGGCTATCTTTTCATTGGCTCGGCCAATGACTCACCACTTCCGCAAAGGCGAAACTGTGCCCTGGCCTTTGTATATGGCCATATATCGATGCCTGTCTATCGTCGCGACTGATTGAAATCCGGTGGACATGCTATCTTGCGCAGAGTCGTTTCCCAGTTTCAGAAACATACAGTGCGTGACCGATTTCATGAAATGTCGGCTGAAATTCTGAAACGCGTTTTCGATTAGGAAGGATTACTTAGGTGGGATTATAACAATGCTCGTCATTAGACGCAGTCCTATGGTATTTCGGACTCTCCAGGATGTCTGTTTTTGAATGCACTTCTTTATGACCTTGCAAAAAACCGTACTAGGTAAAAAATGACTACTTAGGTAACATGCATCTTCCACATTGATTTTCGATGGTCGTACAAATTCAAATATATTTTATAGAAAACCTATATAAAAATATGCTTTCTTTTATTTTTTTGGTAGAAAATCCCATTATCTTCACGTTTTATACTCGAAAAATGATATTTTACGGTTTTAAGACCGTGCGATGTCCATACATACACCATCGCACATGCCCGTTTACCAGTGATCCTCGTGAAACGTACAACATAATCAGCATTCATTACAATATTTCAGTAAACTACACATAAAATTCTCTTAGAGGCACACGGGAATATATGATTGCCCTTACACGGATAACATGTATCTTGTAGACTGGGATTACTAAACGTTAATGCATCGGTTGATCTGACTCAAAAATATTCGCCAATCGGGAAAAAATTTCAAAAGCTATATCTACGCTTTCTTCGAGTATAACACGTGAAGATAATGTGATGTTCTACCAAAAAAATAAAAGAAAGAATATTTCTATGTATATTTTCTACAAAATATATTTGAATATATAGGACCATCGAAAATCAATGTGAAAAATGAATGCTACATAAGTAGTCATTTTTTACCGATTGTGGTTTCTGTAGAAGGTCGAAAAGAAGTGCATTCAAAAGCCGACATCCTGACGAGTCCGAAATACCATAGGATTATGTCTCATGCTGAGCAGTGTTACAATCCCACCTAAGTAATCCTTTGAATAGAAAACGCATTTCAGAATTTCAGCCAACATATCATGAGATCGGCCACGCACTGTACCTCGTACTGCAATTTTGGAACGGCGCACCGTAGGCCACTGTTGACTATTTCATTGCCGGTAGCGGGTCTTTGGTCCCATTATGTCCTATCTGAGAGCGGATTACGGTTTGGGAGCCATCCAAGTTCCAAAGACGTTTAGTCTCCTTGTTTTTGCTCCGAAACCTCCCCCACGTAAACGTTCGCCAGCCAAAACTCCGTCTTCTCACAGTTACGTCGTTCATGAGTGGGCCTTTTTAATCACTCACGCATGGAGGGATGTCAATAACCGTTAGATGTGAATATGGAATGCAAGTACTTCAATTTCTCCTTACAGCAGTATGCCATAACTTGGTGGGAGGGATTTATAACAAAACTGGGCCTCAGAAGACGAAGATGCGATCACTGAAACGCGACATCTGTTGGCCTGACAATTTGGATTCTCACTCGAACCCGTCAACGGAGACTGTCTCTAATGATGGATTCGAGTGGGTATCTGAAACGTCAGGCCAATAAACTCTTTTTTTTCCAGTGATCGCTGTTTTTTCTTCTAAATTGCTTCCTAAGCTTGCGACTCATTGGATGGTTGCTTCGGAACTGGGGAATGCGTCCTAAAGCTCACCTGTATAGTTCTATAGAAAACATGAAACTCGCCCGTTTGCTTCTATCTTTTAATGTTCGTTGCCGTACGGTATAACGTAGTTCTTATCTTCCCATCTGCCATTCTTGTGACAAGTATATCAAGGAAGGGCAATCGGTTGTTTTTTTCCCTTTCCCATTTGAAATGTGATATCGGGGAAGATTGAGTTCGATGTGGCCTTGTGGTCTTGAACGTCGTCCCTCTTAATCGCGACTAATCTGTCGTCGACGTACTTTTTGAATTACGAACGATGTACCAGTCGCTGCAGCGTCTGCGACATCGTTTGGGCAACCACCCAGGCAGGGGTGTGCAGTGCAACTATGCTAGAGAAACTGGAAGATTACTCGGGACGCAGATGGCCGAGCATGCAATCATCGATGTTGTCCTCTTTTCCCTTTAAACCCTGTCTTCGAAGGCGAGTAAGGTTCTGAGACACAGTTTAGGGAGTTCAGTGACGTGCAAGTGTTTAAAGTCTTCGTCAACTTTACTACACTTTTCCCGGAGAAGTTCGTCAATAGTGGAAAAAGATGTCATTGACCCTATGAAGCCACATATGCCGCCATGGCGCGAGAGTGCGATCTGCCAAATAAGGACTAACTTTTGAGTAACAAGCTAGCTATCTTTTCATTGTCTCGGCCAATGACTCACCGCTTCCTCAAAGGCGAAACTGTGCCCTGGGCTTCGTATATGGCCATATATCGATGCTTGTCTATCATCGCGACTGATTGAAATCCGGTGGGCATGCTATCTTGCGCAGAGTCGTTTCCCAGTTTCAGGAACATACAGTACGTGACCTATCTCATGAAATGTCGGCTGAAATTCTGAAATGCGTTTTCGATTAGAAGGGATTACTTTATTATAAGACGTAATCGTATTGTACTTCGGACTGGCCAGGATGTCGGTTTTTAAATGCACTTCTTTCTGACCTCTCGCAAAAAGCGTACTCGATAAAAATTATTACATAGGTAGCATGCATCTTTCACACTGATTTTCGACGTTCGTACAAATTCAAAAATATTTTCTAGGAAACATACACAAAAATATGCTTTCTTTTATTCCTTTGGTAGAAAATCGCATTATCTTTACGTTTAATACTCGAAGAAATTGTATCTTTTGGTTTTGATAAAGTTCCTAATAATAAAAGTTTTAATACCGTGCGATTCATACACACACCATCGCACATGCTCGTTTACCAGTGATCCTCGTGAAACGTACAACAAAGTTAGCATCCATTACAATATTTCAGTAAACTCCACATGCTATTCTCTTAGAGGCGCACGGGAATATATGATTTTCCTTAAACGGATAACATGACCCTTGTAGACTGGAATCGCTAAACGCTCATGCAACGGTTGATCTGACTCAAAATTAATGGCAAATTGAGAAACTTTTTCAAAACCTAAATATACGTTTTCGTCGAGTATAAATCGTGAAGATAATGTGACTTTCTACCAAAAGACTAAAGAAAGCATATTTATGTGCATGTTTTCTATAAAATATATTTGAATATATAGGACCATTGGAAATCACTGTGAAAAATGCATGCTACCTAAGTAGTCATTTTCTACCGAGCATAGTTTATGCAGAAGGTCGAAAAGAAGTGCATTCAACAGCCGACATCCTGGAGAGTCCGAAATACTATAGTATTATGTCCCATAATGAGCAGTGTTACAATCCCACCTAAGTAATCCTTCCTAATCGAAAACGCATTTCGGAATTTCAGCCAACATTTCATGATATTGATCACGCACTGTACCTCGCACTGCAATTTCGGAACGGCTCACCGTGGGCCACCGTTCACTATTTCATTGTCGGTAGCGATATGTCGGTCTCATTATGTGCTATCTGATAGCGGATTACGCTGTGGGAGCCGCCACAATTCCAAAGGGGTTTAGTCTCCTTGTTTTCGCCTCCGAAACCTCCCCTACGTAGACGTTCGTCAGACAAAACTTCGTCTTCTCACAGTTAAGTCGTTCATAAGTGGGCCTTTTTAAGCACTTACGCATGAATAAATTTCAATAACCGTTGGATGTGAATATGGAATGAAGCTATTTCAATTTCTTCTTCGCTGGAAGGGATTTCGAACAAAACTGGGCTTCGCAAGACGAAGATGCGATCACTGAAACAAGACATCTTTTGGCCTGACGTTTCGGATTCTTCCTCGAATTCATCACTGGAGACTGTCTCTGATGATGGGCTCGAGTGAGTATCCGAAACGTCAGGCCAATAAACTCTTTTTTTCCAGTGATCGCTGTTTTTTCTTCTAGACTGCTTTCTGGGCTTGTAACCGATTGGGTGGTTGCTTCCGAACTGGGGGATGCGTCCTGAAGCTCAGCTGTATGGTTCTATCGGAAATCTGAAACTCGCCTAATCGCTTCTATCTTTTAATGTTTGTTGCCGTACGGTACACCGTAGTTCTTATCTTCCCATCTGTCATTCTTGTGACATCTTTATTAAGGAAGGCCAACCGGTTATTATTTTCCCCTTCTCATTTGAAATCAGATATCGGGAAAGATTGAGTTTTACAAGGCCTTGAGATCCTGAACGTCGTCACTCTTAATTGCGACAAATCTGTCGTCGACGTACTTTTGGAATTACGAACGCAGAACCAGTCGCTGCAGCGTCTGCGACACCGTTTCGGCAACCACCCAGGCAGGGGTGGGCAGAGCAACTATGCTGGAGAAACTGTGGGATTACACTGGACGCAGGTGGCCGAGCATGCAATCATCGATGTTGTCTTTTTTCCCCTTAAAGCCGGTTTTCGAAGGTGGAGAAGGTTCTGAGACACAGTTTTAGGAGTTCATTGACGTTCACGTGTTTAAATTCTTCGTCAGCTTCATCACACCTTTCCCGGAGAAGTTCGTCAATAGGGGAAAAAGGTGTCAATGACTCTCAAAAACCACATATTCCGCAATGGCGCGCTTCTATGATCTGCCAAACATGCATAAACTAGGAGTGCCCTTTCGCGTCATAGTCACCTTACGCGTCACCTTGATTATTGGGCTGTCGAATTCGATTCACCAACGGTTTTGCTTCCTCATTGAGGACCCTGAGCGAACAGTGCAGTCGAATAAACAGTTTCGGGCGAGCATCAGACATCCAGAAATACAGTCAGACGAGACGGTGGTATAGTTTGACCTGGTCTCTTTATTCACTTTCATACCAGTCGATCTCGCTTCCAGCACTATTGACGAATTTCTCTAGGATAGGTATGATGATGTTGACCAAGAATGTGAACGAGTGCACGTTACTGACCTCCTGAAACTGTGCCTCTGAACCTTCGACACCTTCAACGACCGGGTTTACGAGTGGAAGAAGGAAACGCCTATGGGCTCGCCCTTGTCTGGGTTGATTGCCGAAGCGGTTCTGCAGGGACTCGAGCGACTGGTCCCCCGTTAGTATTTCCTGAAATTCTCGGCCAGAATGTCGACAGCACATTTGTCGTAATCAAGAGGAACGACGTTCAGGACTTCAAGGTCTTATTGAGCTCAATATTTCCGCACATCCAATTGACAATGGTGGAGAAGAACAACGACCAGTTGCCATTTCTTGATGTAAAGATTTCAAGGACGGCTAGTGTGAGTGTAGGAACCACGGTATACCGTAAGGCGGCTAAAAAAATAACCACTCTATTGGTCGCAGGCACACTTGTGTCAGAACTCTCATACAACGAGTTCAAACACAACGACGACTGGAAAAAGGAGGAAGTAAGATGCCTACATTCTTCATTCACAGTCAATGGTCACTCGCGATCCTTCATACGTGAGTGTCGACGAAAGCATACCCCTGAGTGATCTAACTGTGAGAAGTCAAAGTTTTGGCTCGGGATCTCCTACGTGAATGATTTTTCACAGTTCACAGCTAGAATCCTAAACCCTTTTAGGATTGGGGTAGCCCAAAGACCCGCTACTGGTAACGAAACAGTTAATAGCGGTCTGCAGCATACCATTCTAAAATTGCCGCCGAGGAAACTGGCAAATAACTCTGCAGAAGACTGCATGAACAATAGGTTGCAGTCAACCGCAAAGACTGAGTTTCATTGACATATTACCAAATACAACAGGTCAGAGTTCATGTGTTACGCATGCCTATAATACGTGACGGCCGGCAAGACAGAACAACTCTAGAATAACAGGAACAGACACTTCGCCAGTCTGATGGTGGAAACGAGGAGGTTTCCGAAACGTCAGCGAAAATACTGTGTGGTTCACGAAATCTCGTATTTTTCGAGGGAATACTGAACGGAATATATGCGGTAGATGTGTCATCTTATAAAAAGTTGACTGAGATTCTCAAATATATATCGTCACTTTGTTAGGCTTACCTGAGGAGTTTTGTAATTTTAATTGTCGTGCAGCCTAATCAGAAGAAATTGCAGTCACACCGTGATGTCGGATTGCGAATGCAATTCTTTTCGGTCGACCGAATTAAATTACACTAAGTATAAAGGACTGCATTATTAGTGAGTGTTTCCCGTTGGTTTTCGCTGTTTTTATAAATCCAAGTGCATCTCGTATAAAACATGCACAAGAACGTTCTTTGATATACACCTTTGGTAGCAAATTACATCTTCTAGGGATTCGGTTCCGTTTATGATGGCAGGGCCCAAGGGTATATCGATGCAGCAGCAAATGCGATAGCCACGCAGAAGACAGATTTTACGCATGGGCGTTAACGATCTGCCATAGAGACGCCAAAAGCAACCCTCAACGGGCAGATAAATCACAGTTCGTGACTCAGACATGACTACAATATAGGACAGACGGCTAGGCTTAACGAATTCAGACCAGCTGGACAGACACCTCCCACTCTGATGATGGAAACTAGGGAGTTTCCAAAAAGTCGGGACACAAACATTGTAGTTCATGAAGTCACTTCTTCTTTTTCGGCTTTTTAGTGAACTATGAACGGGATATATATATATGTTTATGGTAAGGGGCGCTCACCGATCGTTCTTACGGAACTCACCCGTCCCATTGCTCCTTACGGGCTCTCTCTCTCTCGAGCCCAAACAGCAGCCGCACAGCGGTGAGCGCCCCCTACCACTGTAGATTCCCGATCGAAACCGACAGGACAACGGGCCCGTAACCCAGTAATTAGAGGCGTTGGACTTCTAACTAACAGGTCGTGAGTTCGAGCCCCAGGTGTTCCACAGTTAGGGGTTGAGCATGACTGACTGACGACGGCTAATAAGCCAGAAATGGCCAGTCCAGTCTTCCTTGTCTTTTTCAGTAATAATATACTGCCTATAGCATGTGCCGCTGTGCGGCTGCTGGTTGGGCCCCAGAGAGTCCGTAAGGCACCACGGAACGAGTAAGTTCCGTACGAACGATCGGTGAGCGCCCCCTACTATTGTATATTCCCGATCGAAACCGACAGGACAACAGGCCCGTGGCCCAGTGGTTAGAGGCGTTAAACTACAAACTAACAGGTCCCGAGTTCGAGCCCTAGGTGTTCCAAACTTGGTAATTGGGTATGACTGGCTGACGATGGCTAATGAGACCGAAATGGCCATTCCAGTGTCCCTTGTCTTTGTCCCATACAATCAACCGGTGTGCGACTGTTGGTGAGGATCGAGATTAAGCCTCAAGGCACACCGGGACGAGGGTGTTCATAACGCTATCGCTGGGCGCTCTCTACCATTAAATATGTTTATAACATTACAGCCAAAGTGAGACTGGAATGGCCATTTCTGGCCAATAAAGCGTCATCGATCAGCCATTCCCAATCCCAGGCTACGCAGCCTCGTAAGCTCAAACCCGCATTCGATTGATCTGAGGCCAACTCCCTAACCATTTGGACAAGGACTCGTTGTCCTGTCGGCTGCGGTACGGTATATTGACAGTGACGGAGAGGCTCCCAAGACTGCGGGAAAAGCGCTTCTCTACCAAATATATACATATATATATATATAAATCAGGTGGTAATGACAAAGACAAGGGAGACTGGAATGGCCATTTCTGGCTTATTAGCCGTCATCAGCCAGTCATACCCAACCCCAAGTGTGGATCACTTGAGATTCGAACCCGGGATCTTTGGTCATGGAGTTTGACGCTCTACCATTGGGTATGACAGGCTGATGGCGGCTAATAAGCCAGAAATGGCCATTCCGGTCTCCCTTGTCTTTGTCGGTACCACCTGATTTACATCATTCTACTAGTCGCTGTGTGACTGCCTGCGAGGGTTCTAGTATGGGCCCCAAGGCACAACGGAACGAGTATGTTCCGTAACCTGATCGGTGAGCGCCCACTTTCATAATATACATACATATATTTACGCATCTAGAGGTGCGTATGGAGAAGACTGAGCAAAACAATTCAAAGGGTTCCGCCAACAGCTTACCTATCAAGGTTAGCGAGAACGACAAGGGAGGTCCCCACTTGCGTTTGCATTTCTTGATTCTCTGATCGGTCAACAAAATACGCGTGCATTCTTGGGATATGCGACGTTGGTGCAGCCTTGACACAAAAATCCTGAATGGCCATATTTTCAGTACAGAAATGCAGACCGGTCGGAAATTTAGCATTGCTGTGAATTTGCTGAAAAACCTAAAGGAATATTGGAAGCGCAGAGAAGAAAATGTCATCCGGAGGAGAAACACCTCAAACTATATTCAATATAGCCAATCTGAATTAAGTTCCTAGCAGATCTACAGTTCTGCTCATAGGAAAGCGAATTATGATAACGTTCAAGTAATAAAATCTGTATTTATGTCCACAAATTAGCACAAGCAAAGTCAAGGTGTTCTGAAAATCATTCACAAGATAGGGACAGAAAATAACGATTAGACATCACGACATAGATGACTGGAGGTTGCCTAGGACGGTAGGCCCGTGTATGGTTTCTTCAGCCCCGGCAGAAATTTATGAAGGGGTCGTGGGCTTGCCAGATTTCCTGACTGGGAGATGTTCTTCCTTTGACTAATTCATTTAAATCACTGGCCACCGCATTTCAGCGACGCCTGCGGTGGCATAATACAAGGGTCTTAACAGCACATTTATCTTGCTCATGAAGTCAGATGGTCATTTGACAGCGATAACTCAGTTTCTACCAGTATACTTGATGCTCAACAGTTTCTGCACGATAAATAGGTACTTTGGCAGATTTTTAATGATACTATTTATCTCCGTACAGCGAGAGGATAATTGGTTATCGAATCTCCTAATCTCATATTCTTAAACATTATGTTATTTTGTCAAAATGTGATTACATCCACGGCTCCCGGTGTAGATTCGTAGCTCAGGTAGCTAAAACGTTCTCTTCACTCAAGCCTTCCTCTTTCTGTCGTGGATTCGAATCCCACTTAGTCACGATGTGCAGTGCGTGACCGATCTCATGAAATGTCGACTGAAATTCTGAAATGCGTTTTCAATTAGGAGGGATTCCCTGTTCGCGGTTGCGATACTAATTATCTTGCGACATAATCCTATGATATTTCAGACTCGGCAGGAGGTCGGCTTTTAAATACACTGCTTTTAAAATTCCTGCAGAATGCAGAGACTGTTTCATATCCTCAGATATACGTGGACATTTTACACATTCCTTTATTTCCAACGAAGTAGTCAGTCGTGTGCTTCGAGTGAAGAAAGTGACACGGAAGATATTTGCTGGTTTACTAGAGACCGGGCTCTGCGTGTAAGAGATGGGACATTTACTCGTTAATGCAAGGGGCCTCCTGCATAAAGTGAGTGACTGATCTCATGAAATGTTGGCTGAAATTCTGAAATCCGTTTTCTATTTGGAAGGATTACCTGGTCGCAGTCGCAATACTGATTATTGTGCGACATAATCCTATAATATATCGGACTTGGCGGGATGTCAGCTTGTGAATACATTGCTTTTCAACCTCCTGTATAATCCGTATTTGGTAAAAATGCCTACTTATGTTGCGTGCATCTTTAACATTGATTTTCAATGGTCTCGCGACTTCAAATATATTTTATAGAAATCAGGAACAAAAATATGCTCCATTTCATTCGCTTGATAGAGAGTCATATCATCGTTTTATTCTATACTCAAAGAAAGATCATAATCAGGTTTTAAAAGGTTTTTTTGTTCCTGAATAATTTGGAGCCTTGTCAGACGCTCAATTAGCGTTAAGCGATTTTAGACTACAAGGTGCATGCGCTCCGCATAAAGAAAGTCACATATTCTTCTATGCCTTTAAAATTATATCGAGTCCGCAAAATTTGCAGTGGACGCCGACTATGTTGAATATTTCATCAGGAGCAGTGGTAAACGGACAGTTACGATGTTACACGAATAGATGTTGTGTGGTCTTAAAACGTTACAAAATTAAAGACTATTTTAATACCTAATAAGATTCATTCTTCGAATATTAAATATAAAGATGACGTGCTTCTCTATCGAAAGACTGAAACAAAGCATATTTTTGTTTGGGGTTTCTATTAAATATATTTGAAATTGCAAGATCATCGAAAATCAATGGGAAAAATTATGCTTCTTAGGTAGTCATTTTTTACTAAGTACAGATTCTATAGGATTTTGAAAAGCAATGTATTAAAAAGCCGACCTCCTGCCGAGTCTGAAATATGATAGGATTATGTCGCAAGATAATCAGTATCACAACCGCGAACAGGTAATCCTTCCTAATCGAAAACGCATTTCAGAATTTCTGTCAAAACTTCATGAAATCGGTCACGTGCTGTACATCGTGACTCAGTGGGATTCGAATCCACGGCAGAAAGTGGAAGGCTCGAGTGAAGCGAACGTTTTAGCTACCTGAGCTACGAATCTACACCGGGAGCCGTGGATGTAATCATATTTTGACAAAATAACATAATGTTTAAGAATATGAAATTAGGAGATTCGATAACTAATTATCCCCTCGCTATACGGAGATACATAGTAGTGTCCCCTGTTTCTTAATGCACAGAGGACCAAACATGACCTCCTTAGGGAAATCCAGAGTTAACCTTTAAAAACTCCTCAAACTTCGCCAGTTTTCTAAATGTACCTATACTGCGAAAGTCAGCTGCACTATTATATTGCATACATATCACAACATAAGGTGAGTTTTTCTGAACATGATGAACGCCCTCTGAACTAGTACATTTTTGGTCGACCAGTAATCGACCTAGCGCTTAATCCTATCATATCATCATTCGGCTAAAACCTTAAAGAGCACGAATGAAAATTTACGCGTCGTAGAATCCATCCGTTGATGCCAAATCTCCTTTCTACAGCATCAAACAGTTTTATTAGTTATGGTTCATATGGTCAGTCGAATAACGTAATTGGCCATGAACAGATCTACTAATTACTCACTATCTTAAGAGTTGAATGGAGTTATCTACAAGGACGTAATTGAGAAACAGAAAAACACGCTCTACTAAACGAGCAACGTTGTACGAATAGTAACTTCTCACTAGTGGACACCATTCTTTCTAAAGAAACCTTAAATAAGCGGTTTAATACAAGCAGTGCGCCAAAATGATAGTGAAATTACACAGCCAAACCTGCGCGTTCCAAGGCTCTTTTAACTGTTGCTAGAGCAGGCATGTCAGTGTCATGAGATCGGTCACTAACTGTAAGCTTAGCCCTCTCTCACACGCGCGCACGTCATAAAGTACAGAATAAGAGGAGGCGCGTTATCCCGTCGGTTTCCGGTCCTCCGGGCAATTCACATATATTGCCAAATGGAATGCGCTGATGTGCTGTACGCGTGGAGTCCTTAACTTTGTCCTCATTCCTTCCACAACACACAACACCACTGTAAACTGTTTTTGAGTAATACCGTTATGAGAAAGCTTAGTATCGCACGGACATAAAGAATCCGCTGAAAGCTTGCGCTCTAAGTAGACTTATGGGCAGAGCAGGGGGAATGTGGAAACACGTGGTGCTGCGTTAATTCCCAGGGTCGATTGGAGTTAAGGTTAAGGATAATTTTACTGTTAGATTTAGGCTTAGGTGAGTTAGGAGTTGCGCCAGTGTTAGTTGAGTTCAAGCTAGGACCTGTTAATATGTACCCAGTTGAGTTTGACGGAAGGCCAATTTCGGTGCATCAAAACCTTGTTCCCTTGTAAACCAAAGGACATATTTCAGAAAATTAGGGCCTAAACGGTGTGCGCAAAAAAACATTACGACAGGTAAGCCTGTACTCTGCGAAGATTTATCGGATTTCAAGTCTCTTGTTAACCCGGTTCGCAGATCTCGACATATACTTCCTTCCATTCAAATGCAAATCAAGAATTTACAGCCCGTCGCCGGGGTTTCGACGCATACCGATTACATTCTAATATTTAAAAAATCTAAGTTATTCCTTTGACCAGTTATTTGCTCGGAGATCCCCATGGAATCATCTTTAATTGATTTATTGCTGGAAATGTGCACAACGGTTCGTTGATAAAGATGTCTATTTACCAAACATATGGTACCTGTTCGAGCTCTCCGCCTGAAAGTTGAGTTGTCGTATCCACAAAATTGTACCCGTTTAGAAGGGTCACCTTCTTTCTTTCGATCAGGTACCACTGCAGGCGATCGTCGACTGAAATGCAGAGTAAATCCTAATCAGATATCTTTAGGAACCTTTTTCATCGGGTTTTATTTCACAATTTCCCATAAAACTATACGGCCCTGTGGTAAGAGGCATTGGACTTCTAGCTAACAGGTCGCGAGTTCGAGCCCCAGGTGTCCCACGCTTCGGGTATGATTGGCGGACGGCGGCTAGTAAGCCAGAAATGGCCATTCCAGTCTCCCTTGTCTTTGTCTATAATATCATTGTGCTTATATAAAAGACTATATTTATCGCAGAAATTCATGCAGGTGAGGTTTGTAATGGTTTATCACCATGACCACATCAGAAAACTTGCCTTACTACGCTGGGCCATAGGTTTGCGCTTAAACGCTCAAAACCATTTCTCGGGGATGCTGCACTTAAATCTTCCAGTTTGCACAGAATGCAGGCATCCGAGTTTATGTCAGAAAATCGAAATTCTCCTTTGCACCTACCAGTTATCTCCGTCGCTGGTACGTCAGCAGGCGTCAGATAGTCATCGTCCCTGTACTCAAATTTGTCTTGCCGATTCATGTGCAGGAGTTTGGCATTCGGCCGTTCAGCCAACCGCAATCCCGCTAAGCTGCGTGAATGCAGACAGGCGGACCCATTTGCAGCAGCATTTAACTGCAAATTCCAAACGCAGGGAAGAGGATAGAAGATATCCTTGTGCATCCAGATGAGAACATTTAAGATGTCCTGCAAGTAGATATGACATTCTCCAATTAAAAAAACCGCAAATAAAGGTATCTTGGTTTCGTTAATAATCACCACAAGTCCGAGATGATACGCCTTGAACAGATATCAATCCGTCAGCCAATCACTGTTCTTCTGGACAGAAGTCCTGCCAGAAAAGATCCTTGCCGTCATGGGTATTTGCAGTAGCCAGCCTATCTCGTGACATGTTGGCTGATATTCTGAAGTATGTTTTCACGTAGAAAGGAGGATGGGGATTGGTTACGCTGTCTTGGTCCCAAGTGCAAGCGTAATGTTGGTATTGAAAGTAAAGGGAACCGAAGGAGGACGCTGAAATAGTTAGTGGGGGAAGTAGCCGAGGCTGAAGCGGAAAAGGACAACCTGATGTTTCGGTTTAGAGGTTTTAGGGTCTGGGTTAGTGTCAGGCTGAGAATTGAGTTTAGAATTTGGGCTCCTGTCAAATTTAAACGTTCCGGTTAGTGCCAGGATTTGGATTGCGGTTTAGGCTTACGTTTATTGGTGAGATTGGGGTTAGGGCAGGGCAACGGTTAATGTTAGGATTTGGGTAACGGTTACGTTTAGGGTTAGGCTTTGGGTTAGGCTTAGGGTTAGCGTGAGGGTCTGTGATGGGTTTAGGCTCAGACTTAGTCTTAGGTATACGGTTGGCGTTAGGATTATAATTACATTAGGGATTAGGTTTAGCTTTCGAGGTAACAGTTAGGATTGCCGTTAGGTTTGAGGTATCGCTAGTCCGCGTGTCCTGTCATTCAGGTCTTTTGTGGGGATTCTAGGTCCCCTTCAGTCTCGCGGCAGATTTGACATACATCAGGTTGCCTTCTTCGTTTAAGCCCGTCTACTTGCCCAAACTAACGATTCCAGCATCGCTCTTCGGCTTACTTTCCTTTCAATGACCACATTGCGACTATGCTTGGGACCAGGACAGCGTAAGCGACTCTTGCCGAAAGCCTTTCTTGGTTGACGTTGTAATATGCACTGTCGCGCAGAAAAATACCAAGATATTTCAGTCAAGTCAGAATTTCGGTGTTTACCCGAGCATCAGTCTGGCCGTCCCAAAAAACTATTTAGTAGTATGTATCCTTCCTGCTGTCTCTCGGTATCCTTAAAACTTTAAATATACTTTGCAGAAAACACGCGAGGAAATGTTAATTCTATGCAGCTTTGGTAGGAATTTACTTCCTCATATTTTTCACTTTAAAAAGGTGTCTTAACGTTATGAAAAAGTTTATAATTGTGAGAGATTTTGCAATCGTTAAATTTCCATTCATGCAAAAGTTTATATGTCCGTTTATTAATACTTTCTATGGAGTACGCAACTCGATCCACATTCGCTGCAAAATTTCAAGAGCTCTTTACGGCATCTTCCTAATAGCGTAGGAAAAGTACGATTTTCTTTGAGGCATGTAGCTTGGAAACCCGAAGCTTAAGTGCAAACGCGGGTTGGATTAGAAATGATCTGGGATTTTGAACCGAAAGATATGTTTCCGAGTATAAGATAAGGAGACTTAAATCTCAACAAATGAGCACAGAAATAGGGGTTTATTGCGTACGCATTCGTAGGGACATCGAAAACCGATGGGAATATTTTAGACTACAGTAGGCGGGCTAACTCACGAAATGTCAACGGAGATTCGAAATGCGTTTTCTTTTCGAAAAGAGTAATTAAGTAGGGTTGTAAAAATGATCAATATGCGATATAATTCTGTAATAATTCAGTTGCCTCAGGATGGCGGCTTCTGAAAGAACTTCCTTCAGGCTGCATGTAAAAAGTATACTCTTTAAAAAATGACTACATAAGTAGCATGCATTTTTCTCATTGATTTTCGATGCCTCTAAAAGTCTTATTATATTTCATAGAAAACATGCATAAAAATGTTCATTCTTCCGGTAATTCGGGAGTAAATTACGTCTTTCAATTTTATACTCGAAAGAAAGGTATAATTCGGTTTTTAAAAGCCTTTCTGATTCCCTAATAATGGTGAACCCGCTCTGCCGTCACCCTTGCATTCAGGGTTTGTAAACTACATGCCATGTATTTTCCGCGTACGGAAAACCATATATTTCTCTACAGTATTAAGATGAGACCATATGGGGTTCATATAATTTAACATCGGATTTGATCCATATTGTTAACTTTACAAGCCACACTGATAAATGCAGAGACGTGACGTTTTATGAACGGCCAATTCACGGTATTAAAAAGTCTCACAACTAGCAAATTTTAAAATCTAATTATGTCCCTCCTTGGAGTATCAAATTGAAAGATGCAATTGTCTACCGAATGATCGGAAGAAGGTATATTTTTATGCGTGCTTCCCATGAAATATTATTGGATTTTTAAGGGCATCGAAAATCACTGAGAAAAGTGCGTGTTACTTAGGTAATCGTTTATTTGCAGAGAAGTTCGTTTTGGAGGTCGAGAGCATGGGGTAACTGAATTATTAAATAATTACGCTGCATTATCATTAGTATTACAATAGTGCTTAATTAATCTTTTCAAAACGTTAACGCATTTTAGAATCTCAGTTGACACTCCATGAGCTAGCCCAGCTACTGTACATAAGTGATCATTTCTTATCAAATATAGATTTACTGGCGGTCGGAAAAAAGTTCACCTGAAAGCCGGCACTCTTTTGTGGTTGCAATGTTTGCGGGCTATGCTTTACGATAATCTGTCTTACAAGCCTACCTACACAATCTTCTCTAGTTGAAATCCCATTTCCGCATTTTTATTAAACGGCTTCATGAAATGTCGCCCTACGTCCCTGTACTTTTACTTACTGCAACACTGCTCCGAGATTTAGCTTGAAATGCCGAAGAGAGTGCAAAATGTGACTTGTAATCACTGCTACACCTTTCTTTCGAATGTAAGAAACACTCTGCAGCGTTCCATTAATTGTTTCGAAATCTGAGGATACCCTCAGCTAGCACGTGCTTGGAACTGTTTGAAGTCCTGACAAAGACCTTCGTAAGTGTTGTGCTGTATGCATTCTAAAACTGCTATTTCTACATTTACTACTCATAGCACCTCAGCTGCGATTGTAAAATAGGGCACATGCATTCTTTAGTTAATTCTCTACGGATGATAAGAAGGCGTTATATTGGCACAAATTGTTGTTTCGTATGGTAGGATCTCCGATAGTCACCCGAAAATCATCTTTTTTCCATGCAAACCTGCCTGCACCGTCGCATGCAATACCCTGGAGAACTGTCCATTTTCCTGATTGATTTTCCTATTGACCCAACTGTGAAAAACTCAGCGCCTCGTTGGGATTTGAACCCACACAGTAGGGGGATGGCTTTAGTACAGCCAACGCTCTAACCACCCGATTGATTTTCATTGAATTTATACAAATTAAAATTATCAAAATATGTTTCATGAAGAACGTGGACAAAAACATTATTTCTTATACTTTTTTGATGAGATGCGCATATTTTTTACAAGTATAAATATATATATATATATATATTTAAGGCCTTTCAAGTGTTACTGGCTGGGGTTTCTTAGGATTCTGAGGTGTGCGTTCACGAGGCTTCGTTTTTGCTTGTTTTGTCTACTTTTCTTATGAAGTATATGACATGCCTCATATTCGTTTCAAGATTTCATGAACCCTTTACCGCATCTTCTTAATAGCGCATGAAAAGTATGAGCTTCATTATACGGAAGGTATGCAGCATGTAGTTTGGAGACTAGGCACAAGTGCAAAAGCGGATAGAATTCAGAATCATTTACGAATTGAAGTTCTTTAAAACCGAGAGATTTCTTTTCCCAATTATAAAATTTGAAGAAGTCGCAAATTTCTACGAAATGTGCAGCATAAGTTGTAGTTTTTTGTGCCTGTCCCGTAAAGTATATTTGCATGTTAAGGGAAATCAAAAATCGATAGGTGCAATTTATGCTACTCAATTAGCCATTTTTTACTGAATGTAGATTTACAGCTGGCCGAAAAGGCCTCACTCAAAGCCAGCATCTTGTCGTTAGTTAAGTACCTTGGGATTATGCTGTACGGCAATCAATCGCACAAGTCCACCTAAGCAGTCCTTTCTGACTAGAATTGCAGTTCACGATTTTAGTCAACATTGCACGAGGTATGGCCTGGGGTCTCTGTGTCTTTGGTTAACACAATAAAGCTCTACGTCTTGGTTTTAAGCACCGATGAAAGTAAAAAATTCGCTTCGTAATCAATACTTCTCCATGTTTTCGAATTTATTGGACACCCTACGGTACGCAGTTCATTGTTTCGAAATATGCGGATACCCTTAGCTCGCATGCATTCAAAATTATTTGAAATCCCGTCAAACAAGGGCGTTTGTAAGTGTGTGCATCCTAAAAGTGTAACCTCAGGTACGATTGTAAAGCATGGCACATGCACTCGCTAGTTAATTCTGTTCGGATGATAAGGAGAGCGTTTTATTGGCACAAACTGTTGTGTCATATGTTAGGGTCTCGAATGGCTACCAAACATCATCTTTTTTCCACATAAATCTACCTGCTCCGCCGCTTTCAACACACTGGAGAACTTGTGCAGGGCATCCAACGCGCTCCGCCACAGTTTGTTCCATCCACGCTGGCGCAAACGATCCAGATGAAGCAGGAGAACTCCACCATTATAACCGCCCTTCTAAAATGCAATTTTGGAAACAACTGTACACTGCAGAAATCATTTGTCCAAATTCCCAACTGCATTTGAAGGCGTCTGGAAAGGATTCTAGTGCATTTGGACCAACGTCAGACATTGAAAACTCATAAAAGATATATATCTTCTGCTTACACGGCAAATCAATGGGACCGTTATGTTTTGTTAACAAATGGCTAATAGATCGTCTTTACTGTGTCCAACAAGAAATATTTTCGTCTATGATAACTCTTGGGCAGTAAAAGCAAAGAGTGGTAGTGGTAGAAGTGGTCAACGGAAAGTGTCCTCTAATAATACCGAGCACACTTCCCCCTCGTTCTCCTTGTTGGCGTTCTACCAAACCTTTACATATCACAGTAATAAATGCTATTCTCAATGCAAGTAAACATCATGATATGTCATTTTTACTGGGTCCAACGAGGACAATTTTCACTTAAGATGATGCTTAGACAGCAAAAAAAGTGGTAATAGTTTTATTAGTAGTAACAGTAGTAGTAGTAGTAGTAGTAGTAGTAGTAGTAGTAGTAGTAGTAGTAGTAGTATTAATAGTAAGAGCGGCAGCAGTAATAGCCTTAGCAGTAGCAGTAATAGTAAACAAAAAATATCCCACAATAATGTCGAGCGTAGTTACTCTTCCGGCTATGTGTTTGGCATTCTGCTAACCTTTCACGTTTTACAGCAATAAATTCTGTTCCCAATAAAAGTTACGCTGCGCGTTGAAATTTCAAATGGCATTCAAGAAATAAAGTCCTACTTATATTTGGATTAGGGGATGAAGTGAGAGATGGAAGGTGTCCCTACAGTGAGAATAGCCCTTCAAAATCATGATTTACCCGGGAGTTATTCCCGCAGCCAAGAAATATCGAAGTCATTTCGTCCCCAAGCCAAGTATTTCAACTTATTTCGATCAGAGTTAGTCCTTGAAACCGTGTATATCCTATTTACAGGACTATTTAAGTTCGATAATGAAAGCATAAATGGCCATCCTTATTGGGTCCTATACGGTAATACTAACCATTTCTCTAGTATTTTCATCGGCTGCCTACCTTTGCCGGTGTTTAAGACCGTAAAATCTTTAATCTTCCTTATGTAAACGATGAATATAAAATGTTCCATAGGAATGTTAACACAGCGATATAATTACTGCTTCCAGGAAAACTGCCCTGCGAGCTGTCATCATAATATACAATTTAAAAAGGCAGCAGATAATGCGACAGTAAGCTGTCTAGCGTGAATTACTTACCAGTACTACTGTGTCTTCAGAACGAAATGTTATTCTATAGGTCATACTTTCATCCCACGCCATTGAGATAGCCTGCAGATGGAGAAGTAAACGTAATTAGCAGCATTCCCTCCAAACGAATCATGCTATAGAACTACAAGATTGCTGCTTAAGGCGTTAGCTACGTGACTGATCGAAACTGTTTTGGCCTTGCACTAGGAGTCCCCGCACTTAAGCCAAGGGCCCATTGTCCTGTTCGGTTTTGAGGGGATATATAAGCAATGGTTTAGGTCATGAGTCCGAACCTTGGGTAATGTTGCATACCTCAGGGCTGAGTATGGTTGACTGATGAAGGCTGGCAGGTCGAAAACGACCATTTTGCATCGCCACCCGATTTCCAGTGACAGACAGTGACAAGTGCTGAGGCACTGGTGAATTTCGGTACGATAAAATGCTTATGAACCATTTGGTAGACCCCAGTGATGCACCAGCTGCGCCAGGTGTTTGGGTGTATGTTTGTGTTTCCGGTCTTCGCTGGCGGTCAGGGTCATGATTGGCTGAATGAAGATAAAATAAGCCCGAAACAGTACTGTATCAATCCACCCCCAGACTCTGTCGTCACCCCTCTGATATATATATATATATATATATGAGAAAATAAGGCGATCGCAGGAACCATAGGTATATTTGCCTGACGTTTCGAAAGCAAGCAAGCTTCCATCATCGGAGGTGGTTTGCGTACTGCACGTCAAGGTATTTATGGGTTTTTTGTTCTTCGTGCTGGCGCGTCACTGACTGCCAGCGCGCTGCATCTCAAGGCTTGGCGATTTGTTGTCATGGCGGCAACGGTTCCTCCTCATTCTTTGTCGGGTGTGAGAAGGGGAGCGGCATCAGGGCGACCGCGGCCATTGCTCTTGTTTGCATTGTCCGTTGTCTGCCCTCCGCGCATCTCGCCTTCCTGCCCTGTTCGCACACACCCGTACCCGTCTGGACGGTGGTTACCATGCTAGTGTTGACGTCGGGCTGAGGGTTTCTGTCACTTTCGTGGGTTCCCGCCTCGCTGCCCCGTTCACACCTGTCCGTAACTGTGTTGATGGTGGTTGTCATGCCGGTGTTGACGTCGGGCTGGCGGGTCCTGTCACTGTCTGGCGCTCTCCCTAGGGGCTGGCCTCCGTCTGTGTTCGGACCCAGAAGGCGGTCTCCTAGGTTTGTGTTCGTCGCCGGTTGTCCCCTGGTTTCGTCGGTTCCCGATTCCTGTCTATGCCCGTCTGTGTTCCCGCTGGGTTTGGGTTCGACTGCTGCCGTCTCTGGCCTGACGCCTCGTCGGTAGCCCTGCTTATTGAATTTCGCCCTTAGGGCTTGGTAGGCGGCCGGCAAAGTTACGCAGCGGTTGATCGAGGTAGTTGTAGTGTGCCAGGCTTTGAGCGTCTCCCTGACCGTTTGATCGCTCCCTTGGCCCAAGACTTCGGCGTCTTAGAAGGCGAAGGCATGATCAAAAGCTGCGCAATGTTCCGCCACCAGCGAGAGCTGATCCATTCTTCTCACCGCTCTTGCATGCTCGTCCCTGCGGGTCTGCAATCTCTTCCCAGTTTCCCCAACGTAGTTGGCTTCGCAAGAACTACACGGGATCCGATAGACAACATTGGCGGTTTCGCCCCGTGGCAGGGGCGTTTTCGGTCTCATGACCAGACGCTTTATTGTCGCTTCGGGTTTATGGGCGATGCCGATACCCAATGGTTGCAACCATTGGGCAACTGTGTGACATATATATATATATATATATATATATATCAGGAATGGGAGCACACCGATCTATTGGCTTCACAAAGCAAACAAGCTCCGTATGTGTGGCAAAGGTCACGAACAGGCAACCAATTACCAGGCCGAAGTCGGCCAAGTCATGATAGCAGCGAGGAGGAACGACAGAGAATGCGGGTAGATTGATACAGCACTGTTTCTGGCTTATTCTGCCTTCATTCAGCCAATCATAACCCTGACCACCAGCAGCTGGGACCAGAAACATAAACATGCGCACAGACGAACCTGGTGCAGTCGGTCCACCACTGAGGCCTACCAGATGGGTCATAAGCACTTCATCGAACCGAAGTTCATCAGTGCCTCGCCACCTGTCATTCTCTGTCGCTGCAGATCGGGTATTTATCAATCAGGAATGGGCGCACACCGATCTATTGGCTTCACAAAGCAAACAAGCTCCGTATGTGTGGCAAAGGTCACGAACAGGCAATCAATTACCAGGCCGAAGTCGGCCAAGTCATAATAGCAGCGAGGAGGAACGACAGAGAATGCGGATAGATTGATACAGTACTGTTTCGGGCTTATTCTGCCTTCATTCAGCCAATCATAACCCTGACCACCAGCTGGAACCAGAAGCACAAACATGCGCACAGACACACCTGGCGCAGTTAGTCCACCACTGGGGTCTACCAGATGGGTAGTAAGCACTTCATCGAACTGAAGTTCATCACTGCCGCGCCACCGGCCATTCTCTGTCACTGCAGATCGGGTATTTACTCAGTCGAGAGTGGCCTTCTGAAGCAAACAAGTTCCGTATGGGTGGCGAAGGTCACGAAACAGATAACCAATTACCAGACCGAAATCGGCCGAGTCACAGTAGCAGCGAGGAGGGACGACAGAGACTGCGGGTAGATTATGTATATGTATGTTTAACATATGGCAAGATCCCAATGTTGGTGGGCAGAATCATTAATAATCAATGACTGCGGATCAGACAGTAATTCACAGAGAGAACTACGCACGAAAATTTTACATTTTAGTGCACACTAAGTAGTTCGCGGTCATTTTACCATTTTGATGCACAGCTGATGCGCAGCCCAATAGTTTCCTAACAGGAAGTTGTAGGTTAAAATGTAAGCCAGTAAGTATTGTCCCACTGTAAAGACGCATTAACTTGACTTTATCTCGAACTAGCATACCAGTTTGGGTCTAAAGCGCTACAATGTAACATTTTGTGGAATTAGATATAAACTCATTTTCAAAATCCAGCTGCCTAAACGAAACGGTTTGACCGATCAAAAGGAAGTGATTAGGGAGGTCGGGCTCGACTACCCCAGTCCCCGATACCGGACAAATGAAGAGCCAAATTAAAAAGAAAGCCTTAGATGACCAGTGCCGTTTTTGTGGGCTATCCGGAAATGGACGTTGCCTACCCTTTGATGGTTCTCAGTGTTCCACCAACCAAGCTACCCATATAGCAAATATCGAGAATCAACATTTGACGGAGGAGGGATCGCATTATTCTTTATATGGCATTCATTCAAATCCTATTCTAACCGGCAGATCGATGCACTCATAAATGGGTTTCATCATGAGTAAAGGTACTTGCTTCAAAATTACTGTGAATGCCTATGTATTCAATTTTATGCCCAAAATGCAAAGGTACAAAGTAGGTGTGTCAGGGTATAACCAGCGTCCTCATACCTGCTTTTCATCGGCCTTATATATAAGATCCCAGAGTTCGGAGATATCGTCCAAGAAGATTACGTCAGTGTCTAGTGATACAATCTGAAGATAAAGAACGTGTTGTTTGCCATTAATTAATGTGTGCCATCGTCAAACGTACAAATATATCAGCTATAATAGCGAGATTTGTGCGAACTAAAACTACTCAGATTGTTTGTTAGAGCAACCGTGTCGGAATAAAATACCACAGCCACTTAATTCGTCCAGTTTGCTAATTTTTTTACAATTATTTGCCCGCACATCAAATTCGGTTGCGACAGACTTAGATAGTGCGTTCAAATACGTACTGGGTAGGACGCAGCAGTGTATATTAACAACCAGGTGAACCGACTTCATCTGTTTGTTTTTAGAAGGAGGCGGCGGCGTTGAACAAAAAACCCGCGATGAGTTTCGCTTATTGGATAACTGGTCGGCAACTGATAGCTCTTCCTGCTGTGTAGGGCCGTGCTGTTGAGTGTTATCGCTCAACACTCGCCACGATTTTCAAGTGATTGAACCCTGTTACAAGCACGCACCGACTGATCGAAAAATCGCGAAAGCGCGACAGAGATTACTGAGAACGCTCTCATGGGAAGTCTCCGTTTTGGGTGGCGAGCTTTGAGTCCCTGTCCAACGCATGTCACAGACGGCTTCCACCGATCGCCAGCGTTGGCAATTCTCAGTGTAGACTTAATATGCGAAGGACAACTATTTCCAGTGCAGGCAGATTTGAATGCAGACCTCCATGCAATGTCTGAATTAAGTGAAAAAGGTGTCCACACTAATCGGAAATCACGGGTGTCGACCTCGCTTCCTAGCACTTATAATCTGGACGTTGGGTCGACCTATTCACGAGTGTGTGACTAGTCCCATAAGTAAAGAGAGTATGCAATTACGGTAAGGGTATGTTGCATTTTCGCTACCGAACTGATGGCACCGTCCTCGCGGTATGTGAGATTATCTGCGACGAGGACGAATCTGAACCGCAACGTGTTGTCATTAGTGAGGAAGGGTGCGCTAAATGTGTTATTTAAAGTTGCTGACGATGGCCAATTGTTTGCATGGACGATGCGCGTCTCTCAAGGTTTCCAGAGACTCTAATTATCGCTTTGACTGTTATTGTACAATGTGGAAATGTAGACAGGGTTTGAATGGCAGGTGACGTTCGTCCGCGATCCTAAATTCTAACATACAATTACGAGTTTAAGGCATCGATTTTCTAGGCGTGCTGCCATGTACTACCAAGCGTCCAGCTAGGTTGGCAAGTGATTAAAAAGTGTGATCACAGTAGAGGCTAGACGCAACAGGCTATATTCTACTGATAGCGTTCTTTTCACAGAAAATACCACTGCGTCCAACAAGGACGAACCGAAACTGGAACGTTCTGCTCTGGTGCGGATGAGTGAGAGGAACGTCTTGCACGATGATGCTTGAAGTGGCGCGTTGTTATTTCGCTGACCAATTCGTTCTCTGGACACTGCGGTGGATTGGGAAGTATCAAAAGTCTAATTTCAGGCCTGATACTCAGTACTCATTGTCGACATCTTGCAGAGGCCGAGTGTTGGTGGCCTTCACCCGTCGGCCTACGTTCTGCGTGTTTATCCATTTGGCTTCGTCTTGACGCTGGGTTTTTCCCGAATACTTCAGGTATTCGTACAATGCGCCAACTCAATCTATCTACCATGAGGCCCTTTCAGCTCTCTTATATCGTCGATTAAATCCACCTCGTCTTTGAGAGTCTGCTGCGATATCATCGCAGTCGTCGTCTGGGCAGGCTTAGAGTAAAACGACTAAGTTTCCTAGCTTGACTGCGATCCAGTTTACGGGTCCCTTCGGCAAGGAGCAAACTGTTAGGGTTGTTGAGGTGATAAACACATAAGAGAGTAATATGAAATCAAGGCAATAGGTCCACTTTGACACGCAAGGCGTTGGCCAATCTTCTGACATAATAAAATGAGACAGTTTTCCTTTCCTCTCAGAAACTACTGCCGACCAATAGCATTTTAATGGAGAAAAAGCTATAATTGGTGGAAGAAATGGAGGAAAAAATAGGTAGAACAAATAAAGCCCGATGAAAATTGAAGAGATGTTCTCCCTGTATTATGGCTTTGTGCCTTAACTTAGAGGGCAGACTTTGCTACGAAATACTCCGTTCGGCAAACTAGTAATGGCTTTCGAATCTTAAGAGCAGTTGACGAGCTATTATAAATTGAATTCTGTTCGGCTTTATTAGAAATAAATGAAACATTTCTTTTCGATAGCGTCTAAGTCTGCGTTATAAAAGACGAAGTTAATGCTGTAGAAAAGGTAACCGTATGGTGCCGTTTAGTAGATTTGCTTCGAGCCACTACTTTGGTAACATTACTAAAAATGCAGTTATCATGATTATTTTACACTTTATCTCCGGTTTGCTGCCCGGATTTTTTTTTTCCCCAAATGCGGTTGAATTTACTTGGAAGTGGCGACTTTCTATGTTGGAAACCAACTGCGATTGATTTAGAAGGTGAGCATGGGGGTTAACCTGGCGTGGGTCTTCGGCTAATTTGTGTCGCTCTTACGAGACATTTCGTTCTTGACCACTTATCATGACAGACATAATAAAGAACCATATGAACGTAACTGTTCACACTCTGCCTCGTCCTGGGCAGGCATTAAGCTCAAACTAATCGCAATGGGGTTCCGGACCCTCCTTATTTGATGGTATTATGGTGTATTCGCAGATTTTAAGAAACCTTACAAGCGATTTGGATTTGCGATAATATTAGGGGCAAGTTGTCGGTGTTTTTATATTGCTAATTGGAGCTGGCCCATGCGTGGCCGGATAAACACCATCACCAGCGGTTGCGTGCTGATGTCGACGGTACGGTTTCGTTTTGCTGGAGCTCAACTGCTCGCGTGGACGGACAGTGTATCCGGAGGTATTCAGCCAGCCCTGTACCTTCTCTAACTGCCATTTTTTCACGCAAACAATGAAACAGGGCTTGGGCATTACTGACGTTTGTCAGAGTGCACTGACTCTATGCATCCTGCCTGTGCTATGCAAGACATTTGCAGATCTTCTACTAAACGTCCATGTGCTAAGCATCATCTGCATCAACACAACCCACGCACTTGGCATGATAGTCAACTTTAGAACACGGATGTCCCCGACTCCAGCCCGCCATCACTTCGCAATTAACGTCCCTCGAAGACAGCCCTGCCGAAATCAGCTCCACTACCTACTCTGGCCTTGACTGATCGTCCAAGTTTCTTTTCCGCAAAAAAATGAGTTGCCCAGATTACAAACCTAAAAATCCCAAATCTCGAGTTGACAAAAGTGCAAAACCATGGAGGGAAAGCAGGAAACAGGTCAGATTTGACATGCAAAACCATAAATGATCTCCTGGTATGACCATTTTTCAATATTTATATCTGTCTCTAGAAATGTTCGACCATTGCTTTCAATTTTGCGGAATGGAAATTCGTAGTAGGAAATGACAGTGTGAAAGTGAATAAAATAAATAGATTTTTGTGAAGTCTGGGTTAGTGTTCCATCCGAACAATTAATATTTCAAAATACTGTCCGCTCACTTTTGTGGTATCATTGCTCAAAATTTCAGGGAGATAAAGACGCAAAGTGGCAATGGATGCGGCATAATGCTCACTATTCATCCACGCAGTTTTTGCCTGGATGAAAGAAAAATTATTGTTTATTTACTTTGTTTTCGCATATTCCATAGTGAAATTTTAATGTAACAATATCTAGAATGTTTCGGGGTGGTTAAGATATGCTGCTGAGTAATACACGGTTGCTAAAAAGAAAAAATGACCTTTTATCGGATAAGTTGTGAAGCACTCTCATGATTGGAGACTAACTCTATGGACGCGGTACTGGAACCACTTTAAAGACGAAAACAGGTCTGAAGAGAACACCATCATTGATGGAGCCAGCAAGTAAGTCGAAATACTCACACATCTATCCCTTTGCCAACATTGCAGCAGTAAAAATAGACGCCAGTGACACCAAAGTGACACCCTACTACATAAAAGCGTCCATATTGTCGTAAAGACTATTTCAAGGTAATAGAAGAAACGTTGCTATCGTGTGCTTATGCAGGCAACCACTTACGCACATGCTATTCTTAATCATTAGTTTGCAATTATTCCTGCAACGGTCTTCTTTAATATGTGGTGTGTTCTCGACTGGCAAATTGTATAACTGGCAACCAAAGACCAGTTTTGTTCGTTTTGCTGTATGGCATTCAGTTCTGTAGAGGCATGCTGTTTGGATACCATTGTTACGTTTCACATGACTGATACTGACAAGTCGTAAGTTTTCGGAGTGCAAAATGTTGAGAAAACGTTACTTTAAATCAACCAAACATAACAGCAAACCTTGTAGTTCGGGATCACATGAAAGTCGTAGTTTACATCCTTCAGTTGCCATGTTCGTAACATTGTATTCATAATGACTCGAGATTTTGCATCACAAATTATATGCAAATGTAATTTTTGCACTTCATCGTGTTTGCCTTTTGACTTCCACGTTCTCAGAATGCTCTTTAATGTAAGAACCTCTGCACGACATTGATCAACTCCAAAGATAACTTGAGCAATGTGAATGTCCCTTATTTTTTCTTCTGTGGTTCCAGTTACATCTGTCATGAAACTCTAAAATGAAGCAAATTAGCGTTACATATTTTATTATTTTTGATAAAACGAGACGTTTTTAAAGCAGCGGGCGCATATTAGTAAAATATGCAAAAGTTGATGAGAAACTGGCCAGTTATGCGGATGTTCGGACTTTTAAAGAAAAACCTTTGCTGCTAAACCGTTGGCCCGATTAGCGTGTGTATTTCAGGGAATATTCTTTAGTGCTATTTTGATGACGCATGCAAACTGCGCGTATGCTATACGGTAAGGTCAATTATACAAAACTCACACAACAACGCAAGGAGTGTTGTCTTACAGGTACAACATATAAGCAGATAAGGAACTAAATTATATATAGTGTGCATCAACTTGAAAACTTACCTGAACTCTTGTTCCAATGTTAGGTAAGTGTACTGCCATGTAAAAGTAAAGTAAAACTACCAGAAAAAAAGTGCCGAGTATTATTCCTCCAGCTTTGCTAAAAATTGTTAAAATAGATGGTTTATGGTCAGGCTGACAATAGAAGCAGAAGACAGAAAAGTAGCATTATTTATTTCCTGGGAATAGCTCAGCAGGCAACAAGCATTCTAAATTTCGGACGAGATCTAATTATTCTGTGAACATCCAACGGAACCGAGTAAAGATTAAGGCATCTTACCTTCCTTTAAATGTTAGACTACAGTGTTAAACCTAGACTTGAGGAACAAAATTTGATTTTGTGCGAAATAAAAACAATGGGTTACGTATATTTTCAACTGTCTTTAGTCCGCCTTCTCCAAGGGTGTAGAAGTGTGCGGTGAATTGTGGCTTTGAGAGTTTCAGTGCGACAATGTTACGCTGATTGGGTAGCACAACCCTAAGTTAGCCCGAAACAATTAGAAACTAGAAGCCCTCCAAGGTTGGTGCTATGCGCACTAGGCACGAGCAAATCTAGTGAGATGTTTTCAGTTGCATCGGAGAGCCATTCAGAATAACTCACAAGAGTTGAGTCGATGTTACCATTCGAGTGTTTTTAAGGCAACAGAAACGTTTTTGCCATTGGAACAGTATACATATGAGATGTATGAGATGAGATATATGAGACGTAACGTCTAGGGGTATGGAATTTTCCAAATCACTCCGTTAAAATCAGGTGCTATCTGCGGCGTGCGATGACGGCAACAATTTACTGCAGCCTACATCTTCTGTACAACAAAACAACAAACGGGATACTCGAATTCCAATGTCTGGTTAACCAGACAGAACTTTTAAGAATTCTTAAAGTTTCATGAAACTGTTCAACTGATCAGTTGAACAGTTTTTTTAAATATAATGAATTTGTATTCGAAGATCTCAAAGTCTTTTCAGTAAAAATCCCTTTCTTCGTGTTCAAAAGCAAAGATGCTGTTTTTAAAATTGCGAAAGAGTTTCGGACTTACAATATCATCTTATGCCACCGAGGTGTACGCAATTGCGGATGAATTCTAATGGAACGCGAAAACCAAAATACCAAAACGTAAACGGATAAATAAAACATCGATCAGTTAAAACAAAAAACGGCGAAGCAGAGCATGCTAGAGAAGCAGAGGGATATGGTAATCAGAGTGTTAATGTGATAGCGAATTGCCATTTTATAATGAAATCTCCGAATCACTATCGTAAATATCAACTGTTTGCCGAAAATTCACCAATTATTTAGGTTAAATGATTGGCACATCCTCATCGCCATATATAACCGGATGGCTTTTCTGGACCGACGACTGCAAGACAAAAAGCCGTAAAAAATCTTAATTTGGACAAAGTACGTAAAATTTTCGAGATGCGTGACTATATACTAACTGTACTAACAATACTGACTAACTATGCTAACTAACTAACTAATTAACTATGTAAAGAACTGTCAAACTAACTAACCATACTAACTGAGCAACTAACTGACTAACTAACTGACTGACTGACTGACTACCTGATCAATTAACTAACTTACTTTACTAATCAACCGACTTTCTGGCTAACGATGCTAAATAACTAACTAAATTGCCGGTGAGTATCTGTGTAATAACTTCTTGTTTGCCCAACTTTCTCACTTGACCGACTTTCTTAGTGACATCTCCCGGCTGAAATCTAGCTGACTGACGTTTCTGGATGGAACCCTGGAAGCTAAAAGTTATTAAATCTAAAGTTTAGGCAAGCGGCTTGAAAGTTCTAGAACGGGTTACTATATTTTTGCTTACCTCCACACATTCTCTCACCCTAAAATCAGCTGCAAATACCTATCATATATGACGTTTCCGCATCACACGCCTAGAAAGTGCACGTATCTTCAATACTTGTCTTAGCACTAAAACGTACATGTTAGCGGGTAGTAACAAAACCGACTTTTTGAGAACGAAGACTTTACCTTCGGAAGTATAGAAGCGAGTCGCCTTAAAAATTCTTGCTGTTGTTCGGCAAAAATTAATGGACGCGTTCCATTTTAAGTAACATTGACAACAAAAGCATGTGGGTGCATCTTGCCTTATTATTGTAGCCGGTCGTCTAAAAATGCACTTATTTTTGGTATTTCGTACTAGACCGAGGTTTTTAATGACATCTGCCGGGTCGCTCAGTGACTGGAAGTATAACCAATCATAATCTTGCAAAATTTTAATTAAAGAAGTATCATAGAAGCCGTTACTGCTCGCAAGAGAGTGCTCGACAAATCGCTCTTTAGCACTCTGAAACCCGTCTGCATACGTCGTGCTTTCATCCCTCGTTACGCGTGCAGTTTAATGAATGAAGTTAGCAGTGTAACAGACTGGTCTACTGATGACCTAGCACATTTAGTTCAAATAAACACTAAAAGAATAAATTAGCACCTGTCCCATTAAACAAGTGGAGTGCCGTTAGAGGCATAAACGATAAGGAGGTAAACGAAGGCGATATTTTTAAACCTTACACTTTAATTTGCGTTTTAAAATAGAACAAGGGAAATCCGGACCGCACGTGGGCACATAAAACAAAATGGTGGAACTCGGTCAACCCAGTTAGTACCACGAAGAACCCGGGGAAAAAAACAGCGTGGACACCACTTCAAAATGAACACTCTAACGCGGTCAAACAGTTCTCATTTACTCTGCTCCGTTGCGTCTAGGAGACCTGTTCAAATGCAACGTCAATAACTACACAGAAGTCCCCGCTTTGTACTCAAAGGCCTACACTCACTTTGTCTCAACAGACTGAAATGAAAGGAAATAGCTCATCAAATTAACTAAAGTTGACTGTACTAAACAGGGTTAAGGCGACGGAAATTGCTATGGATAAAAAATAACACTTGCAGCAGGAACAAAACAGGATATTCTGTTTTTTTGAACTTAACCTAAATCTTCAGATATCTTTGTAAAATGTGGCCTCAGTCACGAAAAAGCGGTATTTGATTACGTTGCAAGTTGGCAGGAATGAACTTGCTGAAGTTGCATATATCCATTAAGCAAGTATCGGCTGCGGGAGCTAGACTCCTAAGAGGCACTTCGAATGTCGATCGAGAATGAGTCACGCGCTCCATTCGACCCCTCTGTATCAGAAGACTCCAAAATGATCTAAACTTCCTATTCAATGTCACCCATGACCAAGATATTCTCAAAATGAATTTATTCACAAATCAAAACGCCCCAGAAACACCAGAAATAGCAAAGATATTACAGGGATCCCTAAATTCACAAAGTCCCAACGGTCAAATTTCTACCCCATAAGATATGGCACTATCTGGAATGCATTTCCAAGTTCTATCCGGAAAAATCCAAACCTAATCCAGTTTAAAATAAAAACTAAGAAATTCATTTCAAATAATAATACACATTTATTTTTGAATAAGATAGGACATTTCTCAGGTAACTTCCTTGATGTAAAATTTGGTCCAAAAGGGCTCTGATGATGCTTGCTTCTTGAATAACACCGGAACATAGCACTAAAAACAATCGAATTTATGAAAGACAGCAGCAATGATAAACATGGAACAGATAGTGATATACTTTCTTTCCTCCCTTTCTCTTTTCTATCAACTGTGTCACCTGACACTAAATATCCCTTAAGGAGCTAATAATTGCACACCTTTCGATAAAACCCCGCATATTAGTTGTGCCAGATTACACGTATATAATTCAGTATATATATTGTATTACATTCAGCAAAACAGTCGACTTCTACTCCTATAAGGCCACATTCTCAAGAAAAACATGAGACATGATTAAATATTAATTTGATAGCTTTGATTGTGACTTACAAAAGAATGTTTCATACTCCTAATATCTATTTGTCTTTCCAGCTCTTTGTCCAGGCAACTATGGCAGGCCTCCTGAAAAACACTAACGAGCTGTGCGACCACCCCTTTACAAATGGCCAGATGCACTGACAACCGGCAATCAGAGGACGTCGAAATTTATCCGACTCGAAAATAATTTCAAGGTCACGCCGATATCAAAGTTCTTCAATTTCCATGAAGGACATATTATTCATGTCCCCAAAAACTATTAAATTGCAGATATCAATTTTAATATTATAAAATATAGTTCATTTTTAAAACTTTCCAATTATTTTGCCTTGGATTTCAGGTTTTTTTTGACTTAAAACCAACTCGCAATTCGCTCTCTATTGGCTAAACAGACACGCAAAACAAATGAATTCAAAGGGCAGTCGAGATAGATGAGTTTATTCTAGGTTTTTCCCGAGTTCAAAGGAGACTGACAGTGCCCAAGGGACGCTATAATGAACCTATTCTATTCTATGTTGTGACTTCAATAAGCCAACATATTGGTATTAAGAGGGGAACTTTACTTCTTGTTAGCGTCAACGAAATCCCGACTTAACGACTACGGAGGCATAATCGATGGGAAGGAGTTATCTGTGCAGAATGCATGTCATTTTAATTTAGTATACATAAGGGAGATAAGCAGAACCCTGGAAAACACAATTTGTGGATATCGCATGAAGAATCGACACTCGGTACATATAAAGTGCGATGGACTTACTCTACTGATCGGTGTCGAAGTAATAAGCGCTTAATCAATCTGGAAATGTTTAGGCCTCATGCATATCGCCTAAACCTTTCCGCCTACACAACCGTATCCGGCAGTTTTCAATTCATGACCATCCTGTGGAAGAAGATATGTGTGCCCATTCCCAGTTTGAGTTTAATTTGAATAGATAACCCCGTAGATTTATTGTTGGAAGAGTTCGAAAAATGCATCAAGCTAAGGAACTTACGCTCTGAATGGACATGATTCTATACCCTGCACACTGCCTATTGAATAGAAAATTTTAAGTGGTTTATAGCCGTCCATTTCAGAGTAGGCGATTTAGCCCATCGACTAGAAGTTCAGTTCGTTTACTCCTCCTTTTCACCTTCTCTAGAAGCGTAATCACGAGCCACCCAGAAAAAATCACGCCAGAACGCGGTATTTTAACACTGGACTAACAGATGTTACAAACGTTTGAATGAGAAGCTTTAAACTATGAGTGCAAAAGAATCACCTAATAGCGCATATGACGGGAATGCTCTTATTGAATACCATCGCACTGCGAGACGGTGATTTGAGAGGGGACATCATCAACATACAGAGGTCAACTGTCATTAAACACCGCCAATTTTTCACATCGCATGAGGTAGCGAAGCTTAAATCCTATGGCATACTTACTATGAAAACGCGGTCGGATAGCATTACAATAGGAAAAAGGAGGTAATTGGAACCCGTATTGGAAAATGGCTGCATTTTTTATAGGTACGAACCAAAGGACAAGCAAATGGGGAAAATTCAGGCAAGTGGACACGATCACAGGAAAAAGAACTTTATGCGTGTCATTTCGGATTCGTATTAGAAGTCAGCTTCAGAGACTGGATCTGACACAGGTTGTTCATGCACAATCGGTTGCCGCATTTATAATATGTAGTCAATATGCTACTGCATACCTTCATTGAAGATCGCTGTCCTTAGGTTTGGTGGCCGCATTCGTGTTTTTTACTTCCATGATTTCAACATCATGTTGGACGTTGGCGTGAAAATAACTCTACCATTCACATTATCGACATAAGCTTTGTAAGCTATGTTCGCCTGCGAATTGTCTACGAGGCTAATTATTTTGTTCTGGCTTAGTCTCAACACTAAATGTACGTAAGTCGAACCATGAATCAGGCAGCTCGTGGCGCACACGATCGTCACTGCTCGCGAGAACTTCGGTCTCGTCGGACTTGAATGCGTGGCTGTCATTTTCCCGCACCACTGCTGCGTGTTAAGTTATTCAAGTCCAGAGGGGTCTTCCCGTTTCGATTAAACCCTACATACTAGTCGTACGTTAGTCTGTATTAAAGTCATATTTAACGTATATAAAACTATACTAGGTCATAGTAAACAGTCGAACACTACTCCTATAGTGTCACATTCACAAGAATTAATATGATACATGATTCAATATTATTTTGACAGTTTTTATTATGACCTACCATTGAATGTTTCTCATTCCTGATATATATTCATCTTTTCCAGCTCTAAGTCCAGACAATTATGCCAAGCCTCCAGAAAAACACGAAGGAAATGTGCGACCGTTCCTTTACAACTGGCCAGATAGACTGACTGTAGCAAGCAAGTAGGCAGAACACCGTTCCAAATCAGAAGATCTCGTCGACGGAGGGAGACTGTTTATTAAGGAACGGTAATAGCGGGAGATCGAAGAGGGAACAAGACACAAGAGTGCTCAGGAGAAAGAAAAGAAGTGAAACACAAACAGGCAGCCAGAAGATCCAACTGCACACGCCACGGGGGAAACCGGAGTGTCCCTTGTCCAATCAGGCGTCTTCTTCTGAGACCTCGCCCGGGATTGGTTCTTCGGTTTCTACAATGAGTTAAGATCAAACAGAGAAATATGACTATAATAAGGGAGTCGTCATGGCGAGTTTTCAATCACACTGCCCCCTCCTGTAGGACCGCTGTCCCATCGGGGATAAGACCGTCGAGCGGGATGCCGAAACCACCTTCGGGAGGGACTTCCAGAGTACGAGAAACTAACGGGGGCAGAGGACTGGGGAGAGCGGGGGACGTAGGGACTGCTGGAGCGGGAGGAGAAAAGGGGACGGAGACGATTAAAGAGGGATCCGTGGGAGGGTGCGGCAGCTCCGCGGAGGGGAATGAAGGTAACTCCGAAGAGACAGGGCCGCAAGAGCTATTATCTAAGGCGTATGGTTTGAGCTTGTTGAAGAGAGCTGCAAAGGACCCTCTGGATCATCAGAGGCCCTGAGGATACTAAGAGCTTCTGAAGGGTTTTCCACAACAACGAAATGTCCTATCCAATGCGTGGAGAACTTGTCGGCTGACCCAGGAGGCAACCTGTCCTGGAACCAGAATACTTTGTCGCCAGGTTGGTAAGGTGCACCGTGCGTACGACGATCATAGCACTCTTTTTGTCGCTGATGGGCCGTAGAGGGATAGGTTAGAGCAAGCTCGTGTGTACGGTATAGGTTAGCTCGGAGGTTTCGCACAAACTCGTGGGGAGGCTTGGGGAACGGAATTGGGAGGGGACAGGAAGTGTCCAGTGGAAGACGGACTTCGCGGCCGTACATAAGGGCAAACGGCGTATGACCCGTTGACGAGAGCGTGGCTGAACGGTAGGCAAGAAGGCACTGAGGGAGAGCGACATCCAAAAAGGAACCAGGGCAACCGTTAAGGAAAGTTTGGATCAAACCTCTGAGAGTCCGATTCGTGCGCTCTACTTGTCCATTGCCATGAGGGTGCCACGGGGTAAAACGAGATTTACGAATATGAAGAAGTTCGCAGAGTTCTCCCATCAGCCGGGACTCGAACTGAGCACCCTAGTCTGAATTGAGCCGCTCAGGCACCCCATGGCGGCAGATCCACTCGCTAAGGATGGCCTTAGCGACGGTGATGGCGTCGGCTTGTGGAAGGGGCACCGCTTCACACCACTTGGTGAAAAGGTCGACTAAAACTGAATATAACGATTTCCGCTGGGGGAAGGGGGCATAGGACCCATCAGATCGACGCCAACAATTTTATTCGGGTGACCTGCCTGAATGGGCTGCAGTGGTGCGCGTTGTGTAGGGTTGGGATTTTTGACTTCGGCACATACAGGGCACGTGTTACAAATGTCCTGAATGATCCGCCGTTGATTCGGGCACCAGAAAGGCTGACGCTCGGCGGTGTCGGTACGAGCTTGACCAGCGTGTCCCAGATCAACATGAAGGCGGGAAAGTGTGGGATGGATCGCATCATGCGGCAAAACAAAACGACGGGGGTCGGTGGGAGAATATTGAAGAAAAAGCACGCCGTCACAGAGGCGAAGGCTGTTCCACGCTGACCAAAGGCAGCGAGTTTCCCAGCTGGAGCCCTTCATTTCTTCGCTTGACGGTTTTGGCGCACCCTGACGCAACCGATCATAGATTAGAGATATATGGGGGTCTGATGCTTGAGCCGACGCCCACCCTGAGTGGTCGAGAGTGCCAAACGTAATCGCAGTTGCTGGGGCGTATGTTGCAGCCGATAGTGGTGTTTGTGCTCGGCGAGATAAGGCATCGGCATTCTGGTGCTTTTTACCGGCCCGATGGACGACAGTGTAAGAATATTCCAAGAGGTCTGCCTGCCAGCGAGCGAGTTGACCGGTCGGATCCTTGAAGTTTTCCAACCAGCGCAGCGCCTGATGGTCGGTGCGTAAAATGAACCGTTTGCCGGCGAGATAGTGATGGAATTTCTTGACAAAGGTGACGACGGCTAGAAGCTCCTTGTGAGTGGTAGAGTAGTTACGCTCAGGCCTGGTGAGCGTCTGACTGGCAAAAATGAGGGGATGTTCCAGTCCATCGGTTTGCTGTTCAGATAAGACCGCCCCAATGGCTACATCTGATGCATCAGTGTCCAAGATGAAAGGTGGGGCTGACTCGGATATGTTGGGGAAGCCAACAGCGGAGGGGAGATCAACCGCCGTTTGAGTTCCTCTAAGGAACGCTCACACTCGTCGGACCAGCTAAATGCGTTCTGCTTGCTAGTGAGACTATTAAGGGGTGCAGCTATGTGTGAAAAATCTTTAATGAACCGGCGATGATAGGAGGCCAGACCGAGGAAACCGCGCAACTCGGAAACTGACGTAGGTTGCGGCCAACTGCGTATTTGCTCTGTCTTCGCTGGATCCGCCTTTACCCCCTCAGTTGAGACGATGTGACCCAAGAAAGGAACAGACTTTTTGAGAAAACAGCATTTAGCCGGGTTCAGTTTAAGGCCTACGGCCTGTAGACGGTTAAAAACGGTTTGCAGATTATCAAGGTGGGACTCGACAGTAGACCCGTGTACGATGATATCGTCCAGGTTGACCAAACACGCGGTAGGGCATAAATCCCGTAAAACCGACGCCATCAAACGTTGAAAGGTAGCAGGCGCGTTTGCCAAGCCAAATGGCATAGTTTCAAACTCATACACCCCAGAGGGAATGGAAAATGCAGTCTAAGGCCTATCCTCGGGAGCCATTTCCACCTGCCAGTAGCCGGACTGCAAATCGAGTGTGGAGAAACATGCAGCTCCTGCGAGTGCTTCTAGGGTGGTGTCAATGCGTGGAAGTGGGAAGGAATCTTTGACGGTTACGGAATTTAACTTCCGGTAATCAACACACAGTCGCAAAGATCCATCTTTCTTTTTAACGAGGACGATTGGAGAGGCCCAGGGTGAGCACGAAGGGCGAATGACGTGCTTGTCCAGCATGTCTTCGATGGTTTGTTCTAACTGTTTCTGGAAAGGCACGGGTACGCGGCGGGGGGGTTGACGGATTGGTCAAGCTGAACCTGTATCGATAGTATGCTGCAATACATTCGTTCTACAAAGGTGTTCACCATCCCATGCGGACGCAGCTGAGTTTTTGAATATAAGGTTACGAACAGCGGTGATCTTTTGAGAGGAGAACACGGGAGAGTCGGGAACCAAATGTACCACGTCGGAAGGCTGGGGAGGGTGGAGCCCGACTGGGTCGCAAAACAGTTGGGGGTCAGGGGCATGGGGGAAATAAAAGGGGATTGTAGTCGACTTAGAGGTGAGTTGACCGGCCGGAAAATCGACGCAGAAACGGTGAGCATAGAGAAAATCTGCGCCTAAAATACCCTACCACTGAATATCCGGACAGACGTAGAAGGGGTGGGTAAACTCAGATGAGCCCAGGCGAAATGGCACGTCGACTAGTGACGAGCAGGAAAGTGGCATACCGCTCGCCGCTACAATACGGGGGTGTCTATGGGAAATTTCGGTCTGTTGTAGCAAGGTGCGGGTGAAACCTTGATGGTTTAGCAAAGGGCAGGCTGCCCCTGTGTCAACAAGAAACGCCACTCGCCTGTCTACAACCGTTGCGTTAACGATGGGAGCAGGAAAATCAGAGGTAGATGTAACAGCAGGAACGGTGCAGGACTCACTGGAGATTTGTGCGACGCGAGCCTGACGACCTCGGAATGGACGTGTGAAGTTCCGGAATGTCTGGGTCGCCACTGATCGAGTCTGCCGTTTCCGGGCGACTGAGGTGGAATAACATGGCGCGGCGACTGAGGGACCGTAGCGTTCCTCATACTCCTGCACCAGGGTTAAGAGAGCCTCAAACGCTAAGTTGGGCTTCTTGATCAATTTCCGGCGGAGGCTATCGTCCAATAAACCAGCGCGGAATTGCGCAGCGATAAAAACATCAGTCAGGCTCGCTGGCTGGTCAGGAAAGGACGCCAATACCAAAGGGCGAAGACAGCCTAAATAATCTCTGACAGTCTCCCGAGGGAGCTGAAGACGGGATGAGAACTGCCTGTACGCGTCCACTGGGGGCTTGGGTGTTGCAAAAACGCGCCGAAGAGCGCGCAACAGCGAATCCGCGTCGGTGTCGAACTTGACCCTGAAAGCAGAGGCCTTTGTTAGCGCCTCCGTCGAGAGGTGGCGGCATATGTACCGCGCACGGTCTTTGGCTGCAATGGAGACCAAACGAACGTTCGCTTGGAAGTAGCAAACGTCGAAATTGTCCCCCGGTTTCAACAAAGGCAGTGTGTCCGTGGAGGAATGCCTTGTCTCCAGGACAGACATAAGAGCTTGGCAAAGCTCCCTTACGTCCACGCTGGCGAGCATTTCGGCTGATTTCGCGGTAGCCTGGTCGTGGGACATGGAGAGGAACCGCTGCCACCAGTTTCGTAGCAAGCAAGCAGGCAGAACACCGTTCCAAATCAGAAGATCTCGTCGACGGAGGGAGACTGTTTATTAGGGAACGGTAATAGCGGGAGATCGAAGGGGGAACGAGACACAAGAGTGCTCAGGAGAAAGAAAAGAAGTGAAACACAAACAGGCAGCCAGAAGATCCAACTGCACACGCCACGGGGGAAACCGGAGTGTCCCTTGTCCAATCAGGCGTCCTCTTCTGAGACCTCGCCCGGGATTGGTTCTTCGGTTTCTACAATGAGTTAAGATCAAACAGAGAAATATGACTATAATAAGTGAGTGGCCATGGCGAGTTTTCCATCACATGACAACCACCAACAAGAACACACCAAAAGTTACCTAACTGGAAAATACTTTCAAGGTCAGGTCGATATCAAATTTCTTAAATTTCCATGAACTACCATACTGCCCACTTCAATTTTTATGTTGTACATATCGTTTTTTCTCAAAACTTTTAAGATTATCTTTCCTTGGAACTCAGGTTTTTTTAACTTAAACTCTGAATTCGCTCTCTATCGGCTAAAGAGTCGCCCAAGACAAATGCAGTCAAAGTGCAGTCGAAATGGATAAGTTTGTTTTAGGTTTTTTCCTGTGTTCAAGGGAGACTGACAGTGCCCAAGGGGCGCTTTAATAAACCTATTCTATTCTATTTGTTTTGCTCGCAAGTCCATAAAGTCCGAGAAACGACTTTTAGCATTTTTGCCAATCAGTGATCTTGTGGGTCACAAAATCTTAGTCATTTATTTGGATTTCTGTGCCTATGCCTATAGTTGTCGCCAAAATTATCAGTACGCATGGTTTTACTTCTTGTACCTTTTCCTTCCTGAACATAAATTAAGACTTGACAGAACGTTTTTCATTTTCAATCCTTAGCACTGCCGCAAATTATTGTTCCACTCAAGTTGAAACGCTTCTGAAACATTGTACCAGAATATCTCATATCCGACATATCCAAATAATCCCTTATCAAACAGATGTAAGCTAATTAATCTAAAACATCGATGGGTTTTATGTCTGCATGCTGGCTTCTGCTTCCTTATCCATATTAACGATAGTCCAAATTCTCCCTTGATTTTAGCTCTTCCCCTGTCATTCGTCTGCATAACATGGATAATTTTTCCGAAATCATTCCTCCTCTTGCATCGTGTACATGCAAACGCTATCTCTTTCTTGTTTGCAGATTTAAAATTATCTCAAATAAACTTTTTATTAGATACTAGCTCGTCAAACCGCCTATCTGTTTTTTATTATTCAGTAAGCTTTCCCCCTAAGGCACTGACAGTTTTTAGGAAAAATGACGTTATATAGTAGCAACCGATTCGCGTAGTGAATTCTCTTCAGCAGCTAAAAGCTGTGGCAAACAATAACGTGCAGGCCAAAAATCCGTGTCAGTACCGCATCTCTCATTGGCACTAAACACCATAAAGGAGTATGTAAGCTTACTGGTAGGTTCCCTCTAAAAAATGCAGTGAAAATTTGTAAATAAGCCGACCTTTACTTACGGATATGCTCACTGTTGACGATGGTGTTAGACATCTGATTTTAGACATCATCCAGCGCCTAAGTAACCATCTCAAGTGCACGGCCTTCAACAAACGATCGTTTTCCTGAGAAATGCCATTTGTTTCGTTTTCATTGTGAGTTTTTTGGCCTGGTAAGCAACTCTTTAGACGCCATTCGGCAGAACTGAAATTTTTCGTATAGAATGATGTCAATGTCAGTAGTTAGTTGCGAATCCAATATTTGGAGTCGGGAAACGTCCCCTTCACGGGGAGAAAAAACACGGTGTTATTGGGCATCCAGCACGGCTAGATCGATCCCGCGAAAGAGTTGGAGATGTGCGATGGAGGGTCTGGACAAGGCGTCATTCACGTTATTTCGCGACTCATCGGTGTGGCGGATGTCCGAGGTAAACTGCGAGATTTAGTCCAGTTGGTGAATTTCCCGGGGGTTGACCTCACCACAGATGGACTTGAGATCAAAGGAAAGGGGCTTGTGATCCCTGAAAACCGTGAAGTCCCTGCACTCAGGGGAGTGCTGGCAGTGTTTCACGGCCAGGAAAACAGAAAGGAGTTCCCGTCCAAATGTGCTGTAGCGCGTCTTAGCAGGTGATAACTACCCGGAGAAAAAAGCTACAGGGTCGGATATGACCTGCAAAGTGCTGTTGGAGGACCGTGCTTACTGCAACGCTGGAGTCCTCAACAACGACGGAAATGGGAGAATGGGAGAAAAATGCGTCAAGAGGGTAGCGCCGACGAGGGTAGCCTTCACTTTCCTAACACCTGTCTAATATACTCGTTATGTACCTGCAGTCCGGGCCGCGACGACGAGCCCAGTGAATAATTCGCCCATTCTCTTTCAGGGCGTCAGGTTCGCAGTCGAGCTACGACAATTTATCCCATTCGCCAAGGCAAGTTTCAATTTCGAATTGGCTGATAGCTACACAACGGCAAAATATTTTGTTCGAGATCACACAAGTAAACATGAAGTTACCCACTCTCAGTGCCATCTGACTTGACACGAAAATCAGTCTGCAATCGAAGAAGGTCAGTGCAATAGTGAAGCGTCGTATTTTACTGAAACCACGCTAATGATTTGCATCTGGTCGTGCACCCTGGTCAAATAGAAGAATGTGATTGCAGAGGAAGAGTCATAAGTCTGCGTCAGTAACAGGGTGTGCTAAAAGACTGGTGAGGAGCCAAGTCTCTAAATAATCGCTCATGTACTGGTTTAGTGCCAGTACGCACAAGGTGTGGGTGATAATATTTTTGCTTCACCGAATCAATTCTCAGTACTCGAGAGACAGACACGCGCGCAAAACGAACATGAAACATCGCAAATAAGCGTGCACCTGTTCACTCCTATATGACGTAGTGAGGAAGCAGGTCTGTTGTCTGTTGCTGGACGACTTTTTCCATTGGTCACCACAAACCATTTACGGGTGATCCTTTCTCATCTTCAAAGAGTCTTGACGTCCACTGAAGTTCGTTGGATAACCTTTTTTACTGCCGATTTTCAACATATCCAATTAGCATCTCGAAAGCTTGTTTATGACAAACATCTAAGCAAAAACTGCATGTCTGTTTACTTGGGAGTCGCTTAGCAAATTGAATGGAAGACGTTATTGCACCTAATCGGCCTTCTGCTTAGGCCAAACGCAAATAGTTGCAAATTACAATCATGCCATCCTTGGTTCATACTAAGGATGACAGTCTCCCATTTTTACCTTCTCCAGTATTTCAAAATACAGTGAGCCTGTCAACGAATAAACTCCTCAGTTGCCTTTACTTAAACTTGTGCACATGTCTGTTATGTTTTCCGCAGGGTCGCCAAATCTACTGCATGTGCTCAGTAAATATTCTGAACTATAGGGAACGGAAATATGTCACTTTAAGCAGTTCACTAAGGAAATGAGTCTTTTGCCCTTGAATTCCCAATTCATATCTCAAAATAGCAGTGGACTCAATTTTCACATCAGTAATTCTAGAAATTTAAAAGTTATCAGTGTGTGTGAGCTAGGCGCGAATAACTGCCACAGACACAATCATGATTATACGTAGGATATTTTCTGAGCAAAGTGGTGTCTAGACTGCACTTAAAGGATTTAACATTTGCGGGAAGAACCACCGCACCAGGAAGTCCGTTCTATGCTCTAAAAGTCCTTTGCGAGAAGGTATTTCGTCGGATGTCTGTATGGATCAGCTTTCTCTGCAGTTTAAAAGGGCTGATTATGAAGGCAGACTGTCCAAGCCATTTCGAAGAAGTCGTCAAAGTCTAGGGTACACTCACGGCGTTGGACAGTGCAGAAGGTCTGAGTGAGGTCGCCGCGCAGTTGCCCATAAATGAAAGAAAATAGTCTAAGTCCAGCAGATCTGGATTTGTTAGGCAGATGCCGAAAATTCTTGACCATTTTCGTAGCCCTCAACGGCACTCCTACCAGCTGTTGATAATCCTTCTTAAACCACGGTCATTTGGCTTGGACAACATACTGTAAGTGAGACCGAACAAATGCCCCGTAGGTTATTCCGAACAGCTCCTTATCCATCTGCACAAATCCTCACCTTAGCGCAAATAGCACCCGCGTAACGGGTTTGACTGCCTTTTGACACCATGATGATGGTTTAAAAGGGGAAGTCATTAGGGCGCCGAAGTCTCTCTGTTTCTCAGCATTTGAAATTGGGCGCCCAGCAAGGAGGTATCGGAGAGAAATATGCGGCGTGATGACAGGAATTTTCTGTAAGCTCCCAACCCTTGCTTCTGACATCATTTCAAATGTGCCAACTAGAATGCAACCCAGCTTATGCCTTTAATGAAAGAAAGATAAGGCTGTTGGTCTCTATTCTATGTTTCTCAAAGTCAAAATTTTCATAGTTAACCGAAAATATTAACTAAATGGATCATATCTATGCAGCATTAGCAATTCCCTGTTAGACTTTAAGGCCTACTGATAAGTCGCGAACTTCGCTGTTCCATTTCTCAAAGCAAGTTTGTATCCAACTGATCAGCGTTGGAGTTCTCCACGTCCTTTTCGCAAATGCTTCCACATATGGCCCCTGTTGACATTCCCCTTTCCCTTCCCCTTTCATTTAGTTAATTAGTTTCTATATTCTGACCTTGAGACGGGAATTCAATTTGCTCGAACAATTGCAAGGGAATTCTTTGTCTAGGGTATCCATCGTTGAAGTTTGTACGTTTTTTATTATTATCTTAGTTGCCCAATTGTACCTTACATAGGCCGAAATCTGTTTTGGCTTATACGCATGACTTAGTAAACAAAGAATTCTTGGTCCTATCCTCTTCCTCATCTATATTGATGATTGTATCCATGGATTGGACTGCAAAATTGCCATGTTTGCTGACGATATAAAGCTTTGGACCGTCATCCGCAACGAGGACGATGAAGCAAATTTACAGGCAAACTTAGACCGACTCGAAAAATGGTCAGGCCACTGGCTCCTCCCATTTAATGTTACCAAATGCAACATTCTGAGGATTGGCAGAACCAGCTCTGCGCACCGGCAGACGTACTATCTAAATGACACACCGCTGCCATTGGTAGAGGTTCAGAAAGACCTAGAGGTGTGGATAACATCTTCACTAAAGCCATCATTCCACTGCTTGAAAGCAGCGAAATCCGCAATGTCCAGCTTATATCACATTAAGCGGGCATTTGCCATGCTCGACGAAGATTGCTTTCGCAAGGTCTTCGGGATGTTTGTGCGTCCACAGTTAGAATTTGCCATTTAGGCTTGGAGACCCTGGACTGTTAAGGATCGTACCACCCTCGAAAAAGTCCAAAGACGGGCAACCAAACTTGTCAGAGGTCATAAAAACCTACCTTACAAAACTAGACTGTCAAATCTTAACCTCTTTCCCTTGGACTACAGACAACTCCGTGGCGACTTAATTCAAACGTATAGAATGTTACGGGGTCAGGACTGCTGCCTCGCATCCGGCGATTTCTTTGAGCTGGCCACCATTACTAGCTTGAGAGGACACCCCCTAAAACTACGTGTGACGGGAGCGAGACTGGACGCAAGGAGGTCCTTCTTCAGTCACAGAGTGGTAAAGGCATGGAACGCCCTGCCTGTGGACGTCGTCATGTCCTCATCCGTGGACTCATTTAAGAGAAAGCTTGACCAGTACAGGGATATGTACCTCCACAG
>CACRXP010000321.1:150985-183310 GCA_902702965.1 Spirometra erinaceieuropaei | reverse complement strand
AGCAACATATGGCTGAATTCAGTCCCGACACTGACTGGCTTACAGGAAGTGACTGATCTCATGAAATTTTGACTGAATTTCTGAAATGCATTTTCAGCAATCAGAAAACTCTTTAAAACCTAATTATACCCCTTTTTCGAGAAGAAAATATAAAGATGACGTCATTTTTTATCAAATGACCGGAAGAAAGCCTATTTTGTTTGTGGTTTCTATGAAATATACTTAAATTTGTAAGACTATCGGAAGTCAGTGGGAAAAATGCATGCTAATCCACTAATCATTTTTTACCGAGCATAGTTACCACAAGAGTTTTAAAAGCAGTGTGTTCAAAAGTTGACATCATGTCAAGCTCGAAACCTTATAGGATTATGTCGCAAGATAATCAGTGTTATAACCGCGTCTAAGTAATCCTTCCTTATCGAAAGCGTATTTCAGAAATTCAGTCAAAATTTCATGAGATCAGTCACTTCCTGTAAGCCAGTCAGTGTCGGGACTGAATTCAGCCATATGTTGCTACTTGGCATCTTGCAACCCTCCATTAATCTGTGGCCTGTTTCTCCGCACATGGTTTCCAAGAAAGTCGTCCCTAACTGGAGCTCATGCGGGGACTGCGACTGCACTGTTCCCGACTGACATCCACTTTCAACTTCCCGCCTCATGTCTGGCCAATAAAAATACCCTTTCTAGCATTGAACTAGCCAAAGGATACCGCTGGATTGCAGTTCTCTCAGGAGACATTATGGGGGCCCTACGTCGGGTGCTTGCTACAATGCTGTGCTTCTGGCGCATACTTGCACGCACGCACGCACCTGTGGCAGTCTCGTTCTCGGTCAATCGCAGTTCTTGAAATCAGCCAATCAACTTCAAGGTCGACGCGGATGCACTCGTTGAAGACGTGACGCCTGTCCCACTGACTCTAGGGCCGCCTGATCGCGCTGCGCCGGACGTGTGTGCTCGTTCGGCCGTCAGCTCGCTCCAGCATATTCTCATTCATTCTGTAATGAATAAAATGTTTTGTTTATTTGCGCCGAACTTCCCCTTATTCTATTCGGATTCGGCTCTGTCTATACTTTGACCTGCCACGACATCATTAAAGAGCGATTTCGACCGCATTCAGTCATTTGTTTTAGTTAGCTACGATGCAATCTGGTCGCCGTAACTCTGCCCAGCACTTTAACCATTCAGCAACCGTGAAAACTCTTTCAGCTACGTCTCAATTTCGAACGTTTGACCCAGTGCGGGGCGCTCCTCAATGCCTTTAGATGTGTTTTAGTGTCTCTTGACTTAGGACACCACGGGGATCCCTCTGGTTGTTGCTCCACAGACGTTCATGTATCAATGATTTGTGAATTCCCCACTCTCACATCTTTCAGACATCTGCGCCGTTTTATAAGCCTTATAATTTGTTTAAGTCCCCAAGGAGCTCAGCTGCTGTTACTCCTCACACGAAAGCAACAGTGGGTATTTTGGTAGAGGGGCGCTAACCGATCGCTTTTACGGAACTCGCTCATTCTTTTGTGCTTTACGGGCTCTCTGTCTCGCGAGCCCAACCAGCAACCGCATAACGGCACATGATATAGGCTGGATGTTACAACCGGCAAAGACAAGGGAAACTGGTATGGTCATTTCTGGTTTATTAACGATCGTCAGCTCGTCATACCGAAACCCAAAGTGAGGATCATCTGGGGCTCGATCCCGCGGCCTATTAATTAGAAGCCTAACGCCTCTAACCACTGAGTCACTGGCTGGTTTTCTATCGTTTGCCACCGGGAATATAAAATGGTAGAGGAGGACACTCACCGATCGTTTTTGCGGAAATTACTCGTCCCGTCGTGCTTTTTATTTTCCTGACACAGGCTGTTGACGACCTGCAGTATGCCAGACTGACTCTTGCACACATACAACTGTCCTTTTTCACCCCTAAACGGTACCCTCTCTTCCGCTGTCGCTAATCTCAATAATTATGCTATAACTGTAACCAGTGTTCTCCTACTCAATAAAGTTGGTGCTCCTAGAAACTCTTTATAGCACCTTTGGCAGAGAACTCGCTGGCGTCTACCTCGCCAGGATCCACAGACTTCTTCCTTGCGTCTTCTCCATTCTCTCTGGCAAACATCCGTCCTGAGCAGTCCGTCAGGTCGATTTTATTTCGTACTACACCACCGATATTTGTCTTCTTAACGATGTTTCGAGTCAAGTTGCCAATGGCCATTCTCGGTTCGGTGAGGGTGTCATGAAACGACTTTCTATCAAATCTGAGGCCATGGCTGGATTACAGCATCAGACCCGTTTTGCCAAACAACTTATACACGCTAGTCTTGAGACTACGGTTACTCCCTCTAACGCTTGTACCATCCGGTATGACAGTAAGGTTAGGTATGTGCCTAGGGATAATAAAAACTACGAGAAACTGCCTGCTATATTTTTAAAAGTAGGTGTTGTTCGGTGGATTTTTTAGCTGCCCTTCGTCAGCAGGGTGACATTCGCTGACCCGTATCGTCCTGAAGAGTCGGTGCTGCTGAAATGTTTACATCGGTTTGCTGTTCTGTTCACTTTCTTAAAAAAGTTTGGCACGGGACGCAGTCAGGTAGTAAAAAAATACTCGAAATATTACTAGGTGAAATGCATACGTCCGCCAATAAAGCAGTGATGTTAAGACGCTTGTGAATTTGTTAAACAACAGCTAGCAGTTTTTTACCTCGCGCATATAATTAGTCCTTGCAGTATGACTTGTCACACCGTCTCTCCAGACTAGAAACAGATGGGACTAGAGGTCGTGACCACGTTATAGAATTTTTCCGTTCCGGTATCCGGACGACCCAAAGTCTCGTTTTTGACTGCTTCGTCTGAACTGACAATAACGACATCGGTATTTGCCAATGGACTCTTTCAAGCCTGGCATATCGGAAGCCCAAAATCGGAGGATACAACAAAGCTTCCATTTGTACATTTCATGTTCACAATGCAACACATTGCTTTTGACTTCACAGACCTTGTAGTCACTCTACCAACGTTCCGTGTTTGCAATAATTTGCTCACTGCTATTGATTGTTCACACGACGGCTAATCGGAACTCGCCTTCCCAATGCAACCGTAAGTGCTACTGTTCGCGCCATTCTGGAGCATTAAATATCATATTACACTTTTCCTCGATTATCAAAACTGGCCGGTGTCAGAAATTTAATAATGGGCGTTTCTATTACCTTAATGACCTCCTCGAGTGTGTCCGCATAAGATTGGCAACAAGGTATCTTTCACCCAGTAGACAGATCGGGCGCTTTCATCTCAATACCAAGGCGTTGCACAGGACCGGACGTTAGAGCCAGAGTCGAGATCAATTCTGCTATGAAGCAGGATTTTAAATTTTCGACCGCCAGCCCTGTTTAAAAAGTTATTCGATGTAAATATCATTAGCCGTGTCCGACGGTTTTGCCGAGCAGTGGCTATTCCGTGAGCAATCACCCAGAGCGCTGCTGCAAACAAAGCATTTGTTGATTCTGCCTCAACAACTTGTCCTTTAACGTTTCTCTGCGCTATTGGGGTCTGCTGCGAACATCCTGTGATGTATCGTCTGGCGTTCTAGTGCTAACTCTCACGTACCGCAGAATTTTATGCGTTGATCGCACTGCGAAGATACCCGGTCGTTTGAGTTTGACTCCAGCCATCCTTCGCCACCTATAGCAGTCAGGACTGACTTTTCTGCGTCCTTTCTAGTACTATTGGTCACATTTCAGTAACACGTTTTTATGTGTTCACAATTTTGCCATACCTTCCATGCATTGATACACTAGTATTTACCAGACAGTTACATGCCTTTTGCGGGTACACTCTAGTTGCCATGTGCGTTTCCCTGAACGTTGCAAACTTGCAGCTTAGGGCGGATGTACTATGCTGAGGCCCTATTTCGTACTGGGGAAGTCCTTTGCCACTTTCCGCTTTTTTCCAATTGCCAGTCATCAGTTTGGAGAAGTGCCTTCTGCCGGTGGGAGATGCAACTCGAAAACACTTTCGTCATCCCAGCTTTTATGCAGCGATCACGAGGGCCTTCCGCGCGGCGAATTTACGCGTATGCTTCCTAAACTCTCCCTCCTACGTTTTGGAGGTAAAAGCGGACTACCATTGGAGGCCACATTAATGTGAACTTACTCATTCACTTGCTCCTGTGGAACGGGATACATCCGTCACAGAACGAGACACCTGGTAAAGAGGGTGCGTGAACATATGCTCGCCTGGTTAGACAGAGGTGAGACCCGGTCGATTTCGAGTGCTATTCTAGCACATTTAATCGATACGAATCACCGAATCGATGCCAAGGAAGCATTTCAGGTTTTCTATCGGACACCAACATGCTTCTCTAAAGGCCTACGCCAACGGGTGCTAGCTGCAACCGAGACAGTGGCTATACGGCTAGCGAATCCGGTGTTATGCTGTCCGAAAAACCTGACACAAGCGCTCTCCTTGCCGTGGCCAACGCCAACCCCAAGTTTTGACGAGATGCCACCTCAAATCCCTAATTACAGTGATGGGTACTCCGTGTACTCAATCCAAGAACATCACTCGAAGACTCTTCTAACCCCACCCCTAGCTCTGAGGACCATAACCCGCCGACCTTTCCATGCGGGTGGCGTGGGGAAGATGAGTGTTAGTGACTAAACCGCCCTTGAGACACCTGTAAACACCGTTGATTTTGTACATTTTCATTTCTTCATGTAACTGTAATGGCCTGACGAAGAATTACCGAAAACACGTGTTTGCCAACTTGACTTTTATGGGTAAATCTTCCGAACCGGCGACATCCTCCATCCATAGCACCACAGATTTGAGATCGCCGAAGCTTTGAGCTAACAGGCGTAGTTGAGGTCAGTCAGCTGGCGTCCGACTGTCACAACCGTATAGGGTCATTCCGAGAATCTAATCAATGGCGTAGATAAAAAAAATGGGCGACAGGCTGCATCTTTGTCAAATATCAAATCCGACATTGATTTTTTTGCGCAGGAACCGTTGGCAGCGTCCGTGAAATTAATCTATATTTTTATTTTACTGACTGCCTGTTGGAAGAAGGCAAATATTGCGCTTTTATTCCACCGAAGTTGAATATAACCAGAGAATTCACTCCCAGCTCGTGCATTAATTACTAGCTGGATTAAACACTAGAAGAGAACAGGCGCGTTTTAGGAAGCAGTTCAGAAGAAGAAGATGAGTTCACTAGAAGAGGAAGAAGAATAAGAAGTTCATTGGGTCCGACGTCTCAGATACTCATTCGAATTCACCATCAGAGACGGTCGCAAATAAAGGTAGTGGAGGCACACAGACTGAAGTATTTATAATACTAATTGTCGTGGGACCATAAGCGTACTATAATTGACAGCTCTCGCGATCACCGCGGGGGGGGTCGCAATTGATGCGATGATGACTTTTCAGTTCGCGTCAGAGTCGATAATTGGCGCAATTTCATCATCCCCCTTGGATGTTGGCCTGATGATTATTCAGTAATTTGCCCCGCTGTCATTGCAAATTTCGCTCGCCCGCGCCCTCACCAAGTGACTGATCCCCTTCTTAGGAAATTTCTAAGCACCGAATATGCTACCAGGAGGTCATTGCGCCTGTTGGTGGATTGCGGACCTGAGAACCATGATTCGAGCAGCTCGCGGCTCACATGGTTGTCAGCCCTTACAAGGATTTCGGGCTCTTAAAACTTGAAAATGTAGCTGGGTTCCGTGGAATAAGTTGCCACCTGAGAGTTAGCGTCAATCCCCCCCACCGCTGCTGCGTGCTCAGCCGTGCGCGTCCGCAGTAATCTCCCATAAATACTAAAGGTACTATAAATACTGCAGTTTTTTGCCTCCAGTACATTTATCTGCAACAGTCTCTGCCGGTGGGTTCGAGTAAGAATCCGAAACGTCAGGCCAACAAACTTCTTGTTCCAGTGCTCTCATCTTCCTCTTTTTCTGGCTTAAACAGCTTTATCGCGGATCCCCTTAACAGTGCTTGGAAACCTGTCTTGTTTATTTTCATAGCTTCGAAGCAGGTGACATGTCTGAGAAAAATAAACTGTGGTCATTCAAAAATGTCAACAAGCATCCCATTATCAGAGTTTTCAAGCTAAGTAACTACAGAAATGCCCTAGCGAAGTCTCTGCAGAGGATGAAGCGGAATTTAGGCGAGGCAGGCGCAGGTTGCAGCTTCTTCCGTTACTCCTAGTCGGGGTAGTACGTATCGCACTGTGAATGCCATGATTGGAACACCCGTTGGGGGCTCAGTATCCCTGCCTCTGGCGGGACATATGTCCACATGGGTGTAGGGAATCGGCCGCGGAGAGTTTAGGCCGTGCTGCAAAGTGAAAAGGACGTAATTAGGGGACAAAAAAATTGTAAGACGCAAAAGAAAGTTCTGAGGCGTCCTATTTTGTAGACATCTCTTCTGCCGGGTCTAAAGTTTGTTTTGCAGAGACTTAGTCTTCCAAGTCCCAAACACAGTCTGGGTGGACTCAGACTCCGAATCAGGACTCTTCCGTTGACGAGCCAACTGCTCTTTCATTGGACCACGATCTCCCACTCCCGCCCGCTACGATCGAGGATTCTTGAGGGTACACGACCGTGAGGTTTGAAGTTAAATCCCAATTGCAGGACAAACTACTGACCGAGGTTTTGCCCTTGGCCCTCTAAATGATCACAAATGCCTCCTTTGTCTGCCACAGTAACACTGCGTCTGAAGGACCCTCTCTGCCGATTGCCTAAACCTCAGACATCCTGCAAAATATCCCGGGCTTCTCCCAAGAATCCACGTCTGCCAAATTTTGTGGTCTCCAACATCAGGACTACCAGGACTATTCAGTGCTCCCAAATATGCCGTCATAACGAAGGCAATTTTCTAGGGGGTAATCTTGTGCGTTTTGGTTTTGATATAGTTTATATTGAAGGCTTAATGCAGTAGTTGAAGCACGGAGTGGATTCTACAAGAATCCTTGAAAACTGCTCAAGATTGGTTGGCCACACCACACCTAGTCCTCTCGAGCGGATGAAGTGTTCGCGGGCCGCCATCCCTAACCCAACGCAGGTGTTTGCAACGGCGACAATTCGCGTGCGGTATCTACCAGACACTAAGGTCGGCCGTCTATCAGGATGTCAAAATCAAGACGCGGGATCTGTAACGCTGTCTGGAGGGCTCGGATTTGTTTAGTTGAACCCTACTGCTCACTTCTCTCGCAGTCTGTAGAGCGCTTGAGGCCGTTCAGAGGTCCTTGTACACTCTCCTCAATTATGTGCTGAGAAATCCCACCCCGATAAAGATGCAAATTGCCGACAGCATATTCACAAACCCGTCGCTGCAGGCTATAGAGATCGCCTTCAACCGACGTCAAGATGGATGTTGCAACTTAACCACGTCAATGCTGTTCACATCCACTAGCTCATCCTCCTGAGAACCGAGACATCCCAGTCGGGCGGAGAGATCTGGACGCTGAACGTCTACAGCGGAAAGGCAGGTGACAACTCACTTCGTCCAATCCACTCGCTCGGATGAGGTAGGCTGCTGGAAATTGGTGTCCTCGAGCATGCTCTGATGGATTCAAGTGGAAAGACTGCATCAAATCCTCGTACTCCGATTGGCCATTCGTGACGTCATAGTCCTCCCTCCTGATTGTCGATATCTAAATGGCAGCGAATAGGAGGATACATGAAAAAAATTACATCCCTTCTCTCCATGACCTAGTTCACAAACAGTGGCCTAAGCCCTCAGAATACTGTGGAGGCGAACAAGTAATCGAACGCCTAGTTTGTAAGATAAATTACAGCCGTAAAGCGTAAATTCATTTGACATCGGTTCAAGCGTGTTTTGACGAGAACTTCACCTCTTTTACGACAGTGACATGACAACGTAAGCAGATGTTCGACCACTGCCAGTCATGCTGAGTGAGTTAATAATTCTGCCCCTAAAACTGTCCACGTGTTGGCGATGGACCAACACGGTGGCCAGATTAGAGTTCAGCAGGTGCTATCATGAATGCGAACGCATAAAACATGTCAACATGTGAGGGGGGGGGGCTTAAGCGACGCGCCCAGTCGCAGGCTCATGCGGCGCCTATTGATAAACGTGTCGCCTCCCCCCATTTCTCTTGGTGTATAAAATTCTTGTCATTGTCCGTTCTGGACCAGGGTGTGTGGTGGTATGTCTAGATGAAGGGGTTTTGTCGTACCAGCCAGCTGCGCTGTCTTTCACCTTCGGTCTTGACGTCGTCTTGCCACTGGGCTCAGGTGGAGAAGAGAGAGTGAGATGGATGCTGTGCAAGTCCACTAACACTACAAACTAGTTCGCGCGCAAATCTCCGCACCTGCTTTCGGCCTACTGTGGAGCATACGGTGAATAAAGTCGGTCGAACTGTCGTCGAGTAATTAGCATTCTTTCTCGTTCGAAAGCCGCGAAGGCGGTTTCTTGAGAATTTGGGAGCAGTCAGCACTGACGACCGACGTTGCGTTCTCTCAAATACTTGGGAGTTTCTGATAGCTGTAGATCATTCTTAAACTCCTAAAAGAGCATGATGATTGCCTAGATCCGAGGGAGTTAAAGCTCATCTTTCGCATGCGCCGAGGTCTACGAGTTTTTATACTCCGACGATGTAAATTCCGGTGTATTCAGTTGTCAAAATGACACATATCTGAGACTGTCTCAATGAGTGATAGTCAAAATGAATTCTAAAGGGCATATATTGATTGCGGCTGAAGTGATTAAGTCTTCTTTAACGTGAAAAACAGTCAATGCAAAGATGTAAAGCAGCGGCAGACAAACTAACCTCCATCATGTCTGAAATCCGATCGCCAGCCTTTTGAATTGACGCGGCCGTTTTCTTTCGTCGTGCGGGTCCATTGTCCATTATGGCCTAATTAAAAGTGTATCAATGCATCACAGATCTTTGCCTGAAAAATTGGTCACTATTACATATTATAGAGCATGAGAGCTCCAGAGAAGGGGGGTATCGCTTAAAGAATTCGCTAAACAGCAGAAGACAGACTGGTGAGTCGCTGAGGTCATTTTTAGATTGACAGCAGACACAATACTTCCACAGAAAAGATTGGTGTAGAGACACAGAAGAATAATTGACTTCTGCTTGTTAAATTTAAGGAAAACCAGTTCTCAAACAGCCTCACTTCGTGTTGCGGACTACCAAATGCTAAATTTCCCAACCACTACTGTGATTACAATCGAACAGAAACAACTACTTGTCTATACCGGAACCCGTCCTCGCTTAGAGGTGAAATTGGAGACTTATGGAGAAGTTATAGTCACCTCGGTTTGAAAAATACGTTCTGATATCAAATTGAGATCAATGTCGCGGCATGTTTCCATTTGAATATACTATTTGAATCCCAGTTGTATTTAATTTTCAGTCAAAGAGGTCTTGAAGATCGCTAGTCGTCACATCCTGCATCCTTTATAAAGTGGTACATTTCACCTTCGCGTGCCTCGATCACCTGTTGATCATAATTGGGGCGAGTCTGCGAATGTGGTGGTATCAATGTGCTAGGTAACGCATATGTGCGGATGTCCTGTGCTTTTGAAGGAATAAATAAAACAAGGCCTACTGAAAACCATACAGTAACTAGTTATGGACAGTTAAACAGCCCAACCTGGCATGAACATTCTTACTGGGGTCTGTATCACCAATCATCGAGGATGCCCTCTAAAGCGACTTAATCGATGGCGTTAAGAAAGTGAACAGGAAAAAACTGAGAAGACGGCAAGATTGGGATGTTGCTGGCAGGGGCGCTGACAAATATTTTTTTCCATCAAGCTCCGAGTCATGAACCAGGTTAACTATTCCACCAACGATCCACAAAAAGGTAATTCACAGAAACCACAGCCGAAAGAAGGGGCACCGTCTTTAAAAAAATAGTAGGATTTTTGCATGGTCCTAAGGCTTTGCATCAACGAAGCAAGCGTGTTGGAAAAAATCACAATTATGGCTTATTTACCCGAAGAAGCACCCCAATAAATAATGTCCTGGAACGTAAGTGGGGGATTTTGCAGTCATGAGGAAGTATATTTCATCCGCGTATGCCACCGAAGTGTTTGGAGTCTCTAAATAATATTTGTTTTTAAAAAAATATTATCGCGGATTTAAATAAGTTTTACATGGCTGGTACGCATCCATTCCTCGTAACGCTGATGTGCTAGAAGACTAGTTTCCATTAACCCTTGACAGTAATATATATATCTCGCGTTCATCATCTTCTGAAGAAGACGACGAAGAAGAGAGGGCGAATTCATGGAACATATTGTATTCGAACTGAAGTTTCGGAAACTTCTTCGTTTCCATCATCAGAGTAGCGTAATTGTTGCACTTGCCGGTCATGAGTTGTTCAGTCTTGCCGCTTGCCTTGTATTATAGCCGTGCTGGACGCAAGAACTTTGACCTGCCTGTTTGTCGCTGACTGGCTTAGACCTCCCCGGAGCTGACCACTGACAGGCCTGCGTGACCTTTTTTCCCTTTGGGGTCGGCGTAATTGTGGCCAAATCAACGTGCCGCTTGGCCCCTCCCACGTCAGCCGTTGGACTGATCGATCGTTGCTGTTCAGGTGAGCAGCATTCAGCTTCGCGGGCGCATCGGTGAGACAGTGTTCGGCTTTGGCCACATGACCTCTGGCCCCCAATTCGCTCTTTTCCGTGTGCGTTGACTCTCGGTCCCGCGTGCTCGCTTGCCTTACTGGTCCTGTCCGGACTGATCCGAGCCTTGTACGCAGTGCCTGGTAGGCGGGACGTAGATCTATAGCACGGTTGAGTGTACCAGTCGTGCGTACCTTGATATTTCCCGACATACAGTTCACTATGGAGGAAGAGGCCGACAATCGATTGCCTTTCCTAGACGTACAAGTTGCAAAACTGGCAGACGGGAATATAAAGACGACGGTCTACCGTAAGGCGACTAGCACTAGGCGCATCCTCCACTTCAGAAGCAACCACCCCGTCGGTCACAAACGCAGTTGTGTCAGGACCCTTTTCCAACGCACCCAAACACACTGCAGCAACGACGATGGCAGGAAGAAGGGGGTGAAGTACTTACGTGCCCTGATTGAAGCCAACGGTTACCCGAAGTCGTTCATACGCAACTGTTTCAGGAAGTCCCACTCGGGGCGGTCAAATGATCAACAATCAGACAGCACATCATGAGGCCCAAAGACCCGCTCCCGGTGACAGAACAATCAGCGGTGGTCTACAGCAAACCATGCCAAGATTGGGATGCCAGGTATGTAGGTGAAACGGGAAAACACGTCGGCAAAAGATTGCACAGGCACCAGCCAGCAGTCAGTCGTAAAGATAAGCTGTCGTTGGTGTACGGCCACACACTACAGCGGAATCACAGTTTCGCCTTCGAGAAAGCGAGTGTGATCGGCCGAGTCAATGATAAAATGGCCAGACTAATGCTAGAAAGTTGTTCCTCGACTGGCACACTCAACCGGGCCCTAGACCTACATCCAGCCGACCAGGCGCTCCGCGCAAGACTCGAATCTGTCCAGGCAGGGCCGATGACACGGATGAAAAGAGTCACACGGGGTCGACCGCCGACGCTCGCGGAAAGAGGAGAAGGCGCTGACCGAATGTCACGTGACCGGCGTGGCACACCATCTCACGGACGTACCCGCGAGGCCGGAAACACCACGCCTGAGGAACAGCGATCGATCAGCCCGCCGTCTGACGAGGGGGAAGCCAACGAGCACGCCAACGCAGCGCAATCACGTAAGGCGTGAGGGGGACACATGCCACGCCAGTCCGCCAATAGCTGAGATCAGGGAGGCGACAATCAGCCAACGGAAAGCAAACTAGTCAACAAACGTGCGCTGGGCCCGGTTATAATACAAGGCAGGCGGCAAGGCTGAACAGATCAAGGCCAGCGGGAAACGTCAGCGCACGACTCTGAAGATGGAAACGAGAGAGTTTCCGAAACGTCAGTCTGAATACAACCTGGTTCATGAAATCGCTTTCTCTTCTCCGTTTTCCTCGGGGGATGATATACACGGTAATATATCTGGACTTCGGATTTTCACGCATATTGCTTGATACATATATATATATATATATATATATAATATATAATATATATAATATATATAATGATGATAGGGGGCGCTCGCCGATCGTTCATACAGAACTCACTCGTTCCGTTGTGCCTTAAGGGCTCTCTCTCAAGCCCAACTAGCTGCCGCACAGCGGCGCATGATACATAGGCAGAATAGCATATATCAGTTTTCGTCTTATGATCGTGTGAAACTGAGAAGTATATTGTCAGATAGTCAGTAGACCTCAATTCATGAATTACTGAAAGACAATATAGTATAATGTCTTCCTTCCAAATCAATATACAACAGTCAGTTTAACTTGAAAGAATGCTTAAAACTGCAGTGAACTCCGCATATATGTGCTACTGCCATTTATGGTACTATTCGTCCACTCTTAGTAGGCACAATCTGTAATCTGATTTTCCATCAAACTGCAGACCAAATCATTGCTGATACAGTCTGAAGTTTCAATGTCCATTCGCATTCAAAGAGGGCTTGTAACAGTTTTGTTGAAGACCTACTGAGTACACGAGATAGGTCGCCCGTGCATGTCCAGTTAAAGTGGCGATGGAGAAGATGTGTGGGTTGGTTTCCTTGAGGGCCTAAAATTTCCAAAAGCTCGCATGTTAGGGTCGTTTAAGTGCGATTTATCAGAAATTCCGGAAATGATCCCTAAGAAAATGAAATTGCGTCGTAGGATATGAAAAGCATGATTTAATCAGGCGACCTCGTTCAGCATTGCTGCCCGGCATGGGAGAGACATCGGCATCAACATCCTTTATGCAGAATGCAGATTTCCAAAACTGCGAGTACGGATTTTTCATCTGTGTTTTGGGATTTGCATAAGTCTCCACACAGATTATGACAGTCACAACTAACTAGGTCCTATCAATGAATTAACCACTATCTCAAAGTTTAACGAAAAAGTGTGACCTTGTGAGCTTTCGAGGTCTTTTTGTGACAAGATTTGATGCTCATACCGTTTAGATAAATGTATCATGTGATAAGTATGGTGTGCGGTGGCTGATCCACGTCGCGGACGCTATCGTAAATTCACCAAGTGGATGCAACTGAATGTGATACAGATGTGTTACTAACATATTTTTAGTAACATTAGCTGTTACAGTAATTGACGTCGTTCGAATTAATTGATGAACCTTCCTGCCTTTTGATTAATCAATGCAAACTCCTACTCCGTTTATAGAAGACACCAACCTAGCTTCGTAAATAAACTGAATATGCTGACTACCGTAGTTGTAAGTACATGAGTATATGGTCGACGTCCACCCCGAAGGTTGTGTGCTTACTGACATGCATAGTGGTAAAATGCGGGGAAGTTGGGAAGAAGACCAAGAGACGTACCGCCTCCTTCGCATAATAAAGCATGTCGGTCAGGACCACGCGACCCTCGGCGTCCGTGTTCACGACTCGTACACGGCGACCGGCAAGGCTGGTGAGAATTTCGTCCGGAATGTATGCGTCTGCGCCTGGACTGTTGCGAACGAAAGCCATGAAGCCCATCACCTTGAGGGAACTCGGCTTCAGCATGCTGAGGGTCTTGAAGAAGCCAGCCACCGCCGCAGCTCCGCACTTGTCTCGGTGCATACCCTGCATGAAGTTCTTGATCTTTATGTTGGCGCCGCCGCTGTCGAATGTGATGCCTTTGCCTGTTAGGAGGAGAGTTTCTTGGGGGGCACCCGCGCCCTGGTACTCCATCGTGACTATGCGTCCATCGTGCCGTTCAACTCCTGCAGAATGGGAACAGTTAAAGGGGTTTTCACCCATTCTTATCAAAGTGTGTGTGTGTGTGCGTTTGCACTGGATATTCTGGAAAGCAGACCAGAATTTATTTGCTGAGGGTACATCGATTAGATTCAATCAGTCCATTTGAACCCAGGTCACAGACTGATTTCGATTTTGAGATGTCTTGCACCTGAATAATGATAATGACATCCTCGAGGTGGGATCATCCGCCTAAACCCCGCGGTTGGCAACAACAGTAGCGAAGTATTATTGCTCGTCTACAAACCACAGCGCGATTCTGGAAAACGAGGACTTGGCACTCGCACTCGAGAGGAAACACTGATGTTTAATTGCATTGATGAATTAAAGGCAATTGAAACTTTTTGATCTGTGTTGTTGATTTGGCGGTTTTTCGTAAAATAATTTATTTCATAGTCAATAAATAATAATATACAAAGCCAACTACTTCGTCTTTCGAAGCTTGGTCATTTCTTTAGCACAGTATAGCTTTCGTGGATGAGGATTGGGCAGTTCGTACGTTACAAATATTGCAGTTTGCAGTCTGTGATCTCTTATTAGACAGATCACGAAATGTTACGAGCAAAGCTGTGGCAGAATTGTACGGAATCCTTCTTTTCTTATGCAGCAATAAGGATGCACGAGGAGCTGGGTCGATTATAAGCGTACTGTTGTCGCCGAGGTTTACAGACTATCGAAAGGCCTTGCACAGACCAGGAAAGACAGATCGGGGATTTAAACTAGATGTTACCGACAGGGTGCACAGCCCTGAGAAACGCAGTCGTATGCGCTACGTTCGCAGCACAGAGTTCGTGCACATGGCTGACAGTCACAAACAAGATCTCAGATCTTGAAGAAGAAAAAGAAGAGTCGAGCACCGGAACAATTCGTTTATTATCCTGAGCTTTCAGACTCGTACAGGAGTCCATCGTCAGAGGTAGTGGCAGAAACAGGATAAACGGCAGTTATAAGGCACGTAGACCCAATCATCGACCGACGTCGCTCGACTGGAGGTGACTACGAAGGGCTCTGTACGCCGGCGCCAGATCGATAAATCGATTGACCGAGTTCTCATCCGAGGCCCAGGCTTCAATCAATTCTCGGCCTGTTTTGCTTCCGGCGTTGGCAACTATTTTGGTGGCTGCGAAGTCAAACTCGTGACCCATTTCGTAGGTGTGGGCGGCCACTTGTGATAATGCGTCGCCTCGCCGCTCAGCCAGCTTATGTTCATGTATGCGCGATCCGAGCATGCGACGATATGGCATTCTCTGCCATACATCAAGGGTGTTTCAGAAGCGACCGAGCGCATTGCTGCGGAGCTTGGGGTTGGAATCGCACACCGCCCCAAAGCCACCATGCGCAACAGGGTCATGAAGATCAAAGACCGGTTAAAACCTGAAGAGCAATCTGGAGTAGTGTATCTCATTCCGTGTCAAAATTGTCCTTGTAATTACACAGGATAGACTGGACGCATACTCGGATCGCGCATACATGAACATAAGCTGGCTGTGCGGCGAGGTGACGCAATTTCACAAGTGGCCGCCCACACCTACGAAATGGGTCACGAGTTTGATTTCGCAGCCACCAAAATAGTTGCCCACGCCGGAAACAAAACAGGCCGAGAACTGATTGAAGCCTGGGCCTCGGATGAGAACTCGGTCAATCGATTTATCGATCTGGCGCCGGCGTACAGAGCCCTTCGTAGTCACCTCCAGTCGTGCGAAGTCGGTCGATGATTGGGTCTACGTGCCTTATAACTGCCGCTTGTCCTGTTTCTGCCACTACCTCCGACGATGGACTCCTGTACGAGTCTGAAAGCTCAGGATAATAAATGAATTGTTCCAGTGCTCGACTCTTCTTCTTCTTCAAATATGTATACACCTGGAACTCAAAACTTCGCCTTCATTCGTGATCTCAGATCTGTTTACGAAATAACGCCGTTATCCCAGCGATCGCGTCTTCTTCCTCAAGCCGGCTTCCTGGACTCGTCTCTTCGCTTACATTGGCAAAGAACACTAATGTCTGCCAGTCGTATTGATGGATTCCACGCGATTTTAATTATAATGAGCAAAACTGGGGCGGAAGTCTACGCACTCCCTTTTCTCCTGTGCAGCAACAACGACGGTCAAGGAGCCGAGGTTCACGGACTGTCGAACTATCCCGAAATTGCGTAGAGACTCAGGTATTAGATTAGGCAAATGTTATTGGTACAGAGCCCTTCCGAGAATGATACATTGTTGCCAGTTAAGTCATGCGAATTAATTACAGGTCGCGACTATGCGACGAGCACAGTTATGTAAAAAAATGATAGGAAATTTAGGTCTTAAATGGCGCTTAGAACCCCGGGGAGTATTCTGGACAGATCGGAGCCTCATCAGAAATAAGATTGAAAGCCCACATCTTGTGACATTTTGCGACGTTTTTAGGTCTATTTTGAAGAATGTGCACTCTTGCAAAAGACACCCGAACAGCGGCCCTCAAACTCGTGTATGCCGTTGAATACTGACTGTATATCGGGTGTTGCTGTAGTCCGTCACCCGTACTGAATTAGCTTTAAAGTGGAAACCATAAGAGATGCTTTCCAATAAAGGTCCGCTGTCTGGGAATGAGCAAGACTATGCCAGAACCTGAACATTATGTTCGAGATGTATTTATTCACTGTCATCTGCAAGGGCCAAAAAGAGACTTAAAGGACATATTTGGGCATTGAACACCCATTTGCTATGTCATTGGGCATTTACATTTCCGCCAAAGTACAATAAATCCCACGGAAAGTAGGCAATAGTTTAGAGAGAGAGGGAGAGAGAGTCATGAGCTAATCTCAAATTAACGCTGTGACTCAAAGTACTGCACATCTGTAAGGCACTATTCTAAGAACTGAGGCTAGGCGGAAATCCAGGATGTCGTGCTCGATGGTATGGACATCTTAAATGTGGAATGTTACCACTGCAACCAGCCGAACCTTTTGCAGCCCTGTTGACTGCTGCAGAGAAGGGACATTTCCAAATATTCCCAACCCCACTATTTTAGAAGTCGCAGGTAACCACAAATTCAAAATGTCACTGGCAATAATGCAAATATCATAAAAGTGGGATTCCCCCAGTGCAACCAAACAAACCTTTTGCAGCCCTGTTGACTGCTGCACAGAAGGGATATTTCACCGGATCTACACGCTCGGCCTTCATGGTGACCTGACTGTCATTTCCAAACACCTGCTCGAGGTACTCGACGATTCGGTAGGCGGACATTCGTTCAGGATCGGATCCGCAGATATCACGCGTCACCCGACGTCCCTCCTCCATTGCCCAGGCTATCCTGAGAACGTCGGTGGCAGGCTTATAAACTCCTAATTTGTCGTACTTCGCAGTTCTCTCTGGAAAGGCCTCCCTTATTTCCAGGGGCTAGATCGGTTCAAAGGAAATACCGATGATCGTGAATAATCAAAGGATGTAAATGTACGGTAGGTGGGCTAAATCAAGAAATGTCAGCCGGAATTCCGAAATGCATTTTCGTTTCGGAAAGATTAATTAAGTACAGTTGTAAAACTAATCGTCATGCAGCAGAACTCTATAATAATTAAGTTACCTCTGGATGCCGGCTTTCGAATGAACTTCCTTCCGGCTGCATGCAAAAACTACGCTCTGTAAAAATGACTACTTACGTAGCATGGATTTTTCTCATTGATTTTCGATGTCCCAAAAGTCCAATTATGTTTCATGGAAAACATGCAGAAAAATATTCATTCCTTTGCTCATACGTCTTCTCCCAATTTTATGCTCGAAGGAAGGGTAATATTCGGTTTGCAAAAACTTTTCCAATTGCCGAATAATTACACTTAGATTCATGGTTTCCAAACTACAAACCGTATATTTTGCGCGTACGGAAAAGCGCCCATTTCTCTACGGTAATAAAGAGGGACCATATAGGGTTCATAAAATTTGGCAGTGGATGCGATCCATATTGTTAACTTTACAAGCCACATTGGTAAATGTAGAAGCATGACGATTTATGAACGGCCATTTCACGGTATTTAAAAGTCCCACAATTAGAAACTTATTTGAAACCAAATTATATCCCTCCTTCCAGTATAAAATTGGAAGAAAACGTAATTACCTACCGAATGAGTGAAAGAATGAATATTTTTATGTATGTTTTCCATGAAATATAATTGCTATTTAAGGGTATTGAAAATCAATGAGAAAAATTCATGCTATGTAAGTAGTCATTTTTACAGAGTGTAGCTTCTGCATGCAACCGGAAGGAAGTTCTTTCGAAAGCGGGCATCGTGAGATTACTGAAATATTACAGAGTAATTTTGCAGACAGATTATTTTTACAATCCTACTTAATTAATCTTTTTGAAACGAAAACGCATTTCGGAATTTCGGTTAACATTTCATGAGTTAGCCAATCAACTGCAGTCTCATGCCACAAAGTCTGAAAAGAATGGTGTTGCGGAAAACATCGAATTTCGTATGAAGTATTAACAACATGGTGACGGATCGGTAGAATTTTCGAAGTCAGCAATAGTACACTGACGAACAGCAACGCACAACTCAAAGCTTCTCGCAAACGACTATCGTTTTTATTATGGCGCATTCAATGACTTACAGTGCGTGAGCCATCTCATAAAATTTTGGCCGAAATTCTGGAATGCGTTTTCGATTAGCAAGATTACTTAGGTGGGGTTGTAGGATTGATTAGCATGCAGCGTAATAGTATAGCATTTCGGACTCACCAGGATGTTTGCTCTCGAATGCACTTCTCCTTGACCTCCTGCGGAAACCGCACTCAGTAAAAAATGACTACTTATGTAGCACGCATTTTTCAAATTGATTTTCGGTGGTCTTCTAAATTCAAATATATTTTATGGAAAACATGCACAAAATATGCTTTTTTTATTTTTTTGGTAGAAAATCACGTTGTCACCATATTTTGCATCCAAATAAAGTGTATATTTAAGCTTCAAAAACGTTTCTAATTATGAGATTTCAAAGGACCGCACATGTCCGTTTACAAATGCTCCTCTTGAAATGTACAACGTAGTCCGCATCCGTTGCAAGGATTAACGAACCCTATATGGCACCTTCTTGAAGTCATAGAGGAATATTTTATTGACCTTACGTAGAAAGCATGCAACTTGAAGACTGGAGTCGCTAAACGCTACCGCATTAGCAGATCAGGCTCAAAATTATTCGGGAATTGGGGAACTCTTTTGAAGCCTAAATATACACTTTCTTCGGATGCGAAATATGAAGACAATGCGATTTTCTTTCAAATAAGTAAAAGGAACCATATTTTTCATATTTCGCATCCGAAGAAAGTGTATATTTAGGCTTCAAAAAAGTTCCCTACTTCCCGAATAGTTTTGAGCCTGATATGCTATTGCGTTAGCGTTTAACGACTCCACTCTACAAGGCGCATACTTTCCGCGTAAGAAAAATAGCACATTCCTCTATGACTTCAAGCAGGTGCCATATAGAGTTCATGAATCCTTGCAGTGGATGCGGGCTACTTTTTACATATCATAAGGAGCAATCGTAAACGGACATGTGCGGTCCTTTAAAATCTCATAATTAGAAACGTTTTTGATGCTTAAATATACACTTTATTCGGATGCAAAATGTGGTGACAATGTGATTTTCTACCAAAAAAATAAAAAAGCATATTTTGTGAATGTTTTCCATAAAATATATTTGAATTTAGAAGACCACCGAAAATCAATGTGAAAAATGCATGCAACATATGTAGTCATTTTTTACTGAGTGTGGTTTCTGCAGGAGATCGAAAAGAAGTGCATCCAAAAGTCGACATCCTAATGAGTCCGAAATGCTATAGTATTACGCTGCATGCTAATCAATCTTGAAATCCCACCTTAGTAATCCTTCCTAATCGAAAACGCATTCCAGAATTTTGGCCAACATTTCATGAGATGGCTCACGCACTGTACGCGTTGGAACTAATTCAATGCTTTTGGAAAACCGGAGTAAATTTGTAAGATACTTCATGGTATCCTGCCCTATTCAACAGCAATCACTGCACCATGCAAGGCCACAGAAGCTAGGAATAGGAACAGAACTAATTTGTATATTAAATGTCAAGATGGATAATCCTCCTGGATGGGAACTTCTAACGAAGTAGAACTTCTGGGGAATTCCTTCGAATTCGCCTGCGTTTATTGATACCATGAACTTCGAACAATTCTAACTACTACCTCTGATTCTTTTGCTAACATTTTTGACTTCCTGGAGTTCATAATCCAAGTTGTAACACAAACGTCCATACAGCGTAGCCGTCGAACCGATCCGCTGAAAATCACTGCTGGAGACAAACCTCCCTATTTTTCATAGAAAAAATCTAACGTATGCATCTGGAAATTAGTTGTTTACTTGCAAGTTCCTAGTGGAAAAGACTGTGCATTAGGTTTGGCTTCAGTGTGAGTTAATAGATTGCAAAGAATTTTCATAATAGTTAAAGCGCTGTCGGAGGACTCCTGTAGAATACATATTTTTGCAAAGTTTGACTCGGAAAAAGCTCTTACTCTCAGTATATGGCGCGGGTTGCATTAGTGTAGTGCCCTATACGCTGAGGGCAAGAACAACTTGTCGGGTTTCAAACTGACTCCCGTTTCTCTTTTGACAGTGTACTATCTGCTAAGCACATTATTCAACCTACTGACTGGAAGTAGACATAAAACTTTTTATTGAAAGCCAATAAGATTAACCTTTAAGAACAAGATGCGATCACGGGAACAAGAATTTTATTAGCCTGACGTTTCGGGTTCTCACTCAAACACATCTCCAGAGACAATCACAGATAAGGATGGTGGAGTCACAAAGATTGCAGTATTTATAGTACGTGGATGCCGTGGGACCACGTGCGTACTGTAAGTAACAGCTCGCGATCATCGCTGGGGGTCGTAATTGATGCGGTGGTGGCTTGTCAGTCCGCAATCGAGTCGTTAATAGTCCAGCCAGAGGTAACGACCGCATGACTTGCGAGCTGCTCGAGTCATGGTCCTCCAGGAAACGCAATGACCTCCCGTTTCCATACTGGGTACTGAGGCTTTCCTGGGGCAAGGAAATCAATCACGCGGGGAGGGCGCGGGCGAACAACCATTAAAGTAACAGCGAGGCAAATTGCCGAGTAATCATCATGCCAAAATCGAACATGGATGGTGCAATCTCGGCCATTAAGAACTCGGACGCGGACTGAAAGGCCATCATCGCATCCATTACGACCCCCAGCGGTGGTCGGGAGAGCTGTAAATTATAGTATGTATGTGGTCCCAAGGCAGCCGCCTACTGTAAATTCTCCACTCCTTGTACCTCCTTTTCCCTTATCTGCGACCGTCTATGAAGATGTGTCCGAGTGAGGATCCGAAACGTCAGACCAATAAGCTTCTTGCTCCAGTGATCGCATGGTCTTCTTCTGAACTGCTTACAGGAACACACCTGTTTGCTTCTATTAGCGTTGAAAGCTGAACAAAAAGCAGCCAGGTACATTAGACAGAAGCCTTCGGAATTATTTACGAGCTGTAGGCTAGTCCCTCGCTTTAACGCGCTTAAACTCTATCGCGGATTTCACATGCACGCATATCTAAACATATATGGAGAGCTTTCCGCTGGTTTGCGGTTTTTTGCGGATAATAGGCCTTTTTATTTCTGGTGCATACTTCCTCCGCTGATTTGTCCAGTTGATTTCTTGCACCGGGCGCTAGCTACTGATGACCAAGTGGCCATTCAGTCAGATTACGCGCCCAAGTCCCACATCCTAACGAATCTTGCCTAATGTCTAGGAGAATATAAAAGGCTTTATGCTGGATAACTGTGTGAGATATGTTTACTAAAAGTTGGCAGGACTTGTAGGAGCTTGAAATATGTAAAAATAACCACGAACAACCTTTGCGATCGAGGAGGGACCACTGCGCTTCTAATCAGACAGGGTACTATAAAAATACGTGACGACAAGATTTGAAGTGTATTGACCAACCGTGTAAAGGGCAGACAGAGCGCCCATGATCGCGTTCAGTTGCGGGAAGATGCCCTCCATCCACACGGCGTCGGCGGGTGCGGACGTAAGCGGCCCAAGAACCAGCAGTGGGGATCTGAATCCCAACTCAATTGCCCTGACAAACCAATCAGAGAAGTCTTTTAGAGCAATCAGCGGCAGCAGCAGCAGCAGAGAGAAGGAAGCGTGCCCTTCCATAAATGAGAGCGTTAACTGAGGACACAGACGTGTGAACTGTCAAATTTGTAATTTGAGTGAAGTATGAGGCGGCCGCAGCCCACCATCACGTTACCGTCGCTTAAGGACAGGCAGAAAAGTGGAGCAAGCGGCACATTGACAGTTAAGTATTTCTAAAGAAAAATATTATCGTACTCGTTGTATATAAGTAACAATTATTTTAAACCTTGTATTTTAATCAGTAGTACGTCGCAGTGCCACCCTGCTCGTACAAAGGTAGTTACCCATAACGTCTTATCGGTCACTCCTCATGAAATTTGAGCTATGCACAACGTAAATTTAAAATGTTTTATAGGCATTCTTATGCAAATGTATCTTTAGTGACACCCACAGAAAATCACTGCCTGCACAGAGCTGAAATGTGCGTATTCTGGAAGGGCGTCTTTGAGGTACACGTGTGGTGCTTTGGCGCCAAAGAGGATGAAACCAGTTATTCCTAAGTCGGCCATATGCAACCCTGCGATGCAGTCGGACTGTTTGGCTGTGTAAGTCATGGCGTCTGACCCTCTCCCCGGTCTTCTTGACTCTGTGATGACAGGGGGCCCAGACGGATGAGGAAGGTGATGGTGCAGTAGATTCTGTGCAAGTCTACTACCACTCACACACACGTCACACACATACGCAGCACACAATCACACACAAGTCACCGTCCCTGCGTTCGACCTGCAGTGGAACACTTGATGAACATCGTCGCGAAGGGCGGTCGGACTGCCGCTTTTAAGATCGCGAGCCGACCGTGCTGAGTCTAACCAAACTTAAGTCGTATGCTTCGTACGGCTGCGATCGTGCCTGGTCTAGTCAACCTCACTCATAAGGATTATTGGGGATTTTTAGCATAGCCAGGCCCCAACAGCCGCTCAGATTTTTTGTCCGAGACGTTGGGTTTGCTAATCGAATAGCCACCGCCTCGACTGTTGCTAGAGCCCGTTTGCGTAGGCCTTTAAAGTAATTTACTGGCGCCCTCTCTCTGGCGTCGGGCTAGTGCTTACAGCAGCCGAGCGGTGGCTACTCGATTAGCGAGCCCTGCGCTCTGTTACCAGGCCGTCTGTCTTCCCTGGTCATCTCCAAGTGGTGATCATACGTCACCCCAGCAACCTGAGAATTGTCACACGCACTACGCGTGTTTGAAATACAGACAGCGGTCACAACCTAACCCGAACCCCTCACTGCCTTTAGATGTTTGGACGCCCCTTCAACGCCTTTACACAGCTGCTGTTATCTACGCCCGTCACGGGACTGTACGGCATTTTATAAATTCGACCAGACATCAGCTCCTGCAACCTAACAGTACTGTCGTTTCAGATCCTCAATTGCCTATTTTTCCGGCCCGAGAGCTTGCTGATTTTGCAGCTAACATCTACCTGTAGATGCGCTAGACGGCCAGTAGTTACCCTTCCAGCGATCTCAGATACAAAAAACGCAGTCACCGCCATCGCCGCCGCCGCACGTTCGTAGACTGGCGAAAGTGTGAAACAGTCTGTTACATGCCTTCGTTTTACGTTTTAAAGCATGCGAAGATTTTTACTCCGATGTTGAGACTATATGAGGAAAATCTAAGTACAGGCTGATGATACTTTTCTTGATGAACACCCAAAGTTAACGCCAAATCCCACTCCATTGTATTCTCTTGCTTATCCCTAGTTTATATTTTATCCTCGTGTTCCGATTTAGGAGTTTTATTGAAAAGTCAGTGCTAGACTGTAAGGTGTCGTGGATTAACTCCGCGAACCGCTTTCCACTAGAAAGAGAGCTCATTTTACAATACTATGAAAGAACTACTGACAAACATCAGTAAGAACATTTTCTGGATTTTTTACATCACAGTCCTGCTAGTCTAATAAATTAATGATGACATTTCGCGGCAGCCCTAATCATTCCCTTTACATCGTAAGGAGGAAAGGATACGTCCGATAGTTAAATTTCTGGCCGCGCAGCCGGCGCACGGTAGATATCCTTCTTTCAGACTAGAGAATATCTAAAATGGACTTGGTAGGTAACAGTTTCCTGCGAAAGGTACACCAAAACTATCATCAACTGTTAGGAGAGACTGTAAACAGGGCAGAAAACCTTTATAGCCTGACATCGCGCCGTCATTAGGGAACGTGGATGCTCAGGCGCCTATTTCACGCCTTTAAACGGTCGATGTCATCTACGTCCGAGCACCATATTCCAACTGCACAAGCACAGATGAAACAGAAGGATGATCAACGAGTCACATCAATTTTAAGGTTCAGTCAGCGGTTGTCATGATACCGAAGTAGATAACGGCGACTCACTTCTTTATGCCTCCCTTCGCGGCGTCATAAATACGGCGACTGTCATCGTAGTCTCTGTCCAAGGCACCTGTTGGCGCGTTTATCTGTGTGTTGGAAAAAAACGAAACATTAAAAATCCCTGTGGTCTCCGTACACAGGAGAGACTTTAATTCGTGAACTGCTCTATTTCCAGCATAATCTCATGCCAACGGTTTGTTTTTGTTGAGATGACTTTTGGAATTTTCTAATTGTCCAGCTTTTCCATAAGGGATATTCAGGGTGCTTCACAGTCAAATTCTAATCTGCGTTGCTTCATGTGACTAGGTGGATCTACCGCGAAACAGGTCAGGCTGACTAACTTCAAGACAAATCTACGTAATGCATCTGATTCGACCAATTCCTGGGCAGTTCAAAGCAGTCATCTTGCAGTTTTGATGCGTGGTTGAAAATAGCACATGCGTAGGATCATTCATGGAGATCTATTAAAGATTCGGAAAGGAGTGGGAGGTTTGAATAACTACCGGGTTTTCTAATGTCTTCAATCAGGTGAATAGTTAATGACGACAATTCCGACTCTTTATAAACGAAACCAGAACTCGCCTAAAAGTACAGTGGGTAGGTTCGAAGGTAAACATGTGAGAAAAAGCGGCCTCAGGAACTTACAATCCTTTTGCTGGGATTTCCTGGAAAGGGCACAACACATGTTTCCTTAAATGCCAGGGGATGCACCTAAAACGAACGATGAAAAAATGTAGATTGATGCAAACGTCAGTCTCGAAAGCTTTTTTCGCAATAAATAATTCATCTGATTGGTCTCCGATAGGCACATTCGTCAAGGATAAACATGGTTACACGTGGCAGTCTCTAGAGTGTTTACGCTCGCTCAGTTCAAGCTGTCAAGAAGTACCAAAAGTGCCATTTATTGCACCGCTTTTGCGCGTTGTGATGTTTAGGTTTCAATCAGATAAGTATCGCGATCAATGCCGTGGTGTCAGCGAGACTAAAATGCAGCATTTAACCAGGCGATACGTTAAAACCAGTTGCAGGGAAATTATATAAATTTGATTCGATCACAGTCCTTTGAATGAAAAACGTTGAGCTCTGTTGATAAAACACTTGACTCTGATTCTTTTTCAGTATGAAAGCCGGACAAGGAACTACCACTTGTAAAGTATTACCGGTCAGATTTGGTTATGTAGCCGCAACTAAGGCAAACAAAACCCAGCCACCCGTAATACGGGACCGGTGGTAATAGGGGTTTTTGCAGTTAGGACCGGGGAACGAACAGATGACGAGGTCGGGTAACGGTATGCAAAATAAACGCTATTGGGAATGCGCGGTTGTACTTTGAGAGCTTGAGACATTTTTGTCCTAACCCCTAACCCTAACCACTAACCCTGACCCCTAACCGTAACTCCGACCTTTAATCCCTAAACCTGACCCTAACGCCTTGCCCCACCCCCCCAGCCATAACCTCTAGCCTTAACCCCTTGCCCCAGCCCTAACCCCCTATCTTTAAGCCTAACATCAACCCTAGCCCTTAACCGCAGCCCTAAACCCTTATCCTGAATCGTCCAACGCGAAAGTTAGAAAGAGACGACAGGCGGAAAGTCAAGAAGGACTACCGGCATTGGGCCGAAGAAGGTAAACACAACAAAAAAGCAAACGAGGCTGCCAACAGAACACCACAAAGCAAAACAACACCATGCCAACGTAATCACTCCAACTCAAAATAATTAAGTAGACTGGCATTACTGTGCCCATCAGGCCGAAGTACTCTCTGAGAAGGCTTTCAGTCGATCTGCGAATTTCGTGCCTTTGAAGTTGCACAAAGGAAAAACAGATTGATTGACTAACGCTTTAGACAGATTGGGAGAACGCATTTGGCCCTCTTGTGCAAAACCTCGGCGGCCTCAGTGGAATCGAGCCCACGACATCAAAGGCAAGACTTGAGTACAGCCAAGAGTCAAACCATCGGAGCTCTAAGGCACCACCGTGAGCCGTGGGTTTGATCACGTTTAGGCCAAGTCAGCCAACGGCAGCGTGTGAAATCCACCGATACAGTAAACTGACAGCCCAGTCAGGCATTCTCAAGCAATTAATCCAGACGTTGCCGTAGGTTGGGCGGGCAACTTGACCCAAATGGGATTAAACTCGCGTCGTCCGGCGGGACCTCGTAGTTCAGGTAGTTAGAGCGTTGGCTGTACTAAAGCCTTCCCCTTACTGCGTGGGTTCGAATCCCACCGAGACGCCGAGTTTTTCACAGTTGGGTCAATCTGAATTGATCTTATATCCTTCAGATGACTGCCAGGCTTACCTAATTAATTGACGTTTTTGCGCATTTGAATAATTCCCTTAGCGCAGTTGTGAAAAACGCGAATGATACACCGAGCACGAAAGTCGTTCCTCTTCGTTCGTTGGGCTTTCCCATTCTTAGAGGCCTTTCATCATCGTGGTGTCGGTTCTGGCACGCTAATTTGTTTTGTCGGAAGTGAAAATCGGCCATTCTTTGTGCATATTTAAACCCCGGTAGCGTGTACGAAAAAACGTGTCTTTCGACTGTTGCATGTATCATAGTGCATCAGATGCAGATGGTTAACTGTGGACGGCTTTAGCGGACGAAATAAGGGTTTACGAATTCCGGGCTCGAAGCTCCGAAACCTAAATATCAGGTTAGTAAACAGTCTAGAACCATCGTATCTATACATGGCAATCCAACGTACGGTTTGGCAAAATGAATGTTCGTTCATCTTAAGTTCCTGGCAGAGGGTTTGCCAACAATAGTGGCTTCTGCTAGTCAGTTCCTTGAAACTTTGAAACATCTAAAACTAGAGCCAGATGAATCCATGGTATCGTTTGATGTCGTTTCACTCTTTACCTCCATTCCACAACAACTAGCGATTGACGTTGTGAGACAACTCCTGGCTGATCGCTACAACGAGAGAGACAATCCCCTGAAGACTGAACATCTCATGGAGCTCTTACGCTATTGCTTAAAAACATATTTCACCTTTGGTGGACAAATGTATGAACAAATCAAAGGCACCCCTATGGGCTCCCCCATATCAGGGCTGATTGCTGAAGTGGCTCTTCAACGGATAGAACACTTGGTGTTCACCAAGTATCAACCAAAGTTCTGGGCTCGTTACGTCGATGACACGTTCGCCATTGCCAAATCATCTGAAGTGGACCACCTTAAAGAATTACTGAACTCGGTTGATCGGAATATCCAATTCACGATGGAAGCTGAAAAAAACAACCCTTCCTCGATGTTCTTGTGCGTCGGTGTGCAATTGTACAGTTGCAAACTACCGTTTTCAAAAAGCTACTAACACAAGACAAACACTGCATTTCAACGGCAATCACCCCCTTCCTCACAAACCAGCTGCGTCCGTGCTCTATTCCAAAGAGTTGAAACACACTGCAGCACACTAGCCGACAAAAGAGTTGAACGACAATGTCTTCACGACCTCTGTTGAGCCAATGGATACAAAAGCTAATTTATCAAGAAAAGCAAGCGTCGGGTGGACAGATGACGACGACAAGAAGAGCAATCCGAAGTCTGGAGGGCTATTCCTTACATTAAAGGAGCCTCCGAGGCAGTTTCGCGTCTGCTACAACTCGCCAGGGTAGGCACTGCACATCGACTCCCCCCCCCTCGGCAACAATTCACCGCCGTTTGATGGAACCTAAAGACATACTGCCACCCACTGATTCCTCAGCAGTTGTCTATCAGATACGGTTATAGCGATGGAGCTTGACCCTACGTTGAGGAAACCGGACGGAAATTGCAGACCCGCCTACATGAGCCAAAACTGGAAACTCGGAGACGAGACCCAAGCTCACAGCTTGCGGCTCACATCGGAGAAACTAGCCACAATTTTGGCATCCAAAGAAGAGGTAGTCTTAGACCAGTGCACCTTACGGACAGAACGTCTCACATATGAGGCTTGGTACCCAGTGCCTACTCCATCATCATGCAGTCTATAAGTCCTACAGTAGGTGGACTAGCTCATGAAATGTCAACCGAAATTCCGAAATGCGTTTTCGTTTCGAAAAAATAAAGTAGATAGGGTTGTAAAACTAGTTTGCCTGCAATATGCTTTTATAATATTTCAGTTACATCAGGATGTCGGCTTTTTAATGGACTGCCTTCCGGCTGCATGCAAAAACTAGGCTCTGTAAAAAATGACTACATATGCAGCATGAATATTTCTCATTGATTTTCGATGCCCCTAAATGTCCAATTATATTTCATGGAAAACATGGATAAAAATACTTCTCCCTTAGTTCATTCGGTAGATAATTACGTCTTCCAATTTTATGCTCGAAGGAGGATATAAGTTTGTGTTAAAGAAGTTTCTAATTGTGGGACTTTTAAATACTGTGAAATGACCGTTCATAAATCGTCATGTCTCTGCATTTACCAATGTGGCTTGTAAAGTTGACGATATGGATCAAATCCACTGCTAAATTTTATGAGCCCTATACAGTCCCCCTTTATTACCGTAGAGAAATGTGTAGTTTTGCGTACGCGGAAAATATACGGCTGGTAGTTTCGAAACCCTGAATCCAAGCGTAACGGTTCAGCGGGTTCAAAATTATTTGGGATTGGAAAAGTTTTTGAAAACCGAATTATACCCTTCCTTGGAGTATAAAATTGGTAGAAGACGTAATTTTCTACCGAATGAGTAGAAGGATGAATAGCTTATATATGTTTTGCATAAAATAAAATTGAACTTTTAGGGTCATCGAAAATCAAGGGTAAAAATGTATGTTACTTAGCTGGTCGATTTTTACCGAGTCTGGTTTTTAGATGCAACCGGAAAGACGTTTCTTCGTAAGCCGGCGTCCTGGGGTAACTGAATTATTATCGAATTATGCTGCATGCTATTGGGTTATACAGGCCTATTTAATTTATCTTTTCGAAGCGGAAATGCATTTCGGAATTTCTGTTGAGACTTCATGAGTCAGTCCCACAAAGACGAGGGAGACTGGAATGGTCATTTCTGGCTTACTGGCTGTCATCAGCTAGTCATAACCAACCCACACAGCGGTTGTTGTGTTGCCTTTCAGAGTCGTAGACGGAAAGTCACACTGTCGTATTCCTAGCGGTGACACAGTAGGCATCAGATCGGCAGCTGAACAATTCCAAAGGGGCTCAGACTAACGATGGGACGTCATTGATCTTCCGGTCCCAACTATGTTTATCCCTCCGCGTTCTAATGGACATTTTGGGGAAATTTATGCACATCTGATGCAATAAGTAACTTTTAACATGCAATAACTTGACAATGAGCACTCTTCTTTGGAATTATGCGTGTGATTGATGACTGAAATTTCAGTTTCGAAAGGTAGATTGGCTAGTGGTCTTCCCATCAGAAATTGGTAGATTTCGACGGGGTACCTGGTACAGTTTTACGTGCGGACATCCATAAAAGGGCACGAGATCTACTTCATTTTATTGGGTTGAGCCCTCAGTCTGTCGCAATGCGTTTAACCTCATCTAAAAAACATTATCGTGCACCACTACTTACAACCAAATAAGTAGTTGGTGTTACAATCCATGACGAAAAGAATCTGCGGTCTGTCTGAAACACCCGTTTTCACATCAGCAGGCCTCTTTAGGAAAATGGGTGGATGAGAAAGGGTTTAGCATGCACGTGTCAGAAATTAGAAAGGCAAAGATTTTTAGGGAGAACTGGATGGCACTCATCGGATTCTGTCATCGCCAGGCCTCGTGATCGTCGGGAAAGCAGATCCTACCTGCAGCACCACAATATGGCAAAATATATTACCTGTTAATTTCTCCTACTGTGTGTTTTATGCATGACAGCATAGAAATTGAGCCAGGATGCGTTAAAGGCCACAGCAAGCGTACACACCGTTAGGATAATGCACAAATTTTTGGCGGAACACTTCGAAATAACCTAGCCCATTCAATTGTCCTGGGACAGAGGACTTTAGGTCTCCGCTTATGTAGGGCGTCTTGTGGATTTACTAATAGTTTCTCGTTTTTTCATAAAATAAAAATGTTGTCGCTTTTTAATTTCCTCAGAAATTAACTACCAGCTTGGAGTAGATCAGTTTTTTCAAGGCCTATAGGCTCAGACCGAGAATTGTATGTATGAATATTTGGACCGGAGTCCATCAACTACAGCGGTTAACCGTTTAATATGCATTAACTGCCGACAGGCAGCTAGTAGTATACTTTAGGATAAGGTGATACCATACTAACAGCACAGCTACTAGTCAATAGGCCATGCACGCGTGTTTTACCGATATTTTGCCGCTGCATGGCGCAGCTGCGAGGGGTTCGGCTCGGTAAGAGCCTACAGACACTGAATAAACTGATCTACTCCCAGTTCGTAGTAAATTTCTCAGGAAATTAAAAATTGGGGTATCTACCAGAAAAGAGACGGGGAATGCTGGAAGTCCCACTGATGAACCCAACCTCTCGCAGCTGTGCCATTCAGCGGCAGAATACCAGCGAAACACATGTGTATGGGTTTTTGGCTAGTACCTGGGCTGTTAGCATAGTGTCACTTTCACGTAAAAAAAGAAAGGTCCCCGATAAACTCAATATGATGCTCAATGTCGTCTCGAAGCTGCAGTCTAGAGCGCTCGCAAGGAGTAACATACCGGCGGGGAATAGTATGAGGTCAATATCAACAGAGATGTTAGAAACTGGTATGCTCGTTTCTGACATAATAGCCGTCATCATAAACTACTAAGAGAAGGAGTGATTGTCCCGATGTCAAATAGTTTCCACAAATCCCCATGCCTCTCCATTTACCAATGTGGCTTGTGAAGTTAACAATGTGGCTCAAATCCACTGTATCATGTTACGAAACCCATATGGTCTCCTCTTAATACGGTAGAGAAGTGTGTGGTTCTCCGTACGCGGAAATTATACGGCTTGTAGTTTGGGAACCCTGAAAGCAAGTGTAACGGCAGGCCGGGTTTAAAATTATTACGGAATTGGAAAAGTTTTAGAAAACCGAATCAAACCGTTTCTTCGAGGACAAAATTGAAAGAAGTTTTAATTTCCTACCGAATGAGTAGAAGAATCAATATTTATATGCATGTTTTCCACGAAATATAATTGAATCTTTAAGGGCATCGAAAATCAATGAAAAAAATGCAGGTTACATAAGTAGTCATTTTTACGGAGTATGGCTTGTGGATGCAGCCGGAAGGAAGTTTGTTCGAAAGCCGGCGTCCTGGGGTAACTGAATTACTATAGGATTATGCTGCAGGATGATTGGTTTTACAACCCTACTTAATTTATCCAAACGAAACGGAAACGCATTTCGGAATTTCTGTCGACATTTCATGAGTTAGCCCACTTACTGTAGCTTCTAGGAAGCCAAATTTGGCAGTCAGTAAGTACTTCGTAGTCAACAAGAACTAACGCACAAGTAGGAAGGTACACTATCCCCTACACGAACCGCAGCGAAAACTGGTCCCGTTGCCGCATAGCTTAATGCTTTTAAAAGCTACTGACAGCCTTAAGCGTTACTGAAAAGCGATTTGAAGGACTCACCAATGAGTACGTATTCAGCGCTTGCACAATTGAGTCGAATTCGCCAGATTCATTTCCCGTCAAGTTGTTAACAAAGACAATAGTGTCGAAACCAGGACTGCTCAGGTCCTCCACTGCAGACAACTCCCCTAGCGCTGCAGAGACGCAGAGGAGGAAACAGAGGCCAAGGCCCTGCATCTTCGAGAAAAAAGATACGTGCAAACGCTCGCTCCCGAACTCGAGGCGACCCTAGGTGGACACCGTCAGCCACGCCTCTTGTAGGGTACCATGAACAGTAGAAGAGCCCTTCCGATTTGTCCGCCTGCGGACCAATGAACGGGTGTCATGTCAGCTAGATTACCAAGGCCAGGACCTACACTCTAGATGGCCACTGACTCGCATGTGCGCAACCGTGAAGGGCTTGGCGCCATTACACCTCCACACTGATTATTTACTGCTTGGCAAATGTAAAGTGCAGGACTAGCATT
>CACRXP010000321.1:112685-139616 GCA_902702965.1 Spirometra erinaceieuropaei | reverse complement strand
CTCGAAGGCCGCGGAGGGAACCGGGTGGTAATTCGCAGTGCATGGGGACTGTAGTAGAACCGACGGAGTTCCGCTCTGTCTGAGCAATTCCATTAGCCGGTCTATTTAGCCGCTCGCCTGATTGAGGTAATAAAGAGCGCGCAAGCAGGGCTCGAAGCACGCACAGGAAGGTGCATGTTGGCTGATACCTGAGATATCCTAGGCTTGCCGGTCTAAGCCCTCCTCCCCAGTGGCACAGTCACTCGCCAGATTAAAATGTCAAGGAAGATGCAAATGCGTGATATTTGCAAAGTCAGCGCATTCGTATTTCCTAGTTTTTTTTACAAAGCTAAATATATAGTATCGTTCAGGTGGAGCTGCAGGACCGAACTTTGCCCATATTCTTTTTTTTCTACACGCCATTTCATGGTAAACATGCATAAAAGTATTCATTATTTTGCTCATTCGGTAGAGAATCACATCTTCTTCCAATTTTATACTCGAAAGAAGGGTATAATTCGATTTCAAAAAAGTTCCTAACTGTGAGCTTTTTAATCCCGTGAAATGGCCGTTCCTAAAACGTCATGTGGGTAACAATCGGGAGATGGCACCCAAAAAAATCTGTTACCTAGAAATAATACCTCTAACAGTGGACTCAAACGCCTTAATGCTATATCAGCGGTTGCAGACCTACTTTCACGCATTCCTGGGACTTTCCGCAACGGCTTATCATGGGCTGGCCGAACGAACATCGCAGGAGGTTACATGGACGACGGTCGCTATTACCCAACCTTCCCCATCGTTACACGCATATACCTGAATATACGACATGCATTCGCATTATGGCAGTTTATTACAAAACAAAAACACTTGTAGAGAGGATAAGTCTGCACAACATGGAACAGGAACAGTTCCCAGGCATCTGTCAAAGGCATCGCATCGAGGCCAAACCAAAGACGATACTGTACTTCGTCTATGTGGGCCCACACAGCTCGACCACATACAGGGCCTAGCTCGTGGTGTTTCCTTTTCAGTCTACTGCAGTATGCCTCAATGGCATTGGTGTGCCGTCCGGTGGTAGGGGCCTTGATGTTCTTTGAGTGGTTAATAGAGAAATGTAGATAACCTTCTGAGGGAGGACGATTATACGCCTTGCACTCGTCCGTTACCACTATACTGCATTTGGTGACCCTTTTTGTAATAACGGAACGCAGAGCCGGCCAACGTCGATTATTCACCTGTTTAAACAAGGCTCTCCGTCGGCTTTTATCGTACATCCCGACCAGCAACCACCCATAAAACCCCTATTACCACCTGTCCCGTAAGACAGGCTGTTTTGGTTAGGCGGATTTTTTTGGGTGTCATCTCCCGATTGTTACCTGTCATGTGTCTGCACTTACGAATGTGGTTTGTAAAGTTAACAATATTGCTCAAATCTACTGCTTAACTTTGCGAACCCCATGTGTTCTCCTCTTGATACCGAAGAGAAGTGCATGGCTTTCCGTACACGGAAATAAACGGCTTGTAGTTTTGAAACCCTGAATCCAAGTGTGACGGCAGGATGGGTTCAAAGTTATTCGGGAACTGCGAGCTTTTTAAACCGAATTATACTACTCATTCGAGTATAAAATCGGAAGAAGACGTGATTTTCTACCGAATAAGTAAAAGAATTAATATTTTTATGCATGCTTTTCATGAAATATAATTGAATCTTTAAGGGCATCGAAAATCATTGAGAAAATTGCGTGCTACTTAAGTAGTCATTTTTTAGAGCATGCTTCTTGCATGCAGTCGGAAATAAGTTTATTCGAAAGCCGACACCTTGTGGTAACTGGATCATTATAGAATTATGCTGCATGATGATTAGTTTTACAACCCTACTTAATTAATCTTTTCGAAACGAGGACGCATTTCGAAATTTCGATTGACGTTTCAGGAGTTAGCCCACACACTGTATGTCATTCCACCTAATTAAAATACATTGCTCATTATTTCAAGACATAAAAGTTGTCATTTTAATTAGGGCGAGGATGAATATCGGTCTTTTTTATCAGAATCGCAAGCTGGTCGGCTTGCAAGGGTCTTCTTAACCGAGTTATCGTCCACCTGGAAAACTGAGCTGTGGTTAGGATTTTCGAAAATATCTTTTGACACGCGTAGCTGAGATGTCGGACGTCTCGGACAGTTGGATCTCTGGTTGCCTGCAGTCACATGCAGTTTCGCATCATTTTTTACCATTTTTCCTATGCCGAGTGTCATGGTCTGTCCTTTTCAGACTACCCCTGTTCCGGCGATGGAGTGTTGGCGATAGTTGTTGGCAATTTTGGTAATTGGTCTTGGAGTCTTTCATAGCTCTGCATTACGCCGCAGCATGCCGATCATGTTTATTTATACAAAAAGCTGGAGAACTCCATTCCGATGAGGTGACGTTCTCGCAGAAGTCCTCTAAAACAAAGTCGTAGTATTATTTGTTAAAAAATCAGGTTTCGGTTTGGATCGCGCAGGTCATTCTTGTATGAACGCTGCTGTACCAAAAATCCACTTTTGCCACATGCAAAAATGCCTCCCTAAGATTGTAATCGTTGCTTCTTAATGGCAATTGACAGTTCGACCGTCGTGACCGACGATGTCCACCGTGTGCTCCACAGCATGGTGAGAGCACCCACGGTGACTTATGTCTGAATCAGTTTATAGTGAGAGTAGACTTGCGCAGCATCTACCGCACTCTCTCTTCCTACCCCAACTGGACCCGGTGTCAAGTCATAGTCAAGAAGACCGGAGGTGAGGGAGGCAGAAGGCTGCTGATACGGTTGGAACTGCACCCATGCGTACCACCACACCCCCTGGTCCACACAGCAGATGACCAGGGTTTTAACTAACAAAGACAGCTCAGCAACGAGAATGAGTGGACAAATAAGTATGAACCCTCATAAGTGCCCGCATCTGATTTTCAGTCATGTTGTGGAATACCGAATTGGTCAAACGCTTTCTTGCTCCATCCTTCCGAAGACCATCTATTGACCTTGGGGGGAGGGCATCCGTGCCTTTCGAATTTGCAAATTGCTCACTTTCCTCCCTCTTTCAAGTTTTCTACACCTAAATCCCTTTGCGTATTTCGATATGCCCCTCACCCCGAGTGCAGCATACCCAATTCTGAATGCATGAAGTTGAACAACTCGCCTTTTCGAAGGAGTGATGGCGTTTCCCCTTCAGGCAAAGTGACTGTCGCACCACAACCGGACGTCACAAAGAAGACAGAACCGCTCAGGATGAGAAAAAACTACAAAAATAACGCTTGTTCGCGCGTTGTCGTTGATGTGTCAGGCAACTTGGAGTCATATTCAGTACAGGAATGAATAAGGAACCAATTATTCACTCCCTGGGAACCCAGAACTGGCTAGAACGCACATGAGGACTGTTATTTGGCGGCAGGAAAATGGCAGCCTCCCCCCCCTAAATCATACTTTATAGCCCGCACGAGAACGAAGCGTGTGAATTATATAAACACCGTTTCTACCATCACAACTCAAAAAGTATGTCTTTCGCAATATGGATGAGGGCCTTTCAGAGGGGGAGGGTCATTACTCCCAGAAGGTGTCGTCTCTCCACGACCCACTGCGGTTCTATCACGCAACAACTGACAAAATATGGGAATCAAGCGTAAATAGCTCCGAGTTTTTTCATGTGATAGAGAACAGCGTTAATTTCGAGCCCCATCCGCGGTCGAGATGCCTGCGCCGATGTTCGTTCGGTTACAACACAGCGATGGAACCCAGAGGGTCAATGGTCCCGCACATGCTGCTTGCTAGTTGATCGAATGCACTGCCCGACTGAGAACTGGACTTTAGTCGCGTTAGCATCAAAGAAGTAGTAATTAACCGCACAACAGTCATTGCAAACTGCACATAGCCGCCGTGCGCTGCTGTACTTTAAATACCTTTTGGCAGACAGAGCGGGGCCAGTGTGAACAGTGTAAACAAGGTCAGACCGGGTGTAAAATTCTTGGTAAACTGAGTTACGCGTATAAGCTAAAAAAATTTCGGTGTATATACGGTACTATTGATAGAATAAGGTAATAATAAAAAACGTACAAACCTCAACAATGGATACTCTAGACAAGGAATTCCTTTGCTACTGTTCGAGCAAATCGAATTCACAGCTCAAGGTCGGAATGCAAAAATTAGTTAATTAAAAGAACGCCGACCACGCTCGAAAGAGTGTTACAAAGAGGGGGAAGGGGTATGTCAACAGGGGCCAAATGTGGAAGCACTTGTGAGGAGGGCGCGGAGAATTCCAAGCGTTGACCAGCTGGATACAACAGTGAGCCTGATTTACCGTTAAAGATTATGCATATCTTGGAGTGGATCGCAAAAAACGCTTGGTATATAAATAGCTCCAAATTTTGAGAAGATCTAAATCATTGTCGATTTCGCAATGCCCGGTGTTTTCAGACGTGTGACCGAGTGTTAATTTTCTCCCTCGCCATTTTAGGTCCATCCCCTGGCATTCAAGGAGGTGTGTGTTGTACCCTTCCCAGAAAATCCCAGCAAAAGGATTGTAAGTTCCTGAGGCCAAACTGACTTAACTTTTTTATTTCGTTGCTTTATCTCACATTTTTTCTTTCAAACTTGCCTTCTGCGAGTTCCGGCTTTGAATTTGGTAGCTTAGGGCGGCAACGGTACGGCGAAGGACCCCACTTAACTATCGGTGGACTGTGATCGGTTTTACTTGCTACCTTTAACGCTAAGGGCTCGTGAGATATAACTCATTATTTCGTGAAAACACTACCATTTACGTCATTGGTGACCCCGATGTGATAATGACGTGAATGGTAATGTTATCACGAACTAATGAGTTATATCTCATGAGCCCTTAGCACTAAAGACAGCAAGCGGGTCGTTTTTCGTCACATTCAAACCAGCAATCCGGGCAAAGGAAACGGAACTAAATAGTCAAAGGTAAATTAGTCCGATACCTCACCACAGGGGTTTTACGGGTGGGACAGCACGCCAGACAGAAAGTTGACGAAATGCAAGAAAACACAGAAATTGTTTGGATTTCTGCTGAAATTCCCGCAGTAGTCTTTCATATGGCAACGAGAATGGGCGAGGCAATTTAAAAAAGATAAAATTTCCAAGGAACGGAATTTTAGTAATGGGTTGAGGTCATGGAAAGCAATTGTTTTGTGGCAATTTAGTGTCTGCAACGACCCCATATGACACGATCCGCGGTCTGCCGACAGTTAAGTGCGGTCCTTTACCCTACCGTTGCCACCGGGACTGCCATAGTTGGTTATTCAACTGGTGCACGATAGTGATAGGCGCTATGGTCAATCAGACCGACCCTCCCTGATAACTTCACATACTCTCATTATGGGTTCTCCGCATCCGTACGGCCAGAAGATTATTCTGAACTGTACAACGAGTCAGATCAAATGCAGTTGGCACACTTAACTTGAAATTCGACCAGTGAGGCCCTTTTTGCAACAATTCTTGAGCACAAGACAGATTTTAACCAGCAGGATACATCTAGCAACGCTGGATAAATTTGTTCATAAGACACCCTGATCGCTCCAATCGGAAGGGTCGGGGACTTCTAGGACTTCATGGGTAACCCTAACTAAAACCAACTACTCATGTTCAATTGAGCATGAAACGGGTACTCTTCCTGAACAAATTCTACTAGCGTGCTTGAGGGATCTCAATAAATTTAAATGTTCTGTTTTTCTCCAAACTCAGATAAACGCGCCAACTGGTCCCCTGGACAGGGACTACGATGACAGTCGTCGAATTTACGGCGCTGCAAAGAGAGGCATTAAAAAGTGAGTAACCGTTTTTGCTGATGCATGCTGGAAAGTATTTTAGAAGCCTGCAGGTAGTTTGATTTCGTGATTATTCTCCAACACTGTCCCTGCAAAATTACGACCACTTCATTAGTCTTAACGCTGTTTCAACTTTCCGGCTATCTACAAATCATATTTCGGACCCCAAGGCTTGTGAGCGGCTGCTATGCCATGATTAACAAAACATGGCCCTCGCAGCCTGGTGGGCGCTGGCAGTTTTCCGGTACCTGGTTCCATGGCGGAAGATGAGCTTGTGCTACCGTTGGGTGTACAGGTCGTGTGCATGTCTACCCAGTCATCGACATTTTTTCTGTTGTTGATCGAAATCCTGGTCGAGGGGCGCCAAGGTCCGGGTGCGGCTGCGCCATCCGCCTGCGTCCTCCGCTTCCGGTCTTTTTGAATATTTCTTGACGCCGGATTCGGTTGGGGAGGATGAGGAGCAGGAGGAGGATGAGGAAGAGGACAAAGGCGGTAGATGCTGCGCAAGTCTAAGTCCCACGCAGGTCACCGTGCCTGCTTCACATTGTTGTGGAGCGCACGATGGACGTCGTCAGATGTGATGGCCGAACTATGAATATCCATACAGTGCGCGACCTATCTCATGAAATGTTGGCTGAAATTCTGAAATGCGTTTTCGATTAGGAAGGATAACTTGGTCGCGGTTGTGATACTGATTATCTAAATGCATACTTTTATAAAAATTTAGACTCGTCAGGATGTCGGTTTTAAAATGCACTTCTTTTCAATCTCCTGTGGAAAGCGTGGTCGGTAAAAAATGACTATTAAAGTAGCATGCATTGTTCCCATTGATTTTCGATGGTCTTGGAAATTCAAATGTATTTTATAGAAAGCATAAACAAAAATATGATTTATTTTAGTCAATCAATAGAGAATCACGTCTTCTTTACATTTTATACTTTAGGAAGGAGTATAATTAGGTTTTAAAAAGGTTTCTAATTATGAGACTTTTTAAGACCACGATATGTCCATTCACATAGCATTGTATCTGGCCGTTTGTCACTGCTCCTCATGAAATTTATAACATGGTTCTCATCCATTGCAAATTTTATGGACCCTGTATGATAGCTCTTTAATGACATAGGAAAATATGTGATTTTCTTTACGCGGAATGCATGCACCTTGTAGAGTGTAATCACTAAGCGCTAATGCAACGAATGATCAGGCTCCAAATTATTCGGCAATTAGAAAACTTTTTTAAAACCTAATTATACTCCTTTCTTGAGTATAAAATATAAAGAAAACGTGATTTTCTATTGATTGACTAAAAGAGAGCACATTTTTGTTTGTGGTTTCTATAAAATATATTGGAATTTCCAAGACCCTCGAAAATCAATCGGAAAAATGCATGCTACTTATGTAGTAATTTTTTACCGAGCGCGCTTTCCAAAGGAGATTAAACAAAGGTGCATTTAAAAGCCGACATCCTGCCAAGTCCAAAATGTTATAAGAGTATGCCTTAAGCTAATCAGTATCACAACCGCGACCAAGTAATCCTTCCGAATAGAAAGCGCATTTCAGAATTTCAGCCAACATTTCATGAGATAGGTCACGCACTGTAGTTGGTAGACATAAGTTGGAAGCGTTATTGTCTGCTTCTGAGAATGAAGGCGTGTGGTCAAGTTGTAGAGATGTTCTCTATTAACTTTTCAACTAGATCTGGCAAATGATGATCCTGCAGTCTCCTTGTGGAGTTATTCCGACCGAAATTCGACTCTCAGACATTTCCTTCCTATTTGTGGCGTGGAAAGGATGACTGTGCTTGCCACCAAACAGTTTAGGAAATTACTGTTGATGAAGTATGACAAATCCAGCCGCTTGCTGTGTTTTACGATAATGACTACATTCAAAGGCTAATTTGGGTTATTTTTAAAATTGTCGCTTGATTATTGATTAAGGCTAGAGAAAGGGGTAGAATTGTGATCAACGTTATCATCATGGCAATGGTTAAGTTTGCCTGCCACATAACGTATTACCCAATCCGGTCTTCTTTAACCAATTGTCGCGGACTACCCGCTTGCAGCCCGTTATCACGTCCCCAGTTCGTATTTTCGTGATCTGTCCCGCTACCTCAATGGATCAACAAAACAAACACATATCAGAAGTGCTAGTATCCGCGCGGAGTTCATTGATCGTCGCGTTCATCTGACCTGCTAATCGATCTAATATTAGTATTCTGTATCCGCTGCTGCCTCTGATGCTAGGTTCGAGCAGGAAGCTTAAACGTCAGACGACTAAGGCTCTTCCTCCAGCGATCGTTTTCTTCTTCTTCATTAGCATTACCCACATGTTACAGGAGTCCGTGTGCTCCATACATCCACTTCTTGCCCCTCTCTGCCTGTTTGTAATAAGCGATTACTCAGAGATGTAGTTGACGCGTTACAGGTTGACAGAAGGGCGTTTTGGTACTGTTTATGGCCACAACTTCAATGAAAACCACAACTAAAAACTAAACTTTAATTCATAAAGTGATGACTGGTAGGATCTAACCGCAGGAAAAATGGTGTAGGCAAGTTGAGGGACGGTCTGTGGGAGTTTTTGTTAGTTTTTTAAGGAGAAAAAGCCATTAGCATGCATCTAGGTTTCCATCCCTGCAAACCCTACCTTAAGGCAAAAATCACTGATAGCGGCAATCCCTGGCAAGATGGAGATCTACCAAAATGCAAAGCTCATTCCAAACGATTACGTGCATCTAAACTTGCTGGAAATCTATAAGTTGGCTAGCCGGCACGTTCACGGTCGAAGGACAGTTGTACGGTCGTCGAGGCAGATTATCTGCGAAGCAAGCACGCTCTTGGTTCTGGAAAATGGGCAATCACGGACCTAACGGCGGAAGTACTAGAAGTTTGTGCACTCCTCCGGCCGATTTCGAATATAGAAGAAGAAGATGCGATCGCTGGAACGAGAAGTTTATTGGCCTGACGTTTCGGATTCTCGCTCGAGCCGCGATTTTGAATATTTTGTTCCACAGATGAAGGTTTCGTAGCACACTCAGGGGGAATTTCGCTGTCACTGCTGAAATCTATTCATATTCTGTTATCTCAGACATTACCTTTTATGCGAATGGACAACATGATGACTACGTTTTAAAAATCTTGGCTGGGGGTTGCATGAATATATTTTTCTGAAAGGTTGCATGCCGGAGGGGCTGATCAGCAAGTAAATTATGGAGAGCGTCTATTCTGAAGGAACCCTGGGAACGCCCGTAAACTCTGCGATCCATTTTAAGACTAACTGGCACGTAATTTCGCAACTACTTTTGAAGTTTTTCTTTTTTGGCCTGGTAAAAAAAGTTTTGTTTCAAAGCGTGAATCCGTTCAAACCTACAACTCGGAATTCGTGAAAGCTAAATTGCATCCACTACATTGAAATGAAAGTGGGTTTTAAAATTTTGCCCAACTTAACTTATGCGGAAAGAAGACTCAGTTCCGAAGTCTGTGAAGTCAGTTCCTGCAAACAACTTACTCCATACCCGTTTAGAGGAAAATGTACGTAAACAATTAGATCTTGTAGGAATTTATTCTGCAAAATACACCTCTGATTCCTAGTAATCTCCTAGGCCGTGGATTCCAAAGGCATTCCGAAAATTATTTCACGGTTACAGCCGGAACACTTTTTGGTAGAAGCTATCGGTGCGGCAAACCAATGGCATTGGTTGAAATATTTTCTATTTTAGACGAAAAAGCTGCATAATTTTGTTAACTACCATTTATGAATGGGGAAGCTCGCTCACAAATACTTTTCTTAGAAACTGTTCCCAATTTACTTGACCTTCTTTCAGATAAGAATGCGCGCCCGTGAAGGCTAGCTCTATGATTGTTTTTGATACGAGAGATAGGATGGACATTAGGAAGGGCCAATTCGCACACCTCATTGCTTTTGAACAAAATAATTTAAAACTATTCCGCTATTGGAAGAGGATCCCTAAGGACCAAATTAGTATAGTTGGTAAAGTCCACGGTTAAATAGTTAATCCTCAATGACCGCGTAGATTTTTCCCGTTATAAGTAATCGTTTTCTCTACCTACCGTTCCTGCGTTCAACATCCTAAATAGCTTTCCACGAAGGACATTCTTAGAATATGAGTTTTTCTTTATCATAAAAGAAGCAGGTCACTGTCTCTGCTGTCGCCGATTGCTTTAAGAGCCTTCTGCGATTATTTCATGTCAGGGCAATTGCGTTGGGATTCAGATCGCCACTGCTGGTTCTTGGGCCGCTTACCTCCGCACCCGCCGACGCCGTGTGGATGGAGGGAATCTTCCCGCAACTGAACGCGATCATGGGCGCCCTGTCGGCTCTCTACACGGTTGGTCAATCGACTCAAACTCTTGTTTTCACGTGTTTTTATAGTCCCTTGTCTGATTAGAACTACCGCGGAGATTAACACTTTCGGTCACCTGAAGTGTAATTAACCAAAGAAGGTCACCGCGACTAAGCTTGTAGGCTTCTAGTCCAAAAAGTATGTACGTACCTCGCATCAGTTGTAAAGAAGGATCGATTCGAAGATAGGCAAAAGGTGGGTCCGCTTGGCAGTCATGAGTGGAATTAGTTATCCTTGCATTAGGAACGATACGCATGCAACCAGCCCGTCATGTACTAGTAGTTATGGCTTGCCTACCGTCTTCCCTAACCAATAAATCTATAATTTAAGGTTTCGTCAAGATTCAGCGCCTTTGCCTTGCGCCAAGTTGTGTTGTCCGTACAGGTGTCGGTGTTGACCAAAAATGAATGCAAGTTGCGAGCAAATTTCAGCCAAATGACAGCAGTCACTGCCCTGCCGATATGACCTGTACTCTATTACTCGGCGTTAAGGATAGCGTATTGCTTTTTAAAGTACTACCTACAGACGAGAATTAAAAGTGAAAGCCACAGACCTATCATTAGCTACCCAGTCTGTCGGTCTTGGTTTCACAGTTTTGTCAAACTAATAATCCATAGATGTTTTCGCAGATTTTGAATAATTCCTATTGACCCAACTGTGAAAAACTCGGTGCCTCGGTGGGATTCGAACCTACGCAGTAAGGGGAAGGCTTTAGTACAGCCAACGCTCTAACCACTTGGGCTACGAGGCCCCGCCGAACGACGCGAGTTTAATCACATTTGGGTCAAGTTACCCGCCCAACCTACTGCAACGTCTGGAATCCACCAAATCTGATACAGTAAGTTGAATGCTCAAGCAGGATTTCCTAAATAATTCACCTAGAATCCATCAAATGATCACCAGGCTCACGTAATTCATAGAGGAAGCAGCTGACAAAAAAGGCCAGTTCGTAGAACATAATTGTCCTGAATGTCTTCAAAAATACCTCCTTGGTTTTCCAGGGAGCATTGAAGTAGTCTTTGTGCCCGGCCAAAAGGCAACTCAGTTTCTCGTCCACTCCGGAGTTCTAGATGTCTGTCACCATGTCAATACCTTCTTTCTTGTTCTTTGTGCCGAAGAGCATGTTGTTACCGGTCCACGCGACTTCTGTCTTATTACCTCGTTTTTATAATTCATTCAGTACGCATTTTAGTTCAATTTAGATGTCCCTTTTCTCACGGTCACCGACGTTTCCTTTAAATCGATCTAGCCTCTGGAAATACGAGAGGCATTTCCAGAGAAAGCTTCAAAGTACAACAAGTTGGGAGTTTATAAGCCTGCTACCGACGTTCTCAGGGTTGCCTGGGCAATGGAGGAGGGACGCCGGGTGACGCGTGATATCTGCGGATCCGATCCTGAACGAATGTCCGCCTGCCGAATCGTCGAGTACCTCGAGCAGGAAAATCATACATTCCTCTATGCCTTTAGGAAGATACCACATAGAGTTCATGAAATTTTGCAATGGATCCGGACTGTGTTGTGCATTTCATGAGGAGCATTAGAAAACGGACATGTGCAGTCTTGCATGCATGAACATCGTTCGGTCTTAAAAATCTCATAGTTAGAAACACTTTTAAAACCCAACTATACACTTTCTTCGGGCATATGATACAAAGAAAATGTGATTTCCTAACAAACGAGCAAAGGAAAGCATATTTTTATGCATGGTTTCTGCAAAATATATTTAAATTTAAAACGCCATCGAAAGTCAATAGGAAAAATGCATGCTAATTAAGTAGTCATTTTCTACCGATTTTGGTTTCTGCAGGAGGTCAAAAAGAAGTGCATTCAAAATCCGAAATCCTGCCCAGTGCGAAATGTTATAGGGTTATGTTGCATTATAATCAGTATGACAACCCCACTTAAGTTATCCTTCCTAATCGGAAACGCATTCCAGAATTTTGGCTAACATTTCATAAGATCGGTCGCGCACTGTACTTAGGTCGCATCAGTTTTAACGAGGGATCGATTTGAAGATAGGCAAAAGGTGGATCCGCTTGGTAGTCATGAGTGGAATTAGGTTTCCTTTCATTAGGCACGATACGCAGCAACCAACCCGTCACGTACTAGTAGTTATGACTTACCTACCGTCTTCCCCAAAAAAATAAATTCTCAATTTAATGTTTCGTCAAGATTCGGCGCCTTTGCCTTGCACCAAGTTATTCTGTTTGTACAGGGGTCGGTAATGACCAAAAAGGAATGCAATGAATTATGTTGCCAAGTTGCGGGCAGACTTCAGCCAACCGACTGCAGTCACTGCCCTGCCGATATTACCTGTACTCTATTAGTCGACGTTAAGAATAGTGTATTGCTTTTTAAAGTAGTACATACAGACGAGAATTAAAAGTGAAAATCACAGTTCCACCATTATCTACCTAGCCTGTCGGCCTCTGTTTCACAGTTTTGTCAAACTAATAATCGATTCGGAGCAGGTAGCTGAGAAAAAGGCCAGTTCGTATAACGTAATTGTCCTGAATGTCTTCAAAATTACCCCTTTGGTTTTCAGGAGTTCTAGATCTCTGCCACCACGTCAGTACCTTCCTTCTTGTTCTTTATGCCGAAGAGCACGTTGTTACCGATCCACGCGAATTTTGACTCATTCGCTCATTTTTACAATTCACTCAGCCGCATTTTATTTCATTTTATATGTCCCTTTTAACACGATCATCGACGCCTCCTTTAAACCGATCTAGCCCCTGGAAATAAGGGAGGCCTTTCCAGAAAGAACTGCGAAGTACGACAAATTAGGAGTTTATAAGCCTGCCACCAACGTTCTCAGGGTTGCCTGGGCAATGGAGGAAGGACGGCGGGTGACGCGTGATATCTGCGGATCCGATCCTGAACGAATGTCCGCCTATCGAATCGTCGAGTACCTCGAGCAGGTGTTTGGAAATGACAGTCAGGTCAGCATGAAGGCCGAGCGCGTAGATCCGGTGAAGTATCCATTCTGTGCAGCGGTTAACAGGGCTGCAAAAGGTTTGTTTGGTTGCACTGGGGAAATCCCACTTTTATGATATTTGCATTTTTGCCAATGACATTCTTAATTTGTGGTTACCTGCGACTCCTAAAATAGTGCCTCAAATCGTCACTTCGTCGCATTCGCAGTTCTTTTAAGTCACCGCATGATCTCGAAATCTGTCCTTGGCCTTAAATCCACAATTTGGATTAATAACTTCTTATCAGGCCAGTATAAGTATATGGGACGGGGTACAGTGAGTGAAAAAAAATCGATAAAAGTTAGTTTTAAAAAAACAAAGGCTAGGCAGGAGCGGTAGGGCACAGAAAGTTGTATGTGGTTAGTCTACCTTTGACCACGGTAAGCGCAGAGCCTGAACGAGGTTCTTCTGGGTGCATAGGGTCGGTTTTTGTAACCTGATGGCGGCCGCTTTTGCTGTTGCTAATAGGCGCTGGCCCAGTAGCTTAGGGTAGCTCGAGGGGATCTTATAAATCATACGAAATGCTTCAGCGGGGTCCACCTGATGCCCTGAATCCACTGCATGCGCAAGGATGGCGCTGTCTATTCTCCTAGTTTAACCTTTTGCCAACCATGCGGGAAGGTACTCTCGTATTCTTTTGGAAAGGCGCCGCCACGTACGACCAAGGTAACCTGCTTCACCGGAGCAGATGCACATTGATTGACCCAAAATATTTATCGTCTTTGTGTCGCTGTCACCGTGTTGTATAAATTATCTTATAGTATCCTCTGATCTCGGTATGTAAATACGTTGCATGTAGTAACTGACAGTATTTTCTGACTCTCGGACCCGTAACAGCTAACATTCACTAGGCCTTCAACTGTCCGATTGGGCTGCAGATCGCCAGCACCAGAAAAAAACCGAAATACCGGTGAATTTCGTTCATTCCTGACAACTTAAATCAATTGTTTGCCTCTAATGTCTTATGTAGGATGTATGGCATCTGGCTTATCTCATGAAACATTAACCGAAATTCTAAAATTTGTCCTTGAGTAGCCGAAATTATGTAGACAGAGTTGTAATACTAACGAACATGCAACAAAATCCGCAGGATATTTCAGTCACGACAGGGTGCTGGCTCTTAAATGCGCCTCTTTCCGCCCGTCCACGCAACCCATGCTTGGCAAAAATTTACTACTGAATTAGCGTGCATTTTTCCATTCATCTTTGATGTCGCTTTAATTTCAAATTCATTTTTTAGAAAATATGCACAAACATAGTCTTTTGTCTCATTTGCTAGCTAACTACGTCTCCTTTAGATGTTGTAGTGGAAGAAGAAGCATCTTCAGGTTTACATTTTTTCAATTTCCGAATAATTTTGAACCCAATCTGCAGTTGCACTGACGCCGAGAGTTTCCAAACTACGTACAGTTTACTTTGTGCTTAGCGAAAAGTATAAATTTCACTGAGCCTTTCAAAAATATCGGTCGGAGAGGGTTGGGTAGCTCCACCTGGAGTAAGCAAACAGCAGTCACCTCTAATACGAGACCGGCGGTTATAGAGTTTTTTACAGGTTGGGCCGGGGAACGCACAGGCGATGAGGTCAAGTAGTTGGATGCAAAAGGAAAGCTAGGGGGAGTGCGTGGTGGTACTTCGAATGGTTGAGAAATTGTTGCACTAACCCCTAGTCCTAACCCCTAACTGTAACCCCTAATCCTAAACCCTAATTCATTACTCTGAATTCTAATTCTAACCCCTAAACCCTAGTCATAACCCCTAACTCCTAACCCCAACCCTGGTCCTAACAGTATTGTGTCCATCAGGTAGGGCTACCAAAACGCATCTTACCAAAATGTCAAAAAGGTCTTATAAAATTTATTTAACAATAAATTTAGACCATGTTGTACAATTCATAAACAGCATAAATAGATGTATAGACCTAATACTGTGTAGGTGGACGTTTCACTATCTTAAATATTTCATAATTTCAATTTCTTTAGACTGAAGGTTACGTTTTCTCCAAATATGAGGTTCGGTCACGGCGTAATATGCTACTAACTAGCGACAAGGAGGAGCAGTGTTGTGAATTTTTTTTCAGTTAAATATAATTTAATTTAGAACGGTGTCGAAAATGAAGGAAAAATTTCATGCTTCCTGCCTAGTCATTTTCCAACGAGTGTAATTTTCGCAGGTGGCTCAAATGAAGTTTGTTCAAACACCGGCATTCTGGTGTGACTGAAATATCTTGTGATTATACTGCACGGTAGTCAATACTACAACCCCACCTACGTGGTCCTATGTAGTGGAATATACACTTCAGACTGCCGGTCAGCATTTGATGAAATAGGTCGGATGCCGTATGCAAAACAATAAGCGGGAGGATTATGTCAGGACAGAGACTATTAATGACGCAAATTTGGGTTTACTGATTGAAGAGCTGCTGATCACAAAACTGCATGTTAGGAATGATGCCGTTATCACAATACTATCTGCCAACACCACATTGTTGCGAATCCGACATTGCATAGAACTGCAGCAATCCCAGACATTTTGTTGATAGACTGCGTTCTGGGCCGTGAACGGAGAGTGTGAACGCTGGCAGCATTGGCTGACTGGCTGACTGCTGAATAGACAGTGATTGTAATTTCGTCCTATGTTGCTTGTAGCAGTCACAACCACAAGGAAATGTCCAATTCACCATTCAGGAAAGCCTTGATAAAAAAAATTTGTTCTGTGCTGTGTCAAGCGCGCAGGAGCTGCTGCTGATTTAATGATCTCGCCAAGTCCGATCCGCTCGCCTACAGTAGGTGGACTAACTCGTGAAATGTCAATCGAAATTCCGAAATGCGTTTTCGTTTCGAAAAAGATTTATTAAGTAGGGTTGTAAAACTAATCAGCCTGTAGTATAATTCGATAATCATTCAGTTACCTCATGATGTCGGCTTTCGAATGTATTTTCTTTCGGCTGCATGCAACAAGTGACTACTTAAGTGGCATGTATTTTTCTCATTGGTTTTCGACACCCTTAAATATCCAATTACATTTCATGGAATGCGCGCGTAAAATATTCATTCTTTTGCTCGTTCGGTAGACGATTACGTCTTCTTCTAATGTTTGACTCGGAGTGAGGATATAATTCGGTTTTAAAAAACTTTCCAACTGTGAGATTTTTAAATTCCGTGAGTGGTCCTTCATAAATCGCCATGTCCCTGCATTTACCAATGTGGCTTGTAAACTTAACAATGTGGCTCAAATCCACTACCAACTTTTATGAAATCCATATAGTCTCCTCTTAATACCATAGAGAAATGTATGGTTTTCCGTACGGGGAAAATATGCGGCTTGTGGTTTGGAATAACTGAATGCCAGTGTAACGGTAGGGGGGGGGTTTAAAATTATTCGGGAATTGGAAAAGTTTTTGAAACCCAAATTATACCCTTCCTTCGAGTATAAAATTGCAAAACAACGTTATCTTCTACCGAATGAGCAAGAAAAAGAATATTTTATGCATGTATTCCATGAAATTTAATGGAATATTTAAGGCTATCGAAAGCCAATGAGAAAAATACATGCTACTTAGTAGTCACTTGTGGCAGAGTAAACTTTTTGCATGCAGCCGAAAGGAAATTCATTCAAAAGCCGACAGGCTGAGGTAGCCGAATTATTATATAATTATGCTGCTTAATGATTAGTTTTGCAATCCTACTTTATTAGTCATTTCGAAACGAAAGCGTATCTCGGAATTTCGGTTGACATTAGCCCACCTACTGTACCTCCAGATGGTCGTGTTGGGAGCAAGCACGAAAATTTGATGGGATGTAGAGCGTTAAGGAAGCCTTGAACGGATCTGAGATCCTTCAGCATCATGCCGACTGTGGCCCCAGCATTCCTGTTAGCAGCACAATGCTCTAATAACTTCGGTTATTTATGCGAGGCCCTGCTCTACAGCTTTTCTGACTTAAAAGATTCCCAAATTTCTCCAAAAGAATGGATTAGAACTTGTCTATTTTGTTTGCATTCTGCAGGAGTGGAGCGACATGATGGTCGCATAGTCACAATGGAGTACCAGGGTGCGGGCGCCCCCCAAGAAACGCTCCTTCTTACCGGCAAAGGCATCACCTTTGACACCGGAGGGGCCAACATAAAGATCCAAAACTACATGCAGGGTATGCACCGAGATAAGTGTGGAGCAGCGGCGGTGGCTGGCTTCTTCAAGACCCTCAGCATGCTGAAGCCCAATGCCCTCAAGGTGATGGGCTTCATGGCTTTCGTTCGCAACAGTCCAGGCGCAGACGCATACATTCCGGACGAAATCCTCACCAGCCTTGCTGGTCGCCGTGTACGAGTCGTGAATACGGACGCCGAGGGTCGCGTGGTCCTGACCGACATGCTTTATTACGCGAAGGAGGCGGTACGTCGTCTTCTTCCTAACTTCCCTACATTTTACCACTACACATGCCAGTAGGCGCACAACCTTCGGTGTGAATGCCGGTCATTCACTGAAGTCCTGGCTGCTACGGTAGTCAGTATATTCAGTTTCTTTGCAAAGCTAGGCTGGTGTCCTCGATAAACTAATTAGGAGTTTACCTTTACCAATCGGAAGGTTGGAAGCGAAAATTGATGTAATGTTACAAAATGTATCAGTTAGTTCTACTACAATTGTGTTAGTAACGTGTTTTTATCACATTACTTGCATCCACTAGGCGCATTTTCGATAGTGTTGCTACGTGAATCCCCTATCACGTACTATACTTAACACATTAGTCGTTCATCTGCGTAACATGGGTAACAAGAATTTCCGCAGAAGGATATCGAAGGTTGTATTCGAGATGCCAGTCACTGACAGTGCGTGACCGATCTCATGAAATTTTGGCCGAAATTCTGCAATGCGGTTTCGATTGGGAAGGAGTAATAACGTGGCATTGTAACATTAATCATCTTGTGGCATAATCTTATAATATTTAAGACTCGGCAAGTTGTCGGCTTTTGAATGCTCCTCTTTCCGACCTCCCGCAGAAACGACACTGGGTAGAAAATAACTACTTGAGTTGCATATATCTTTTACATTGATTTTCGATGGCCCTATTGACCCAAATATATTTTATAGAAGAAATGCATGCAAATACTCATTCCTTTTCTCGTTTGGTAGAAAATCAAATCGCATTGTTTTCATATTTTATACCTGAAGAAAGTGTATATTCAAGTTTTGAAAAAGTTTCTCTATTCCCGATTAATTTCGAGCCTAATCAGCCGTTGCATTAGCACTTAGCGATTTTAGTTTGCAAGGTATATGCTTTCCGCATAAGGGGAATTATGCATTCATCTATGTCTTTAAGAAGTTGCCATATGGAGTTTGTAAAATTTTGTAGTGGATTAGGGGCATGTTGTACATTTCGTGAGGAACATTAGTAAACTGTCATGTGCGATGCTGTTTATGTGGACATCTCACGGTCTTAATAACCTCATAATTAAAAACTTATTTTAAACCCAAATATAACCTCCCTTAGGGTACGAAATGGGAACTCAATGTGATTTTCTACCAAACGAGTAAAATAAAGCATATTGTTGTGCACGTCTTCTATAAATGTATTTGAATTTTTAAGATCATCCACAGTCATTGCGAAAAATGCATGCTGCATGAGTAGTCATTTTCTATCGAGCGTTGTCGTCGGGAAGAGGTGCCTTCAAAAGCGGACATCTTGTCGAGTCTGAAATATTATAAAATTATGCCATAAGATGATTAATATTACAACGCCATGTTATTAATTTTACCTAATCCAAAACCCTTTTCAGAATTTCAGCCAACATTTCTTGAGATCGTTCACGCACTCGTAAGTGTCGAGCCTGCCAAGCATCTCATGCTTAAAGGATCCTGATCCGCATATTTTTGGCAATTTTAGGCCCTCAAAGAACACAATCCGCACATTTTCTCCATCGCCACGTTAACTGGACATGCCAGGTCAACCTACTTGATGTACTCGGTGAGTTCACTAAGACTGCTCAGGTTGAACAAGGTTAAACTAGGCCACTGTATCCTCGGACATCTTCAGTGGAACTTAGACACACAACTTTTGTTGAAAAAAATGATTATGACAAATGCTTAATTAGAATAATAAAGGATGGTAAAGGTAGGTACAACGGAAAAAAAATTCCCTCTGTAAACGTAATTTCATAGAATTTCGTATTCGATGAAATTCATCAAAAAACAATTGAAATTTTAGAATATTCTTTTAGTGGAAATTTGTGGTGAGTTGTCTTTTGGCAATTTACGCATTGATGTCTACTGCCTATTTGGTAATTTAAGTTGCGGCTACCTTCAATATGGAAGAGCATCTACGACCAATAGGAATAACCATCGTTTTTTGATCGATTCCATCAAAAAACTAATCCACCGTAAATTTCGTGCCACAATAGGTCGCTGCGCTTTTCGCTGTTGGAGAAGACGAACAATAAGCCCTCAAGTGGAATTACGCTGGATCGGTTATTTTGTTGTTTAAGAAAATAGCATAATTTGGAGACCTCTAGGGATTTTATGCGCTCGCATATTTTTTATGCGTGCATTAGTGTTTTATTTACCGACATCTCCTATTATGAATGTCAAAAACAATTTTTATCTGCTATGAATAGCACAATTTTAGCGATCTTCTACGAGCCGCATCCGGCCAATGGTTGTGATTTTTTATCAAATATAAATATTGAAAACAAGCATGTACAGCAGAATTTATTGGCTCCAATAAATTCTGCTGTACATGATAGTTTTCAATTCCTACCCGAAAAAAATGCTTCAAATGTCTTTATATTGGTCACTACCGCCGCAACTAACCGACGGTACCTTATGGATGATACGCCCAGCACATCCCTACTAAAAATTCCTTGCCTGGGCCATATTGGTTGTGTCGGATGAATTTTGGGGCTCTTACAGCTTGCTCGATAAACTGATTACTTCGAAATAAAACAATGTTGCGTTAGACTACATTCTCCGATGATTACCGCTTATAATTCTCCACCCCACTTCCGTTCGTCAGTGGTCGCAATAAACAGATTTAAAGTGCGCAAAACAGCAGCAGAACCATCTACTTCAGGTAGCCTATTTAAACAAAAGCATTTATTCAATAGATTTGGAGGTTTAAACAGTGGCCATGTGGCCTGCCTGCCTCACCATTTTGACTGAAAAGTTGGAAATATGTACATACAATCAAAATAGTATATTTAAGCAGACGAACAGCATGACGGAATTACACAAATAAGACCGGATAGACTTTTTTCTAACCGACTGGGACATGGTCCAGACATAGTGTGGCTTCACATCAAGTCAGATTATCTTAGCGATGGGTCCCTCTTTATCTGCTTCTTAGAAAAACCTGCATTACGACAGGTGCAGTGGGGTCGCAGAAAGTAAATTCCTAGGACGCCGTGCATTCCTTCTGAACTCATTGTTATCCAACCAAAGCTAGTATTCTCAAGAAGCACTTTATTTTATTGGTGAACCTTTCTTTAGGCGATTATGGACAATGGACCCGCACGAAGAAGGAATGCAGCAGCTGCGCTTCAAAACGCCGGGGACCGGATTTCAGATATGATGGAGGTCGGTCTGTCTACAGCTGTTCTATAATTTTTTTTACGACCTCTAAGAAATTCGTCCCTATAGCCACAATCTAATCATACGTCTCCGAAGTAGGGTTGGTTGACTAACACGCACTGAGGGAGTACCTGACGGCCATCATGTTCATGGGGTTTGTAAACTTAAAACCTCAGTACAATAAGTGGACTAGCTCATGAAATGTCAACCGAAATTCCAAAATGCGTTTTCTTTTCGAAAAGAGTAATTAAGTAGGGTCGTAAAACTAGTCAGCCTGCAACATATGTCTATCATATTTCAGTTACCTCAGGATGTCGGCTCTCGAATGAACTTCCTTCCGGCTGCATGCAAAAGTATACTCTGTAAACGATGGCTACCTAAATAGCTTGAATTTTTCTCATTGATTTTCGATGCCTCTAGTAGTCTAATTATATTTTATGGAAAACATGCATAAAATATCCACTCATTCGCTCATATGGTAGAGAATTACGTTTTCCTTTAATTTTATATTCGAATGAAGGGTATAATTCGGTTTTCAAAAACTTTTCCAATTCCTGAATAATTTTGAACCCGTTCGACCGTTACACTTGGCCTCAGGGTTTCCAAATTACAGGCCCCGTTTTTTTCTGCGTACGGAAAACCACACATTTCTCTACGGTAATAAAAGGGAACCATATAATGTTCATAAAATTTTGCAGTGCATTCGAGTCATATTGTTAACTTTACAAGCCACATTGGTAAATGCAGGGACATGGCGATTTATGAACGGCCGTTTCACGGTATTTAAAAGTCCCACAATTAGAAACTTTTTAAAACCGAAGTCTGTCCTTCCTTCGTGTATAAAATTAGAAGAAAACGCAATTTCCTACCGAATGAGCAAAAGAATGTATATTTTTATGCATGCTTTCCATGAAATAAAATTTAATTTTTAAGGAGATTGGAAAACAATGGGAAAAATTCATGTTACATAATTAGTCATTTTTTTACAGAATATAGTTTTTGCATGCAGCCGAAGTTTCTTCGAAAGCCGGCATCCTGAGGTGACTGAAATATCATAGAATTATGTTGCAGGCTGACTAGCTTTACAATCCTACTTAATTATTCTTTTCGAAGCGGAAACGGATTTCGGAATTTCGGTTGACATTTCATGAGTTAGCCCATCTACTGTACATGAGGGAGTTGAGATCCGGCCTGAACTGGTTCTCAAATTAACTGGGAAAGTTTCGCCTGTGTTTTTGGTCAGGTTACGCATTTTTCACTATTTGAAGATGGTAGGTTTTTTGGGAAAATTACGAACTTTATTAGCAAATTTTCGACGTCGGTCCCGGGGGTCGTTGCCAGACTTAGGCAATTGTACTAAAAATGGTCAACCTTTCAAACCTATCTAAAAATCAATGCTTTCCTGCGGTTCTGCCAATAAGCGCCCGACGCGTACGTTATTGTGCATCAAGTGGTTTCTGTCTCTTCCATTCTTTTCTTTGATTTTTGCAAATGGCGTCTAATTCAACGTGCCGATTGATGCATGACTGAATGCATGCCTTCAATAAATTCTCGACCTTTTTGATAGGACGGGCGTCGACTATGCGAGTCTTGTCTCATGCAGAAGTATGTCCAGTATCTAATGTGTGCATGGCCGTTTGAGATAAGTGGTCTCCCCTCTTAACAGCTAACTAATGTGCATGGATGCGTGTGGAGGCAGACTTTCCAGTTTGGCCACAATATACGACATCGCATGTTTCGCATGGGATCTTTCGGAAGACTTCCTTCTTCTGCAGATAACCGACCCTGTCCTTAGGGTGTAAAACTGACTGCGCAAGGTAATCGTAGGTCTGTGCGCCGCTTGTATTCGGTGTTTTCTCGGGTGTTTTTCGACGAGTTCTGACACATTTTAATATAAGGGAGAGTTCTCAAAGTATTTGCTTTGGGCGCCTGCTTGGAATTGTCTAGGTCCTTCCCTTTTGACTCTTGTTTTCACATGTGTTGACATATGAAACCACTAAGGCAACCATTCCTGGAAAATAATTCAAATCGATAATTTAGTTCTATTCCGTAACTTTCTTCGTCGGAGCAGTGTGTTTTGCTCGGCGAAGCAAGCTGTTGACGGTGAGAAACTATGTTGTTGCTCTCATAGTGTCGAACGACTTCCAAATAAGTATCTTTGCGGGAAACAGATGTGTGTAATGTTCCGTCAGTTTTTCGCTGTATGAGAACATGCAAGAATATGAGTTTACTTTCGACTTCCTTTCCTAATGTGCACTTGCTTCCTGACATTGTTGGATTGATGGTGTTGTTCAGATTTTCTAGGTATTCCATTTTAACAAACGTGTTGTCCACATGCTGCAGCCACAATTTAGGGTTAACGAGTGGAAGAGCCGTACGACTCGTACGATGACGGTGTGAAAGCAGTCTAACAGTACCTCCTTGAACTGCAGAAGCTAGAAAACATAGGTATTTGACAAGATGTTGCATCGATTATCTGAGCTCGCTGCATGCAGACTCACAAAGCAGCCTTTGTGGACAAAAAAACGGGAAGTGATTACGTTAAATCACTCTTAGTATTAACAATAATAAGCGTACTTTTGGGTAGGCGATGGTGTCACCGTCGTGAATATGGCGAATTCCCCTGTTGTCTTTGGGTAATAATCTACGACAGATTATGGGCTCATCAACAAACCACTCCTGAAACGATCTCAAATGGGTTCGCATTACCAGTCCATCGGTTACTTCCCGAACTAGTAGTTCTATCACTTGTGCGTGTCTACGGTATCCCGAGGAATTAGGCCTTTTTGCATATTGGCAAGGGAGATTGTGAGCATACTTTTCCCTCATCTTCCCATTCACCGTCATTCAGATATCGACAATCAGGAGGGAGGACTATGACATCACGAGTGGCCAATCGGAGTACGAGGATTTGATGCAGTCTTTCCACTTGAACCCCTCTGATCGTGCTCGAGGACACCAATATCCGGCTGCCTACCTCCTCCGAGCCAGTGGATTGGACGAAGTGAGTTGTCACCTCCCTTTCCGCTGTAGACGTTCAGCGTCCAGATCTCTCCGCCCGACTGGGATGTCTCGGTTCGCAGGAGAACGAGCTAGTGGATGTGAACAGCATACGCGTGGTTAAGTTGCAACACCCATCTTGACGTCGGTTGGAGGCGATCTCTATAGCCTGCAGCGACGGGTTTGTGAATATGCTGTCGGCAATTTGCATGTTTATCGGGGTGGGATTTCTCGGCACATAATTGAGGAGAGTGTACAAGGACCTCTGAACGGCCTCAAGCGCTCTACAGACTGCGAGAGAAGTGAGCAATAGGGTTCAACTAAACAAATCCGAGCCCTCCAGACAGCGTTACAGATCCCGCGTCTTGATTTTGACATCCTGTTAGACGTCCGACCTTAGTGTCTGGTAGATACCGCACGCGAATTGTCGCCGTTGCAAACACCTGCGTTGGGTTAGGGATGGCGCCCCGCGAACACATCATCCGCTCGAGAGGACTAGGTGTGGCGTGGCCAACCAATCTTGAGCAGTTTTCAAGGATTCTTGTAGAATCCACTCCACGCTTCAACTACTGCATTAAGCCTTCAATATAAACTATATCAAAACCAAAACGCACCAGCTTATCCCCTAGAAAATTGCCTTCGTTATGACGGCATATCTGGGAGCACTGAATAGTCCTGGTAGCCCAGATGTTGGAGACCACAAAATTTGGCAGACGTGGATTCTTGGGAGAAGACCGGGATATTTTGCAGGAAGTCTGAGGTTTAAGCGATCGGTAGTGAGGGTCCTTCAGAGGCAGAAATGAATGCAATGTTACTGTGTAAGACAAAGGGGGCTTTTGTGATCATTTGGAGGGCCAAGGGCAAAACCTCGGTTTGTCAGCTGCCTCTCCGCTGTACACGTTTTGCACCCAGCTCTATCACGTCGCGTGGGAAGTCTCGATTCTACAAAGAAGTGTCTAGTGGATGTGAAAGGGATATCTAGGGGGCAAATTACAGCAGCCATTGCGACGGGGGTCGATAGTTGGGAATGTGGGGTTACGCTGTCTTGCCACTAGATTAACACAGGGGTTGGATCGAAATCCGGCATGCGTTATCGGAATCGTGCACCCACAACAAATACCCACGCTGGGGTGTGGTAGCACGCCCAGTGGCTGGTTCAGTCCATGGCAGTTGGGATCCCTGACACACCTCTGTTTTTGTTGTAGTATAAGATCCTGATCAGTATACGCTGTGGATCAGGGGTATGATGGTAGGCCTAGATGCAGGTTTATGTCGTGCCAGCCGTCTGCGACCTCTCCCGCCACCAATGTTCTTGACTCTGTCTTGACACTGTTTCTAGGAGTGGGGTAGGTGCAACGCAAGTGCGCTATTACTTTAAACTGAAACGCGTGCAAGTCACCTTCCCTGGTCTCAACTTGTTGTGGAGCATATGGTTGACATCGACGGTTACGACGGTTGAAGTGTCGTCTCTATACAGATACATCTATAGCATGCAGCGACGGGTTTGTGAATTGCTTCCTGAAGTGTGTACCTGGTTCTCCAGACGTGTAATCGAAAAGAGCACGCGCGGTTCTGTGAACGACCTCGAAGTCCCTCTAACTTACTTTTACAACAAGAGCGAGTAACAATATTGTGTAAATGAGCCCAATTCAAAGAGACTGCATCACAAGTCCATCGAAACTAGGTTTTGTTGTTGACATTCTACCCACCCGCTTACTACAACGTACTGAATGCAGTGACCAACTGTTTTTCGGTCAAAGTAAGCATCAAACATAACCTATTTAATTCTACTGATATTAGAAGACGAGGTGGCGAGCATACGTAGCTGAAGCAGCATACGTACTCATATTAATAAAAACGCTCGTTTAAGTTAAATTTGTCACCGTCTACATAGTATTATATGCTCTCTGATTGTTGACGGAATTTAGACGTACTTTTGCTGTATGACTTTAGAGAAATTAGTGTAACATATGTAGTTTTTCGGCGATCTTAAAATATTAGTGCGTGAGGTATTTCATTCTATTTGCATTGACACTGTGCCATATCTTGGCTCGGCGGTGAGACACGCACAATGGGCTGTTCACCTTGAAGCTGTGCAGTACTGGAGCTAAGCATGGATAATTTTTTGAAGGAAAACCTGGAAAAGTATCTGGAAAAATATTTCGGTACAATTCATATCAGTTTGCAAAAAAATTTCAAACTGGAGTTGTTTGACGCGTCTAAGGATGGGGTAAACCAACTGGCATAAGCAAATGCAGTTTTTATGGAAGTCACAGTCCAAATGTTCTTACAAAACTATTACTCCGCCTGCAAGGTCCTTCAACATACTGAAATACCCTTCAGTACTTTCCATTCTACTTTCAGTGGCCACACTGGATTGCGAGTGAATGATTATGGTACGTCATTCACGTTTGTATATCAGAGTTCTGAAGCGTGCAGCGCCTGGGAGTTTCGCAACCTTAGTGCTGAAAGCGACTGGCCCACTGTTCTGGATCTTTCGTATTTATTCTGACTCACTGCGATTCGGACACGGTCAGGTGTAATTTTGTGCGTTTTGAATGATACGAGACTGGGAGATCTGGAAGGTGACGCAACTTTGGTCGCAATCCGCTTATTGGGTGTCGCAGTCCGCAAAATGAAACTGCCACCGTCCATTAACAGAGTTTGCAAAATTCATTATAACTCCCGCATTATCAGTCTTGTAAATGAGACGCGTCACACCGCTTTTCGAGCAGACTGCCAGTTCACCTGTTGTGTCGTGTTTGTCGTCTGTATGCTTCGCCTAGCTACTTGAGTTATCATCGATCGGGAACGCAGAACCACATAAGCCGCAGGGGAGTCAACTTGACGATCGATTTGGGCTCGATTTTAGAACTGCAGGTCGGTCAGTGACTGGTTGGTGAAATAACTTTACAGCATTTGGGTGGTCAGAAAAGTCAACTGTACCGGACTGTTCTTTTATCGACAGGATGCTCTACCATGTCTCGGCCCGGTTGGTTTTCTCAGTTTCACAAGTCTTTAGCTGCATATATTAGTTTATCTTACATTTTCTTCCGAGTTTTTAAGAGTTTTCGACGAACAATCCGAGCACGGTAATTCAACATTGTTATTCAAAATTCGCCTGACTTAGGCAATCAAAGGCTTATTTTCCTGGACATCCAAGTTCTGCGAATATCCTCATGTTACACTTCAACAGTCAATTCTTAAACATATATACTCGTCAATTCGTCATCAGACC
>CACRXP010000321.1:24061-102153 GCA_902702965.1 Spirometra erinaceieuropaei | reverse complement strand
GCCGCATGTGAGACAGTTTATGTTATCTTAGAACGTCAACATTCCCCCATCCCAGGGAGTGGACGAATGATGCAGACGGAATACGTGTGAAGACTCTTTTCATAGATGTTTTTTTCATAGCAGTGGGGCCTCGTAGCCCAGGTGGCTAGAGCGCTGGCTGTACTGAAACCTTCCTCTTGCTGTCATGGGTTCAAATCCCACCGAGAGGTCGAGTTTTTCACAGTTGGGTCAATAGGAAGACCCTAACTCCTCGATTAGCGCCACAGTTATCAAGCCAAGTCGCGGCAGGTTGTTTTGGACTGAAGCCACAAGAATGTGGATCGATTGTGTAGAGGAACTAGAATTGTTATCTGCGGAGACAGTGGCCGTTCAGCGGTCGCAGGGTGTGCTAAGTCACGCCTGAGAAGGAAAGCGAGGTAGTAGTATCAGCTGTTTTTGTAAATGCGTAGGGGTTAGGCTGAGGCTGCTTGCGTCCAGCGATGTGTGTTGAACAACCGCAGAGGTGGTTTTGGTAGGATCTTACTTCGTAGTCGCACCTGTTGGAGGTTAGGGGTTCGTGTTATGAATTAGGGTTAGATGTCAAGGTTAGGGATTCGTGTTAAACTCCCTATTACCACCGGTCCCATATGACAGGCGGCTGGGGCTTGTCAACCGCCTGTGCGATCCGACCGTGGTTTTTTAAGCGCAGCGTGGACCACCGTGACAGTCTGTGTGCGTGTGTGCGTGTTTTACACTTGGACAGGCTGTAGTAGGTACGATACGTTTGATTTCGTTTACAGGGAAGAGGAGTGAGTGCCCCTGACGCAGAGGCCGTCGAACGCAGACATCGGGCATCACTGAGAGGGCTGTTAGCTACAGCTCCCCCAGACACGGAAGAGGTAAAGCATCGATCGTGACTTGTGCAGGCGCCTGAATGCGTGCAGACGTGACTACGTCAATGTGTTCCGGTAAATTGAAACGTTTTATTGGTCACTGGCTTCTCCTACGCAGTGCATCGCAGTGGGAGTTTTCAGCTACAAGAACAGGAAGGTGGGGATCGGTTACGTTGTCCTGGTCCCTTGTTAAACGCAATGTGGGTATTGCAAGAAAAGTACAGTGCGCGACCGATCTCATGAAATGCTGGCCGAAATTATGGAATGTGTTTTCGATTAGGAAGGATTACTTTGGTGGAGTTGTAAGATTGGTTAGTATGCAACATAATCCCATAGCATTTCGGACTCGCCAGGACGTCGGCTTTTGAGTGCACTTCTTTTTGACCTTCTGCGAAAACCACACTTGGTGAAAAATGACTGCTTATGTAGCGCGCATTTTTCCTATCGATTTTCGATGGTCATATAAATTCAAATATATTGTATAGAAAACATGCTCAAAATATGCTTTCTTTACTTTATTTGTTAGAAAATCGCATTGTCTTCATATTTTTTACCCAATAAAAGTGTGTATTTAGGTTTTAAAAAATTTTCTTATTATGAGATTTTTAAGACCGTGCGATGTCCATGTATACAGGACTGCACACGTACGTTTACCAATGCTCCTCATGAAATTTATAACACAGTCCGGATCTATTGCGAAATTTTATGAACTCTATATGGTATCTTGTTAAAGTCATAGAGGAATATATGATTCTCCTTATGCTGAAAGCATGCAGCTTGTAGACTGAAATCGCCAAACGCTAATGCAATGGTAGATCAGGCTCTACATTATTCGGGAACTGGGAAACACTTTCAGAACCTAAATTTGCACTTTCCTTTGGTAAAAAAATATGAAGGCAATGTGATTTTCTACCAAATAATTTGAAGAGAGCATATTTTTGCATGTTTTCTATAGAATATCTTTACATTTTTAAGACCATTGGAAATCAATAGGAAAAAGGCCTGCTACAAAGTAGTGATTTTTTTACCGAGTACGGTTTCTGAAAGAGATCAGGAAGGAGTGTTTCCAAAAGCCGACATCCTGGCAAGTCCGAAATGCTATAAGGTTATGCTACATGCTAATCAATACTACAATTGCACCTAAGTAATCCTTCCTAATCGAAAACGCACTCCTGAATCTTGGCCAACATCTCATGAGATCGGCCACGCATTGCAAATTGCAGCATATTTACGTCGACGCTATCAGCCCACAGCAGAATGGCATATCACTTCAATTTATTAATGTGCGGCGGCTCAAACTAAAAAGTACCCAGGTTTAGTCTATAAGGTGAGCGCCCAGTCCCACTCATGCCAAAGATTTTCTGGAGACAGGAAGTGCCATGAGGTAAGAGTCGCAATGAACTTCCCTTTCCATACTCGGTGCTGAAACTTCGCTTAGGCGGAGTAATTAGCCACACGGGGAGCTCACAGGTGAACATCTTTCCCAACACCAGGGTCGGTGGGTCGGATGATCGAGCAATCATCACACCAACGTCCAACACACGTGATGAAAATGCAGCAATTAACGGCGCGAATATCGGCAATCAAACAGTCATTACAGCAAGTGAAATGATCCCTTATGAGGAGGGGGAGGGGGGGAGAGAGCCGTGAATTTTCTTAGGTCTGCTGTAGCATAATGACTGCATCTTATAAATAATGCAGACCCCTGTGAATGCACCACCCCTAACTGTTATTGTCTCCAATGATGTGTTCGAGCAGGTATTCGGAAAGTCAGGCGAATAAGGCTCTTGTCTCAGCGATTGTGTCTCCTTCACAATTGTCGTAGTTTCATCACCGGTGTTGGATGTTGCTCGGCCATTTGACTCGCTGACACTGGCACTGGAAACGATGTTTGTCTGCGCGCACCCCACGTGGTGAAGAGCGTTTGCGCAAATGCTACAGAGCTTGGCCGCCGGGCGGATTGATGGCAAATTGCTCTCGATGGGGGATGATTGACGGAAGGAAGGCGGGATAAGCCTCAAAGCAATCAGTATGTCATAGGTGTTGTGGCAGATTTCAAATAATTAACTTTGACCCAACTGTGAAAAACTCGGTGCGTCGGTGGGATTCGAATCTACGACAGCAAGGGGAGGCCTTAGTACAGCCAACGCTCTAACCATCGGACTTACGAGGCCCCACTGCACGACGCAAGTTCAATCACATTTCGGTCATGTTTATCCGCCCAACTTACTACTACGTCTGGTACCACCAAATCGGACACAGTAAGTCGACCGCTCAAGCAGGATTTCCTGGGTTATACATCTTGAGTCCAGAGATGACTACCAGGCGCTCGCAACTCATAGGTGTTATGGCAGGATTTCAAATAAGTCACTTCAACGCAACCGGCCTCATAGCTCAGATGGTTAGAGTGTTGGCTGTACTAAATCCTCGCCCTGCTGTCGTGGGTTCGAATCCCACCAAGGCACCGAGTTTTTCCCAGATGGGTCAAAGTGAATCACTTGAAATCTGCCATAACACCTATGAATTACGTTCACCTGGTAGTCATCTCTGAATTCTAGATGTATCACCTAGGAAATCCAGCTTGGGCGGTCGGCTTACTGGCTCAGATTTGGTGGTAGCAGACGTTGCAGTAGGTTGGGCGGATAAACTTGACCCGACTGTGATTGAACTCGCGTCGTCCGGTGAGACCTCGTAGGTCAGCTGGTTAGAGCATTGGCTGTACTAAAGCCTCCCCTTGTTGTCGTGGGTTCGAATCCCACCGACGCACTGAGTTGGGCCAAAGTGAGCAATCTGTATGTGTCTGCAATTTGTGATCTCTGGTGCACCTGACCCCAACCCTAAATCAGACCGCTAAATTTTGACACAAATAGACTACTATTTCACTAGATCGCCTGCCAACCTTAAGTAATAATGTAAAATAGTACTTGTAGGTGTAAGCTTGGCTGAGAGCTGCTGGAGTTGTCGATTGATTGATTAATTAAGAAATCCTGGTTGGGAAGAATTGGTCGGTAGTGCGTTGCAATAGCCTGGGGGTTGAACTGACCAAAGTGTGATCAACCTCACGGTTCCCCGACATGGCTTCACAGTTCAGGTGGGTAGGACCTTGAATATCTTGCCCTTGCTGTCGTGGAGTTTTAATCCCATAGAGGTCGCCGAGATCTTCAAAACTGAGTCAAATGGAAAAGATATGCTGTTGTGCGTGATACTGCGATAATTTGATCTTTGCCAGTGTTTTGACAGACTTCAATAATTTAAATGAGTTCCCAGCTAAAATCTGTCAGGAGCCTATTTATCCAACTTAGGCAAACTTGCATGGTCAGTCAGTAGGTTGTTTTGTAATCGGTGGATGGCGCCGTTTGCAGTTGGTTGATGTGTGCGAGTTAATCAAAATGCAAAGATCTCGGTTAGTGTCCCCTTACTTAGATAGTTTGTTCGCTGGCTGTCTTTACTGTGGGGTGATTATTGTTAGGGAGAACCGTCTTAACTGACTCAATCGCACACCACCCTAACGACGCGCTCACACGCTGTCCCATCGATCCGTCTACACGGCGTGTGCGTGTTAATATCGCGCCAGCCACCGGCGGGATTGGAGGGCTGCACAGCCACGCTCAGGTGAGTCATAAGTCCAGTCGGCATGCTAACAGCCCAAGGCCACGATCTGATTGGCTCAATTCTAGGCCGGCCTTGGGCATTCCCGTATGGCCAGATTTCGCTGTTAGGACTCAGCAATAGACTTTTTGTTCTTTCGCCCTTGTTGAAATGTCATTTGGGGAAGGAGCTACCAGCCAGGCATTATGGCAAGAATATAGCAATTATAGCCCGAGCTTTATACTATTGGATAGTTAGCCGAGCTTCAGTTTAATGGAGTGCTTACGGCTCCCCGGATAGACCGCCCGGGGCATCTGTGATTCATGTGCGGGCTAGTTTTGCGTCTCTTCTCGCAGATGGTAGTCAGAATAATGATTCGCTAAATGAAGGCAGAGTAAGTTCAAGAGTGTTCTGTAGTAACCTAACTGTACATCCGTCATCAAATCCTCTGCGGATGGTCAACTATTCGTGACCACTGCTATCCGTTTGGAGCTTGTTTGGAGTCAAGAAGCCTGTGCATTCGTATGTGACTTGTCATGCACGAATACAAAAGGTCTGAAAACGTGTGCTATGCCAGTATGAGCAAACCATGGCCTCGCAGCTTGCTATACGCTGGCAGTTCCCTGACACCTGGTTCCCTGCCGGTAGATGCGCTTGCGATCCCGCTGGATGTACAGGTAGTGGGCATAGCTGCCCAGCCATTATCCTCGTCCTTCTGACCCCTGTTGGGGTGTTGTTGCTGTTGCTGGTGAAAAATCCCAGTCAAATAAATGTTGTGGACCAGGGGGTCTGGTAGCACGCCTAGGTGCGGGTCCGGCCGTGCGGGCCACCTGCGCCCTCATCCGCTTCCGGTATTCTTAACTCTATCTTGACACCGGGTACAGGTGGATGTGTGGGGAAGAGGGAGTGCTGTAGATGCTGCGTAAGTCTAAATTCACTATAAAGTAATTCACGCGCAAGTCACAGTCCCTGCCTCACATTTTTTGGAGCGCACGGTGGGCATCGTCGAAATCGACGGCCGAACTGTCATCATGCACAATTAACTACCCGATCTACGGCAACCTGGAATTTCGGGTGGCGGGACACTGATTAAGTACTCATTTCCCATCTAACAAAAACTTTAGTGAACCATCTTCACCAAAATTCGCACTTAGGTTAGTGTTTCTGATCTCTAATGATGGTGAAGTTTATAAATTAGCGGATGAAGGCAAGATGTGGCCACTAATCCCCGCATAAATTTACCTGCATATTATGCCCGTACAGCCCCTGACAAGTGATTGCCTTTTCGTGTCCGTTGCCACTCATGCGGTGGATCAGTGTAGAGTATTTACGTAGAATGAAATAGCGGTGTTTAAAAATTACTAAAGCCTTCTCCTTTCTGTGTGGGTTCGAATCCCACCGAGGCGCCGAGTTTTTCACAGTTGGGCCAATATTAATTATTCAAAATCGCCCAAACTACCTATGAATTACGTGAGCCTGGTAGTAATCTGGTGGATTCTAGGTGAATTACTTAGGAAATCCTGCTTGGGCAGTCAACTTACTGTATCAGATTTGGTGGATTCCAGACGTTGCAGTAGGTTGGGTGGATAAACTTGACCCAAATGTGATTGAACTTGCGTCGTCCAGTGGGGCCTCGTAAGTCAGATGGTTAGAACGTTGGCTGTACCAAAACCTCCCATTGCTCCGAGTTTTTCACAGTTGGGTCAATATGGATTATTCAAAATCTGCCAAAATACCTATGAATTAAAAATTACTTTTCACTGTTTCCACAGCGAGCCATTGGAAAAAGTAGATTAAAAAGGCGACAGCGTAGACGTTGTACAGTTCAGTTAACCGAGTTATAAAGGAAGATAAAAGGGCTCAGTCTCCCGAGATATCGAGTATGTTAACACTTACAAACAGTGGGGCCGGACTCCTCCGATTGCATAGTCTACTTAAACTTCATATGAGAAAAATTTCTTTACGTCCCGTCAAGAATACACAAAACAAAGAGGCGTTCGTGCATCAAACATCTCCGTACTGCTGTCTCTATGCAATTCGGCTCTCTTAGATAGAATAAACTTCCATGAGAACGCTAGAATCCTGCGCTCGTTAGATGTTTCGCTACTGTTCATAGTGACTGCATAGAGAAATCAAATTGTGAACTTATAATTTCTATTGAAACACTGGGAGCACTGTCATACAAAATATGACGTAGATTTAGAGCTCTTGTTTCACGGGCAATAATCCAAAGAGTTGGGGGGATGGCTGTAAAATCATAGCTAGCGACGAAGTCCAGTTTGTGCCCCATGAGGTGTGGCCATCAGCGGCAACTTGTGTTTGAAGTAGGTAAAGCAGACTTAAGAAATCTCTTCCTCACTCATACCTGTGTTCCACTGTCAAGACCATGTCAGGACGATCGGTGGTAAACACGAACGCAATGGACGCTAAGTGGCTTGTCTACGCGTGCCGTACACGTGTGGCGGTTAAGGATGTGGGATCAACTTAAACCACACACAATAAGTTCGTTTAGTCTAATGTCAGAAGTCAGGGAGCTGTGAGGACTAGTTTATTCTGTACACAGGGCAGGTTTCCGTAAGGTGGCTGTTTGTTTGCGACAGAGATAAGCGACCGTTCCCGGAGAGTGTCAGTCGCGGCATGTTTTCGCGGGAGTGAGTGTCTGGGTCAGCAGGAGGGGGTGAGTGGCTGAGTGTTGGTCGTGTGATTGGACTAATTAGGGGAGGAATAGGGGTCGCATGCTCACAAGGCCTCACGGGTATCAAGTCAGAGGGTTCGACGCGCGTGAGGTAATGAAAGTTTGTGAGGAAAGCCGGGAGTCACTGCAGTTGTACCGGAGTTGCCCCTGTTCCAGCCGGCGGGGGTGGCCCTGTGTCAACAGCGGTCGCAGCCATCATTCGACAAAACGGAGCCGGAGAAACGGGGACATGGAGTGGCTGCTACACACGCACGACCTGGTCATCACTGCAGATTCACTAGGACAAAGTAGGGCGCTAAAACCCCAACGGCTCGCTGTTGCTAAGACAAATTGAGGAATGTGCACTTAAACGGGTGCATAGACTATTCATAATTTTATGGTTCTAACGTATGAAATATATCTACAGTAGGTGGGCTAACTCATGAAATGTCAACCGAAATTTCGAAATGCGTTCTCGTTTCGAAAAGATAAATTGTGTTGTAAAACTAATCATCATGCAGCATAATTCTATAATGATCCAGTTACCACAGGATGCCGGCCTTCGAATGAACTTATTTTCGACTGCATTCAAAAACCACACTAAAAAAATCCATTATTTTACTCATTCAGTGGAAAATTACTTCTTCTTTCTATTTTGCACTCGAAAGAAAGGGAATCATTCGGTTTTAAAAAAGTTAATACGGTCATAGGAAGAGAAGTTGTGAGGCGGTTTGTCAAACAGATGACAAGAGTTCTGATCGACGACTGTCACCGACGTTTGAAGAAGTTCAAGGCTGAGATCGAGGAGAACAGAAGGCAGTGTGTCCAAACTCTCGGCGATTCTATCGCCGCAGATCTTGGGAAGACGATCTCCGCTCTGGCACATCACAGGCAAGCCAAGAAGGGAGAAGTTTTCGAACGGAAATTGACTAAGCTAAAACCCCCAGGCACAGAAAGCGCAAGCTTGGTCCACAACCTCTCGTCTAAGCAGCTAACAGAGCAGCAACTACGAGTGTTACCGCATGAAACTTATTTCAACACTGCAGATGCCGATCCTGTCGACTTCATTGCAGCCATGGAAGTGAAACATCCAACGGCATGAAACACTCCGTCCGACAACGTGTAACTTCCTTGCTGATGACACACAGACCAACCAAATATATTTCGCAGAGTGAGTCAAAGGCTATGAGGGAACTGAGGAGGGACGACAGCATTATCATTTTACCTGCTGACAAGGGACGATCAACCGTCGTGATGAATAGAGAAGACTATAATGAAAAAGCTAAAGCCCTTCTTGATGACAGAGAATTTTACAGACCAGCACAGAAATCACAAGCCAAAGCAGTGACAGATCGGCTGAGTAAACTGCTTAGAGAATACCGGCATAAAAATGTGATCACGGAGAATGAATGACACCAAATGAGGGAAACTGACACCGCTCTAGCTCGATTCTATAAAATCCATAAAGCAAATGTCCCACTTCGGCCAATCGTTGCCCTAAAAGGCAGCCCCACCTGCAATTTGGCAAAGTGGATGTACTCAAAACTGAATTTCCTCCAAGGCAATTCGACTACTTCAGTTCGATCGGCCTCTCATTTCCTCATAGACCTCCGAGGTCGGAGGATTCAACCGGACGAAATCATGGTCTCCTTCGATGTGACGTCGTTATTCACATCCATCCCACCAAACGTCGCCCGCGAAGTCTTGCGCAAGAGACTTGGAGAGGCGTACGATGAGACTCAGAATGTCCTCAAAATTGAAAACCTCATGAGGCTGTTTGAATTCTGCCAACAAAATTTCTTCCCTTTTGCGGGAGAGACCTATGAACAAATCAAGGGGACCCCAATGGGCTCACCGGTCTCCGGTTTAGTGGCAGAACTGGCCTTACAGGAGTTAGAAAATATTGCTTTCATTCAACATGGACCGGTGTTTTGGCGACGTTACGTTGACGACACGTTCGTCATCGTAAAGAAGGACATGCTGCAACATTTCCACAGTCTGTTCAACGTAGTCTTCCCTGATATAAAATTCACGAGCGAAAAAGAACAGGAACAGCAGCTGCCCTTCATGGATGTGCTTGTCAGACGAAACCTTAACGGTGAACTTGAAACGACGGTTTATAGGAAGGCAACGAACACCACACAGCTTCTCGATTTTCATAGCAACCATCCGGTGGCTCAAACGAAGCTGTGTGAAGACGCTCTTCAAACGGATCCAAACTCATTGCAGCAAACCGAAGGACAGAGCACGTGAGGCCCGCTATCTCTGCGACCAGTTTGTGCAAAATGGCTATCCGAGGGCATTCATAAGTCTCTGCCTACGTGGTCGCCACCAGAGAACTCGAACATCAACGCCACCCACAATATGGCATTCTCAGCCATACATCAATGGTGGTTCAGAATCGACCGAGCGCATTGCTGCGGAGCTAGATGTTGGAATTGCAGACCGCCCCAAAGCCAACATGCGCAATAGGGTCATGAAAATCGAAGACCGGTTAAAACTTTAAGAGCAATCTAGGGTAGTGTATCGCATTCCGTGTCGAAATTGTCGTTTTAACTACACAGGACAGATTGGACGCATGCTCGGATCGCGCATACACGAACATAAGCTGGATGTGCGACGAGGCGACGCATTATCTCACAAGTGGCCGCCCACACCTACGAAATGGGTCACGAGTTTAACTTTGCAGCCACGAAAATAGTCGCCCACGCCGGAAACAAAACAGACCGAGAATTGATTGAAGCCTGGACCTCGGATGAGAACTCGTCCAATCGATTTATCGATCTGGTGCCGGCGTACAGAGCCCTGCGTAGTCACCTCCAGTCTTGCACCGTCGGCCATTGATAGCCTTCACGCCCTATAACTGTCGCTTGTTCTGGTTCCGCTACTACCTCTGACGATGGACTCCTGTACGTGTCCGAAAGTTCAGGATAATAAACAAAGCGTTCCGGTGCTCGAATCTTCTTTACTTATGCATACGCCTGGAATTCGAAATTTCGTCTTCATTCGTGAAAAAAGATACCAATTGTGAGACTTTTTAATACAGTGAAATGGTCCTTCATAAAACGTCATGTCTATGCATTTACCAGTGTGGCTTGTAAAGCTAAAAATGTGGCTCAAATCCACTGCTTAGTTTTATGAACCCTATATAGTCCCCCTTTTGTACCGTAGAGAAATGTATGGTTTTCCGTATGCGGAAATTATACGGCTTGTAGTTTGGGAACCCTGAATGCAAGAGTAAAGGCAGGTTGGTTTCGAAATTATCCGGGAATTGGAAAAGTTTTGTAAAACCAAATTATAGTCTTCCTTCGAGTGTGAAATTGAAATAAGACGTAGTTTTCTACTGAACGAGCAAAAGAATGAATATTTTTATGCATGTTTTTCATGCAATATAATTGAATATTTAAGGACATTGAAATTCAATGAAAAAGGCATGCTGCATAAGTAGGCATTTTTTACGGTGTATAGTTTTTGAATGCAGCTAAAAAAAGTTTTCTCGAAAGCCGGCATGCTGGAGTATCTGAATTATTATAGAATTATCCTACACGAGGATTGGTTTTATAACCCTACGTTATTAATTTTTTTCGAAACGAGAACGCATTTCGAAATTTCGATTGACATTTCATGAGTTGGCCCACCTACTGTACAATCGCGTCTAAGCAACACGGCTTTACTTTTATTCCTTAGTGGATGAATCGTATAGGCCTCCAAATCAGGTTCATATCGGACAAACGATCACATTTTATTCATTCTCTTGGGCAACCTGTCAGACGGTGTGCAAAGGATGCCTGGTCAGTAAAGACAGAAGGATTTACCCCCCCCCAAAAAAAAAATAACACCGACAAACAGACTGGATTCATACTGTGAGCAGGGCAGTCGGCTACCCAGGGCGATTTATTGCAACAGTGTGCGGGAAAAAGCAAAAGCACAAAAATATAATCGAAGTTCAAAATGATCAACAACATGAAGTTTTCCAAACCCAAAGTCAGGTAGACAGAATCGGTAGGGCAGTTTCTGTTCTGGGAGAGCGGCCAGATCAGAGAATAGCAGCAGGGGTTGCCCCTACCCGCCGGGAGCCATTGCGTCAGTGCAAGATCTGTACTTGCTCCACAATCATGCCTGGCTGAGGCCATCCATTGAAGGTCACCATCGATCGGCGCGGGGAAGTCACCAAGGCGAAGAGAGAGGCGCACGCGGAATAAAGGATTCGTCGAGTTTAAATAGAAAACTTGGAATCTATTGTGGAACTGCAGGGCGTAACAGTGGGAGTTCAGCGTAAATTAAACTCAGGTGTGCCCTTAACATGTCGGTGGTCCTAAATAATAGGGTCGAAGGCTGGATCATAAGATTTAAAAAATAATTGCAATTTGGCCTCTACTGAAAAAGGTCCAAGTAAGCATGAATAATAACACATAATTTAGGCCCATAAGACTAAGAAAACAGTAATCCCTCGCTGTATTGCACTCGAGTTTTGCGACCTCACTTTATCACAGACTTCATGCACAAGCACATCACGATGTATGCCGCGGATTTTCCGCTGGTTTGCGGTTTTTTGGCGTCCCCCAGTTATCTGACCAGGCTCCTCTAGAAGGGCTCTGTTTTGCTGCGCAGTAAAATTTACTTCATATTGACCCAACTATGAAAAACTTGGCGCCTCGGTGGGATTCGAACCCACTCAGTGAGGGGAAGGTTTTAGTACAGTCAACGATCTAACCACTTCAGCTACTAGGCCCTGCCGGACGATGCGAGTTTAATCAGTTCATTGTTGTCGGACAAGTCGGCGTGTCATCGTTGGTGAGTACATATAACTAATTTTCCACGCAAGTATTACATACGTTTGTGTACCGTGCACGCCTTTTATAAACTTTTCTTGCATTGTACGTATTTCTTGTTCGTGTTCTGTCTATTGTTGTGGCTATAAATTACATGATACCGGAGACGTCCGGTATCGTTAAACTAATATTTATATTCTGCTTATGCATATAATTTGCAGGTTTTTCATCTATTTTTACATTGGGTAATTAATAAACTCAGTTTTACTGGACGACCCTAGTAATCACTTATGATATGAAGGAATCGTTCAACTTTATAACTGGAAAGTGGTATTGCAAACACTACCCGAATGAAAGTAACGCGTGAATGCAGTGTTCGTATTTTAAAAATATGTATTCAACATCAGTGGAATAATTGTAATATATGTGACATAACTGAGAAAGTAAGTAAAACGAGCGCGCTACAGTAAATAAAAGCCTTTTTTGCTAAAATACGCTTTACTTCAACGTGTTTAAAACGATATTACGCACAAAATAAAACTCCTCAATGATGTGTTCTACGCGCATTGTGCGTAGTGCACAAAGGGCATGTTGGGCTAGGTCGAAATCGAGCAGGCGTTTTCGGGAATTCACACCCATATCAAATGTTGACGTTTGGGCTGTGCTTGCGCATCGACGTTCCAGGTCACTCCGCGTCAGTTAGGATCCTTGTCTCGCACTTTCCATTTGTTGCTGTGTAAAATCCTCGTCAGTGTACACTGTGGACCAATTGGGCTAACTCATGAAATGTCAATCGAAATTCCGGAATGCGTTTTCGTTTCGAAAATATTAATTAAGTAGTGTTGTAAAACTGATCATCGCGCAGCAGATTTCTATAATGATCCAGTTATCTCAGGATGCCGGCTTTCGAACAGACTTCTTTATGACTTCATGCAAGAACTACACTCTGGAAAAATGACTACATAAGTAGCATGCATTTTTATCATTGCTATTCGATGCCTCTAAAGGTTTAATTATATTTCCCTGAAAACATACATAAAAATACTTATTCTTTTACTCATTTGGTAGAAACTTACGTTTATTTTAACTTTTGTACTTGAATCAGGTGTATAATTCGGTTTCTGAAAAGTTTCTAATTGTGAAATTTTTTATTACCGTGAAATGCCCTTTCATAAAACACCGTGCCTTAACATTTAGTAATGTGGCTTCTTAAGTTTAGAATATGGCTCAAATCTACGGCTAAATTTTACAAACCCTGTATAGTCTCCTCATAGTACCGTAAGAAATATATATTCTTCCGTACGTGCAAAAAATATGGCTTGTAGATTGAAGGCCCTGAATACCAGTGTAACGGTAGGTCGGGTTCAAAATTATTCGGGAATTGGGAAAGTTTTCGAAAACCGAGTTAAACCATTATTTCATGTATAACATTTAAGGAAGACATAATTTTCTACCGAAAGGGTAGACGAATGGATATTTTAACTTATGTTTTCCATGAAATATAATTAAATATTTAAGGGCATCGAATATCGATGAAAAAAATGCATGTTACATAAGTAATCACCTTTTACAGAGTATAATTTATGCATGCAGCCTGAAAGAAATTCGTTAAAAAACCGGCATCCTGAGTTAACTGAAAGATTATAGAATTATGCTGCATCACAATCAGTTTTACAACCCTACTTAGTAAATCTTTTCGAAACGGAAACACATTTCGGAATTTCGGTTGACATTTCATGAGTTAGCCCACCTACTGTACGTCTAAGTTAGGGTGTATGCCGTGCCAGCCATCTCTGCTCTCTGCCTCTCGCCTCCGGTCTTCTGGACTCTCCCCGGACACCGGAGCCAGATAGGTGAGGAGGAGGGAGTGTAGGTAATGCTGCGAAAATTGACCACAACTATAAACTAATTCACGCACAAGTCACTGTCCCTACTCTCACCCTGCTGTGGAGCACGCGACTGAAATCGTCTGTAATGAAACGTGCGTAATATCTAAGGAAATACAAAGACCGATATAAGTGAAGATTCAAGCTCCAGGATTTAGCTGATAAGGAGTAGAGGCGATCGCTGAAGCAAGGGTTTTATTCGTCTGGCGTTTCGGATTCTCACTTGAACCCAGCATCAGGGACAGAGACAGAAACGGGTGATTCGTGCACAGGAAGTTACAGTATTTATAGGATGCAGTCGCTATGCTACCGCATACCTATAGCAATTTACCGCGCTCCCCCTCATCAGGGATGGTTGTCCGCTGGTGCACTAATGGCCTGGTGGCCGGCATGCAAGTTGTTAATTGTTGAAATCTCATCACTCGTGTTGGATGCTGGCGCGATGACTGCTCGGCCATCTGGCTCACCGGATTGCGCACTCCCCGAGTAGTTATTTACTTTGGCCAGCCTATGCTTCAGAACGGAATATGGAATGGGGACGTCATTGCACTTGTTGGTAGACTGAGGTCCCGCGAGCCATGAACTAAGCAACTCGCGGTTTACGCGATTATCCTTCTCAAGAGAATTTCTCGAAAGACCAAGATTCTTGCGATGAGTGTGGTGGTGCGCCTAGGTTAGGGCGTACGCCGTTCCAGTCATCTGCGTCCTCCCTCACCTGCGGTCTTTTTGACTCTGTCCTGACATCGGGTCCAGCTGGGTGAGGAGGAGGAGGAGGAGGAGGAGGAGGGAGTGTGGTGGACGCTGCGAAAGTCGACCATCATTATAAACTTATTCAGGCGAGACTCACCATTCCTGCTCTCGCCCTGCTGTTGTGATATAGACAATGTGACTTCATGCATAATTTCGATGAAACCTTTAGTACGTGACCTATCTCACGAAATCTGATAACGGAACCTGATGTGAGAATTTCTGGACGTCTTCAACGTTGCCCATTTTGTTCGCTCTTTCACATCCTTCAATAAAATGTCATTTTCTTGTGCAGCAATTGCGCTTACGTAATTATATCAAGTAAAATATGAGTAAACTTTAGCGAAAATGAACGTTGGAATATATTCGTGCAATTGCCTATGCTACTACATGTCCTAGACTACGGTTACGTATCTGGGCGACTTTTTCATTGCAAGGATACTAATTTATCCGCGAGAGTTTTTATAAACGGATTTAATCGAACTTGAAAATTTATTTTATATCCGATGCTAACCGTGCTAACATAAAGGTTATTTTAAGAAAACCAGAGGTTTCATCAATTCCTAAATGCCAAATTAGCAGATCTGTGCGATTTGGTGCCCCAAAGTGAAGTAATAACGCAGATAGGGATTCCTTCGTCTAAATCGGCTGAAATTTTTCTGCCGTCTAGAAACTTCTACCTGGTGTCACATAAATTACCATCACCGAATGGTCATTTCCAGTTTTGAACATATGAAACAGTACTTTTCATGTAATTTAGTTTCTGTGCATACCTTATTCAGAAATAGAAAAGGCAAAACATTAATAGTTACATCAAATATAAGTATTTATATGGGCGCCCTGCCGTGCATTCATAATCGAAGAACGGAGTCTAAAAGCAAACAAAAACAATGGAAATGGCCTCAATGTATAAAGAAAGGCGTGTTCTTACGTTTACGGTATAAAAATATTAGTATTGCTTAGGATCGTGGAGGAAACGGCCAAAAGTATCAAATGTTTACTTGGCCTCACTGTGCAAAAATGCAAAGTACACAGAGATCCGTCAACGGAGTGCAGTAAAAAAATGGCTGACAAAGGATGAAACTAGGGGAATAGACAGCGCCAGCCTTGCGCATGCAGTGCATTCAGAGCATCATGTGGACTCCGCTGAAGCATTTCGTATGATTTTTAAGATCCCCTCGGGCTACCGTAAGCTACTGGGCCAGCGCCTTTTAGCAACAGCAGAAGCAGCCGCCATCAGGTTACGAAAACCAACCCTTTGCGCCCAAAAGAACCTTGTTCAGGCTCCGCGCTTACCGTGGTCAAAGGTTGACTAACTACATACAACTTTCTGCGTCCTTCCGCTCTTACCCAGCCCGTGTTTTTAAAAACTAACTTTTATCGATTTTTTCACTCACTGTACCCCGTCCCATGTAACTGTATTGGCCTGACGAGAAGCTACCGAAAGGAACGTTTGCTTGCCACTGTCTCTTCTGAACATAGTTATGGGGATTTTCACAACTTTGAAAGTTTTTTATTGATCGAAGGCATATTCGTTGCTGACTTTCGTTGTGGACAACAATTTTTCTTAAAAATGAAGTTTAATGTTTGTATGAGTCTCCACATGTGACCCAAACGACTATCCTCGTGAAAAAAGCGCCCAAACGCTCACTACTTCGGTAAAAGCCTTCAAGAATAATCTTTAAAGTTCTTAACCGTGAGGTAAATCAGAATTTGTGTTTGTGGGCGATCGGAGGATAACACGGGAAACCATAAAGTATTCAGCAACATTTCGAGGCCGATCTAAAACTCAAAGTAATCCAAAACGAACGAAATGTGTAAATTAATTTGACGGAGGGAAAGTTCTCTCTATAAACACAAAATGGTATGTTTACGATTACGCCTGTCAGTTCTATTTAAATTTTTTAGGTACCGACCGTCCTCATGACATGTCCCCTTAAAAAGACTTTTCATCTTACTACGTCTCCGTCAGTAAAATCAAGCAACATCCAGTTTCTTTTGGTGAACCCCATCTTGTTTAGCTCAAGCGAGTCAAGGATAACACGAAACACTGGAAAACTGTTTTTGGAATCTACGCTCAGATTGTAGGCAGTTGACGAAACGTCATATATGAAATCACACTAATTATTAAACGATATTTAGATGTAAACTTCACTGAAACACTGTTATTGGAAGTTATTTTATTTCTACGTTCATATTTACTGCGTTTTTGATATGAAAATACATTTTATACATCAAAAAACGAAGTTTACTAAATTAGAGCCATTTCTGAAGTTTTCGGGATATTGCGGTTTTCTAAGGTCTGCATTTTTAAACAACGCAACACTGCCTCTAATATTTCTTTTATGTCTTAATTATTTTACACGTGTACTTAAATAACATAAACAGTGGACTCCTGAAATGGTTTCAGTTCGCGACTGAGTGGCAATCATTCGTAAATTTCGACACATTTCATGAGTAAGGTCACTAACTGTACGTAATATCTAAGGGAATACAAAAGGCGCAACCTGAATGACTGTGCGAGAAATATTTACAGCAATGCGGGAAGGTTTATAAGGGTTCCGCAACGCAATTCCCGCAACCGACGAGGAATTACTGTCCATTATACCGGTGGTCTTTGTTTTGGACTCCGTTAGAGAAATAAAAGCCGTCCAAATTATGTTTTATTCCCCAGGATATAGTTGATGCAGTGTATCTGATTACACAGCGAATTTCTTTAATGCTGGTTCAACAAACTGCATGCATTCAAACTTATGAGATTTTGACTACAACCGCAGTGTTGGGATTAACATTGAAAAATTACCCAAATGGTTCTGTAGGGCTTAACTTAATCAACCTGTTTGTCCTAATAAACCAATGAATCGTTGTGTGTCCGTACCTGCATGAATAAACACCTGATCTACAGTCACAGAGAACCCCAGGAATCCAAGCAGAGGTGATATCTAGTTTGACTCGTACGGTAGACGTCGTCTTTTGAGTAGTTTGCGCGCGCATAACGATTCGTCCTGCCCCTGATGACGGCCAGGACCATGGCTGGCTGAGTGAGGACGACACAATCCAAAACCATACCACATTAATCTAGTCGCTGTCGAAAATCCTCTGCAGACTACATTTTAGTTAATCATCTGTCACAAAAGTTTGCCTTCAACGGCGGCTTGGGCGTAGGGGGTGTGTCTTCTTCAAAGCCAGTATTTTAACTCATGTATGTAGCTCCAAATGCTTGGAAGCATGTCATACTCGCAGATACTGGCCTGAATGAAGTCAGCTGATGTCAGGACGACAGCCGCCTAACTACCGTTGTTGAGGCTTGAGTCACCAGCGCCACCTGACACACCTGTGCTCCGAAGTCTGTTGCCAAATACACCGCCCATGGGTGCGTGAGCTTGAGACAGGGGTGGTTTAGGGTGGTTTTCCACACCTCAGAAAAGTACGTGGAGCGACGGCATGAGAAGCCCTTCAAAATTTTCGTGCGTACGTTATTAAAAATGAGGTAAGGCGTTTTTTTTACCAGAAACAACTGCATGATGAAATAAGAGTAAAGAGGCGATACTACATAGTCATGCCTTTTTTGTTTCGAAACGTGGTGAAAAGGCCATACTGTTTTCCTGCACACTTAAGACAGTCTCAAATGCTGACTGGTCTTTAATAGTATGGCATATTTTACTAAATTGTAGGTTAAAACGCACATCTGTGCCTCAAGAGGTATTCAGAAATAGGGGGTCTCTCAGCAGTAGGGATGACATTTCTCTATACTCAAGCTCGCATAATCTAGACAGCTTTCGAGAATTCTGTTAAGTTGTTCGAAAAATACTTTAGGGTAAGGGGATATCATACTAACAGCACAGGTACTAGCCAAAAGCCCATACACGCGTATCTCGCCGAAATTCTGCCGCTGCATGGCGCAGCTGCGAGGGGTTCGGCTCGTCAGTGGGTCCCCCAGTATTCCCCGGGTGTTTTCTGGTTGATACTCCGATTTAGAAATTGTCGCTTTTTAATGTCCGCAGAAATTATCTATGAAGTTGGAGTAGATCAGTTTATTCAAGGTCTATAGGCACAGACCAAGAATTTTATACTGCCTGATTATTTCGACTCGCTTTTAAAAATTGGAAATACTTACTATTTCCGCACCGTTTACTGCAAACCTGTTGAGTGCCTTTTAATAATTCTCCAATAATTTCTTTCGGGATAAAATTTTGAGCTCATAGTAATGAAGACGAAGAAAAAATCCATTTACTCTTCTCACATGAATTCAACCTCAGTCATAATGCTTCCTTAGCGATCACCAATATAAACAGAGCATGAAGCGAAGGGTCTACAACTCATCGTACAGTAAGAAGGTGGTTTCAGAAACTCCGTAGTGGCAATGAACACCTTGAAGTTGGAGAAGGTAGAGGAAGACCATACACTTTTTACACTGAATTTTTGAAAGAAATTACTCCAGAAGACCCAAGCTAGCTCTCCAGAGGAATGTCTAGGGCACTTGATATCGGGGTTTCAGCGGTGTTCGGCAATTTGATGCGAATTACTAAGGTGTTAGTTCTTGATCAACGAGTTACACGTAAACTCAATTAAAATCAAGGAGTCTGGTAGTTTGGACAGTGTATTAGTGTATTGACGTGGCAAAATCCACTTCCACGAAAACAAACGGCTACATGTTGACAGGATGACGCTGCCAAGACTCAATGTCTTGGAATACGAGACTTTACCATGGCCGCAATATACTCCTGATAGTTAACCCACTGAGTGTCATTTTTCAAGTATCTGGACACATTTAAGCAACAAAACTTTCAAAAACGAAATCGAAGAGGAAGTGGGCTCCAAGAGGTCTTAGCATCAGAGCCAGCGCCTTTTTTTATCGACGTGGCATGAATAACCTTGTTCATCGATAGCAGAGATATATGGGTGTTTAGAGATCATAATTTGAACGATTTTGACGTATGTACGCAGTATTAATTTTTTCCAAGAATAATTGTTTCCGAAGTCGGACAGCTTTTTCCAAATACAGTAAAAGTTAACTAAACTTCCTAGGCATTTACTCAGACAGGAACGTAGGAGTTTTGAAAAGGGATTAGTTTCCTATTCAGAAGGAAGGTCACAAAGCAGGCGGGATATTTGTAACACCCATCTGCCAATCTGAAATCACATTTCTTGTCCCGTATCGAACTTGCTCATCATGGGTGTTGTTCGACTTTGAACGTTGGATTTCAAGACTGGCGACTTGTTTCAGGAAGAGGCTCGTGTAAGTCGAGATGGAACACACTATCTACAGGGAAAATGAACAACCTTAAGGGGATGGAACAGATAAAAAAGTAACAAATTTAAAATTGTCCTCTATGGAAAAATCAGTTTTTTGATAAACGAAAATGTTTGTGAATTTTAAAATGGTTACAATTTGTCAAACTTCAGTTTTTGATGTACAAAAAGCCTGTCCAAGCAGGAAACTGGGAAATTATGGCCGTACGGATAGAATGCTGTTTAGCGTTTAGGGAAGTTTTTATCAGCAGTTTCTGAAGCATTCGTTGTATTTTCAATGCTTGTGCATTGAAAAGATGTGATTTTACCTGATTCCGCCGGCAAGACTTCAGGGGAATAAATGTTTCCTTAAGACCAAACGTTGACAGGCCAGTCAATATCAGAAACATTTGAAAGGATTTGGCAAATGTACTCATAAATAATCATAACAAATAACTAAATAATCATAAATATATACCGTGAAATAACTTTGCACTTTTCGTTTTTTATGGATTACGCCGAATTTCAAATCGGCTTTAAATCCTCGCTGAATCCTCCATGGTTTGTGGTGTTTCCAATCGGTTGAGTTCATCAAAATCCCCAGCATACGATGCTTCTTAGGACACTTACTGAAGTAGAGAGTGGCTGGACGTTGTTTTTTGCGTGATGATCATTTGGATCACGTTTTAAAGCTCACCCAAACACGAAACCCAATTTTCGCAAAAAAAGGTCACTCACAACAGAAGTCAGCAACAAATATGACTTCGATTAATTAGAAAATTTTCACTAATAAGTTACCTTTGTTAAGCAGTGCTTCAGTTTTGTATTCCTTTGAGGGAAGTCTGTGTACTTTGAATTTTTGCACGGTGAAGCCAGGATAAAATTCAGCACTTTCGGCTGTTTACATCACGGTGATAAAATTACTAAAACATTTCTACCTTAAACGGAAGAACATGGCTTTCACTTTCTACTACCTCCATTTTTTATCTTTGCACGCTTTTACTCTCCATCCTATGACCGAGAATGCACGAGGGAGTGTTTATGAGCATGTTGATATTTTGCTGAAATTACTGGTGTTTTTTTCGTTCACCTTGTAAATGAAATATATGCAGATAGTACAGCGCGCGGAAATTAATGACTCATATTTTCAAGATTAAGAATGACTATTCGGTGACAGTCACTTAGGTCTCAAAGTATAGAATTTTACATATGACTGACAAATATCGGTCCATTTAAACGAAGGATCGCCTGTGTGCGTTAATACTGCACTTCGGGACACGAAATCGCACAGACATACCGATAAGATTTTTAAGAAATCGATAAAACTCCGAGTTCTTGAAAAACAACCCGTGTGTCAACAATCGGCTAGGTCGCAGCTGGTAGCCAGGAATGGGGAGGTGGACGGCAAGCCTAACCCTAACCATGACCTTAACCCTAACCCCGACCCCAACCTTAAACTTTAACCTTAACGGCAACCCCAGCCCTAACCCTACCTGAAATCGTAAACGGAACCGTAGCCCTTAGACATAGCCGTAACTGGAAAACCTAACCGTGATGCTGAAACCTAATTGTACTCTCAAACCCTAACCGTAACCAGAAAGTCTAAGCCTAAAGGCATAACCATAGCCCAAAAATCGGAAACCATTAACCGGTACTCGAATCCTAACCTCAAACGTAAAACAGAAGCCAAATGGGTCAGATGTGACTATGGAACCCCACAAAATAGTCCCAATAAACAATTCTCCCCCCGCCACCTTTAATACGGGGCCTGGATACCAACTGCGATCTAGCCCAACAATCTGATTCTTACCGTTAGTATTAAAAAATCAATTTTCAAATGTATGAGCTCTATCTACTAGAACTCTCGAGGGGAAAATGCTCTCATATCAAGTCAAAAACACTTTAGTATGTAAATGAAGTTTAGAACGGTTACTGACATAGACAATTGCCCAAGTGTGTCACAGCGTCAATTTTCGCTCAAATTCACAAAAATTTTGTTTGACAAATTTGGGCAGACACATTTCCTGCATAATAAAATGTACTTCACCTGAAGGTATTGAACGAATGCGCAAAATGCGAAACGATTAAGGTGTTCGAAAATTCTCATATCAGTATCTATCATCAAGTTTCATGAGTCAACATTTTGCGAGTTGGAGTTTCAAGGGCCACATTCCTCTGGATTTGGTACGGCCGGCTGATGACGGCTAACAACCAGAAGTGACCATTCCAGTCTCTTTTTTCGTAATGCTATTAATTTTGTTCGTCCTAAAGACACATGAGGAAGAAAATTACTCTTATCTTAATCTTAGAAACCTAAGCGTGGCGCAAAAAACAAGCAAGTTTGCATTCATAACGCTGGTTTTTATGGAATATTTAATCTTAGCCCCACGATCATACTCAAAGACCCGGAAAAAATCAATTAAATTGATCAGGATCTCACAGTTAATGCACACGGAGTCTGTGGAATCTGCTAACTTGCCTAAAAGTGAGGGCTGCTTAATCGACGGATTCTATTGAGGATCCGAAACGTAATTCTAAGAAATTTCTTGTCGCACCGACTGCTAACCCTTCTCTGAACTCCGTCCTAGAATCCCTTCTTTTGCATCTACTGGTATGATTCGCTAACTTAACATAAAAACGCACAACGAATGTGGAAATCATTGATTTGGAATTGGCAAAATGTATTCCTACACGAACTCACGAACGACACTTCGCAGTCATGGCTTCTCCCTGCACAATTATATAATTTAGGCAAAACAATTTTCTACGAGTTGGGCCTGATGCAACAAGTAAACAACAATTTCCGGCCCACCGAGGCGACCGGCGCAACTCGTCAACTGTGGAAATTTCCCACACCGACATATATACACACAGTGAGTGACCGATCTCATGAAATGTTGGCCAACATTCTCATGGGAGTTTTCAACTAGGAAGGATTACTTAGGTGGCGTTGTAATTCTGATTATCGTGCAGCATAATCCTATAATATTTCAGACTTGGCAGGATGTCGGCTTTTGACTGCACTTCTTTTCAGTCTCCTGTAGAAACCGTATTCAGTTCGAAATGGTTACTTATGTAGCATGCATTCTTCACACTGATTTTCGATGGTCTTATAAATTTAAATATATTTTATAAAAAACATGAACAAAAATATTCTTCTTTCGCTCGTTCGATAGCGAATCCCGCCATTTTCTATTTTATACGTGAAGAAAAAGTATAATTAGGTTTTAAAAGAGCTTCCAAATTTGCGAAAAATTTTGAGCCTGATCAGCTGGTGCATTAGCGCCTAGTGCTATCAGTCTACATGTGCATGCGTTCCGCTTAAAGAAAATCGCATATTCTTCTATGCCTTTAAGAAGATACCATAGGGAGTCCATAAAATCCTGCAATGGACGCGAACTGTGTTGTACATTCCATGAGGAGCAGTGGTAAACGTACAGGTGCGATGCTGTATGAATGGACATTGCACAGTCGTAAAAATCTCATAATTACAAACTTCTAAAACCTAATTGTAATCCTTCTTCAAATGTAAAATATAAGAATGACGGGATTCGTTATCAAACGAGTGAAAGAAGAATATTTTTGTTCATTTTTTTATAAAATATATTTGAATTAATAAGGCCATCGGAAATCGGCGTGAAGAATGCATGCTACATAAGTAACCATTTCTAACTGAATATGGTTTCTACAGGAGACTGAAAAGAAGTGCAGTCAAAAGCCGACATCCTGCCAAGTCCGAAATATTATAGGATTATGCCGCACGATAATCAGAATTACAACCCCACCTAAGTAATCCTTCCTAGTTGAAAACGCATATGAGAATGTTGGCCAACATTTCATGAGATCGGTCACTCACTGTACTTGCAACCCATATATGATGGAAACAATAGGCTTAAGAGAAAGAAGAGACAGAATCGAAGTTTACCTGAGGAAAAATATCATAAAGACCGCATCAAGAAAGAACCATTAAAGTCTTGCTTCCGTTGAAAAGAAGCTTCCGCTGGTCTGGCCAGCCACTAGCCATCCAAGTTACTACTTTTGTTGCGTTATGATATATTCAGACGCAGCAGATATCAGGGAATGTGCATTTTTTGTTCATACCGAAGATGCTAAATACGAGTCCGAGCTGAATCGACCTCGTTCTCTTTTTCTTTCTATCCCATTCCCAATACCCGCGGCCGATTGGGGTCCCGCGGACCGGAAATGATGCCGGACAAAGCGACTGACATGGAATAGTTCCAAGGCCATTGCGTTCCATAAGTAAGCTGGGATCTCATTTCGAGAGAGGTGCTATGGCCACCAGATGCGAAAGAACTTACTGCGATCTGACCGTCGGTCGTATGGTGGACTGGGTTCTTCCGTCAGCTGACAACCTTTCACGACGCAGGGTTCGAGGCGTCTGGCTAATCAGGAGGGCGAATTCAGTGAAGTGGTATTAGGAAGGTTCACCTACGCACCCCGCAATCATTCACCGAAAGTCCTACAAAATATATGGCCGATCGGTGTTGCGATTGGGCGCAGGGGCTGAGGTGGCCCGTCTAGCGCATTCCACAAGCGCATGTACAGCAGCAAGAGAGCACTCATGCCGCTCCCTTAGCGCATTCTATTCTGCTTGATTTTGTTAACCAAAAAGGCAGTTCAGCCTCAGACCAATCTCCACGCGCTTCAAAAGCCAGTTATATTTGGCAATCTGAATGGAAGGAATAAAGTGAAGTTTGAGGAAAATGAAGAGCTCACCGGATCGAGAGACTTGTTTGGCTGACGTTTTGAAGAGCTGGGGCGGCTCCCATTATCAAAGCGTCTAGTGAAAAATCGATCAGAATTTTGAATAGACAGCCGGATTAGTTGGCCTTGGGCTTTCATAATGGGAGCCGCCCCAGCTCTTCAAAACGTCAGCCGAACAAGTCTCTCGATCCGGTGAGCACTTCATTTTTCTCAGATTATCGACCCGGATCTCTTACTTTTGCTAACCTAAGCTAAAGTGAAATTTATATACGGGAAGAGACAAGCGCATTCATCAGATGATGTCACTGTCAAAGGATATCAGTGCGTCGGGCGAGCGCGTGCAACAATTTCCCTCGAGGATACTTGTTGAAACCTTGTTTGAACTTTTAACTCTAACCACGCTTCCCGCCGTCCGTGCCTAAAATGTATTCAGCTTCAAGTAGAAATTTAATGCGGAAAGAAATAGGACCAGGCACATGACTCTATTTCTCCTTCCGCCGAAGACGTAAAAGATTTCAAAAATGGTCTGGAAGCATAGGCAAAATCACCGCCAGTCCCAGCAACATGAGAACCTTTGAATAACATAAGTAGTCTCAATGCGAAGAAAGTGTTACTAATCAGGTATTTGAATAAGGCAAAGGCGACAAAGCATGCAGAATTTACTGACGTCATAAATTTCGAGACCTCTCATTCAGCTGCGTACGGTCATTGCATGGTAATATGACGAGGCAAACTGTTCAATCAACGATCGACCTACCGAGATAAAACACGATAGGTAACCTGAAACATGGGTCTAATATGCGAGTGCATATGGCGAGGGGGAGAGGAAGAGAAGTCATCCACGTATGAGAGTTAGGACTACAGTGAGAACTTGTCCGAAATTTATGACGTCAGTAAATACAGCATGCTTTGTCGCCTTTGCCTTATTCAAACGCTCATTAATAAATCACCCTTAAGTATGCACTTCGGATGCCTACGGCTTGAACATACCTGTACCTAAAAAGTCCGTGACTATCTACCTCCCCTTTAAGGGTGATAACGTGTCAAACGTGATCAAGCGGAGACTTCGGTGCACAATCGAAAGGACGTATGTCGCCTCTAAATTGTTGTTCATAAGCACCACAACGGCCATCCCAGTTAGACCAGCTAAAGACATTTTGCCTATGCACGCCACATCAAACTGTATTTATGAGTTTACATGTAGTTGCGGATGCAAGTACATTGGGCGCACGCAAAGACAGTCGGCAGCTCGGTCAACTGAACACATGCCGAAGTGGCTGCTTAAGGCGGAAAATAAGGTACCCAGGAGCTCAATCACAAAGCACCTAGTGGACACGGACCATACGATGGACCCAATGGTTGCATTCAAGGTCCTGTTTCGGGCGACGACCGGGCGTCCCTTGTGCTTTGCAGAGGCCGCTCCAATACGGAGGAGGAAACCAGAACTCTGTAAGCAGTTGGACCACGTGATAAACCTGGCACTGCCATGGTAAGGATCGATTATGGACGAAGCCCTGTTCCCATGTACGCCCTCTCATTTCGCGCCAACCCCCTCCCCTCCCGGCATGACTAAATACTGCCCGCGCGTAGCACTTTTAATCACGCCGGACAAGTTCTCACTGTAGACCTAACTCTCATACTTGAATGACTTCTTTCCCCTCCCCCCTCGCCATATGCACCCGCATTCTAAACCCATGTTTCAGGTTACCTATCGCGTTTTATCGCGCTGGGTCGATCGTTGATTGAACAGTTTGCCTCGTCATATTACTATGCAATGATCGTACACAGCTGAATGAGAGGTCTCGAAATTTATGACGTCAGTAAATTCTGCATGTTTTGTCGCCTTTGCCTTCTTTAAATTTATTCCGGGAAAACATTGCTTTAATCAGGTATTGCCCACAAAGACTAGGAATGCTAAAAATGACGGTTTCGGCTTATCAGCCTCAGTCAGACGACCACAGCTCAGTTCCAGATGCTGTCACACTCAATTTTTAAAATAAGGTTTGTAGATTCATTGAGCGTCTTTCGTTGATCAAAAGTCAGCTGTCAAACATATGTTTTCAGTAACTCATCATCAGGCCAATACATTTACATGGGTAATGATCATTCTCATTGTAGACAGGACATAAATGCGTCTCAGGGGCAGGGTTAATCGGACTCCATGTTCCCACGCCGCCCGCATGACGGAGTCAGCGTGTTGAGGACTGTGGAGTTGGGGGTGGGAGGGGGGGAGGAGAGGGGTTTCGGTTAGATTGTAAGCGCTGTGAGTGTGTGTGACTGCTCTCACGACGTCGGGACGGCGTGCGATCATCGTCTGGAGTCGGCCAGGGCAGACATGCTGCTTGTGTCAGCATCTTTTGACAGCAAAGTGCTGGGTTCGCCAGTCGAATGGCCACTGCTTCGGCTGTGGCTAGCGCCCGTTTGTGCAGGACTTGAGAGTATTCTGCCGGTGTCCGGTAGATAACCTTAAAGGCTTCTTTAGCGTCGGCTTGACGATTCGTATCTATTAGATGTGCGAGAATCGAACTCGAAATCGCATTTATATTCTGTCTACAATCGCAAAGATTGGCACCCATGTAAATGTACTCGCCTGATGATGAGTTACTTTAATCACTCTATGAGTGTACTATTACTTGTCGCCTGATGCCAAGTGATATCTGGATATACGAAATGGAAGAAGTGAAGCATCAATGCCACTTTTACCAGGAGAGAGCAAACTTAAAAAATCCAACAGACGATGTTAAAACGCAAAAAATTCGATAGTACAGAACATATCAAATGCGACCACGTTTCTGACCTACAGTGGCGCACAACTTTTATGCCTTAGAGAACGCTTTCCACTAAATATGTGGCCTGCCCTTGATGGACTAGTAGGTTTCCTAATGCGCGCACACTTATATGCGTAAAACGCTTATTACTATGGATGATTTAAGGATTTACATCCCTTCGTAATGTTGGGAATTCCCTAAAATACGCCAAGGAACTAAAAGGTCGTCTTAAACGTTGAGTATTTTGCTTACCCGCTCAGCCTCCTCTAGGAAATGTCCCCATCTTCTGCGCAAATGCTCATAAATTCAGTCGAAAATGGACGTCGCGGTATACTCACGCAATTTTCTATGCTCATACCTGTTCTGGACTTCAGTTGCCCATCAGAGCGGGTTTTCCCTTGGATGGAGAGTGATTCACTCTCGAGAATTTTAATAAACAGAGGTTGCCGGACTTGAAAATTAATTTTTCGTTCTATAGTAACCGTGGTAATCAACTTCCTAAAACAAAGGTTATGTTAAGAGCACCAGATGTCTGTCGATTTATAGAATTCAAATTAGCAGATCTGTGCGATCTTGTGCCCTAAAGTATAGTAATAACGCACACAGTCACCACTTCATTTAAATGGGCTAAATTGTTTTGCCGTCTGGAAAATCCTACGTGTTGCCACAGGAACGACCACCACCTGCCTGTCATTTTCCGCTTTAAACATCCTAGATATACACTTCCTGTGCATTCTAGATCCTGCACATAACTTACTCAGAAATAGAAGGAGTAAAACGTTACCATATTCAGCAACATATCAGTGTATATATTGGCACTCTGCCGTGCATTCATAATCGTAGAACGGAGTCTAAATTTGATCAAAAACAATTCAAATGGTCGCAATATAAAGACCAAAGGCGTGTTCTTGCGTTTGTGATCGAAAAATATCAGTATGTTTCAGCAAAGTGAAAGAACATTCGTAAATTTCGAAACATTTTATGGGTTAGGTCACCTACTCTAATTAGTCTTTGGATTATGCGAACTATGACGTATTCCTCGAAGATACTGGACTAATATATCTACAAAATACCCACAGTCATAATGCGTTTTCTATGGAGAGTGTTCATTTATTAGCATACTTACCCAAGACAAGGCTTCCACTTATCTGGCACACAGACGACTTTATCACATTTCAATTGCTGTTTAGGGGCACATATTGTTCATAAAAAGAAGTCTGTCCAGAGCACATCTATTAAACACCATTCAAGTTGTGTACGGGCGTCCAAACGATGAATTTTCGCAGGCAATCGGACGCAAGATATTTGAACACGTATGCTCTAACGCTCATGGTAGACCTCAAATGTCATGCATCATATACTTAATATGGTTTCGAACGGGAAAAAGCAATTACGTGAGGTTTCGGGTCAAGTTATGTAAGCCCGAATATTACAAATGAAACATTTTGCTCCCCTTCTTTGCATAGTGACGAGGCTAATGGGCATGCGATAAATTTTTACGCGCAGTACGTATAAGGCATAATAATCGTGGATGTACTCTATACAATGTATATATAGCATATTGCATATAAAATACGTATAATATACAATAAGTTACCTAGTTCGTAAAAGGCGTCGAAATTTTCGAATGACTGCTGATCACCCTCAAGCCAACACCAATGCACAAACTTAATATGTATATTAATAGATTGCCATTTTAAACTAATAAAAAACGTAACAAAAATATTAAAGTTAATGTTACGCTTTTAGCCATACCAGTTCATTTAGGAAAGCGAAAAATCTCAAAGATAACAAAATGGTTGCAACACTGTAGGCATCAGTTTTGCATGAACACAAATCCTGTCCACGCACAAAGTAAGGAAATAGGACAGCAAAAATAGATTAACCGTTGAAATGAATATTTAGTGATATATAAAGTTACATATCCTTCAAGAATTAGTGTAATTTCAGGTGTGGCAGTTTTCCAAAAACCTAAATTCCGAGTACAGATTTCAAAACGATTTCTGGAGGATACGTTGTATTCTTTAAGCTTTTGAATTGGGTGAAATGCGATACAATAAGGCAAATAGGATCTGGCTTAAGTCCGCTAATAGGGACGTCATAGAAACAAACCTTTCGTGAGGGCACCTGTTGCCAGGTGGGTCAGTGACTAATACATTTATGTAGAATAGACGGGTGTAATCAGACAAAAAACTAATTTTCAAATGGGGCAAGCTTTGTTTAGTGGAACCCGCGGGTTAAACAACTTTTCTATCAAAGAAAAACACGCTTAGACGCACAATAGTTCATAAATGTGGGCGAAAATGGATGTTGCAATATATCGGGACAATTTTCGATGCAAACACCTGTCGTAGACTTCGGTTGCGCGTCTGAGCATGTTTTCTTTGATAAGAGAGTAGGTTACTCCGCGAGGTTTATCGCACAGAGTTCGTTCCACTTGAAAATTGATTTTTTAACCGATTCCAGTTGCAAAAAAGCGTTTTTAAAGAACCGGGCGTTTGATCAATTTTTGAAAGTCGAATTAGCAAATCAGTGCGAGTTCGTGCCCCAAAATGCAGAAATAACGCATACAGGCAATCCGTTGTCAAAATGGGGCCCAATTAGCTCGTCATTTGGGAAAATATTTTGAGATGTCATCGAATTTATTATCATCCGGTAGACATTTTAAGTTCTGAAAATATGAGACGTTGCTTTTTGTGCGGTCTGGGTTCCGCAACTACGTTACTTAGAAATGGAGCGAGGGAAGCATTAATAGTTTCAACAAAATATCAATATTTAGATGGCTGCTATATCGTCCATTCATAATCGTAGAACGGAACCCTAAAAGGGAACGCATATGAGGACAATGCCGCAATACGTCCGTCGATGAAATGCAGTATTAAAGCACTCGCTAAAAACGTAACTTAATTCAACAAGTTTTTAAATAATCCAAAGCACATTCGTTGCTGGTTTTTGCTGTGGACGTTCATTTTCTTGACGATGAGGTTTCATGTTTGGACGAGTATTCAAATGTGACCCAAACGACCACCTACATGATAAAGAACGTCCAATCGGTCGCCTTCTTAGCAAGTGCCTCCAAGAAGTATTTTATTTTAAACTTTTTGATGAACACACGATACCGAATCTGCCTTTATGAACAATCGACCGAAAACTCTGCAAATCATGAAATACTGAGCGATATTTCAAGGCAGACCCGAAACACAACGCAATCCGGAAAAAATGGGCACATTTATTTTACGGGAGAAAAGCTTTCTCTATAAATGCCAAATGGTATGTTCACGGTTACATTTGCCAAAACATCAATGAATTACGCGAGCCTGGTAGTCATCTGGTGGATTCTAGGTGAATTACTTAGGAAATCCTGCTTGGGCAGTCAACTTACTGTATCAGATTTGGTGGATTCCAGACGTTGCAGTAGGTTGGGCGGGTAACTTGACCCAAATGTGATTAAACTCGCGTCGTCCGGCGGGGCCTCGTAGCTCAAGTGGTTAGAGCGTTGGCTGCGCTAAAGCCTTCCCCTTACTGCGTGGGTTCGAATCCCACCGAGGCGCCGAGTTTTTCACAGTTGGGTCAATATGAATAATTTATTAGTCATTGACCAGCCTGGCAGAATACGAACTTGGGAGGACTTTTTCCCCATGATGTCCCCCATCGATGAAATCAAACAAGACCCTGTCTGCCTTAGTGGATCGCGTCCCAATTAAGGCAAAAAAGCGAAAAAATACAACAAATTCCTAGAAAACCTTTTTGAAATCTATGATCAGAATATAGGCTGTTAGCCATCTGCCATACCTTTAATAACACTGATTCTAGAGGGATATTGACGTGCAGACTTCAGTAAAACACCATTTTTAAACGGTATTCTATTTGCGCTCTCCTACGTGCTAAGGTCTGTATGCCAAAATTTTGTACAAGACATCTGGATGTTTTATACAGTCTAGTATTTAAGATGCCGTCCCACGGAAAACACAATTATACAGCAAACAAATACCAAAACGATATTTTGTGCACTAGTTCAAGCATCTGGGACGAAATTAATGTAGGAGAAAGGGCATTCACCAAAAGTGCGGAATACATAGTTAGTCAGTACATTCTTGATTGAGGTTAGCACCTACTAGCATGCTCGGAAAATCAGTTTGTATGCAAAATCCACTCGAGGTATTTGTCTTGTTATTCACCTTTATAACCTCAACTGATATCTTCTGTCTGAAGACGAATATAACTAATGATGCACTTATTTAATGACTTTCGATGCTTACATTCATTGCGTCTCCCTCGGAGTGAAGTGTATTTGTATGGGTTTTGCTGAGACGTTATGCAAATAATATACTTGCATATATATGCATATTTATAGCAGATGAAACTTTGAAATGCGATGGTAAATACATAACGTCAGGCGAATGAGACTCTTGCTCTTGCGATCTTGTTTCCATCTTTCTAACTCTCTTCTAGAGTTAGAACTGTCGGATTCTCCAAATCTGGATTTAGTAATGAATAGCTGGCGGCTTTTTGTAGGACAGAAATTGCCATCTCAGATAATCTCGTGGAGGTGTATCACTGACTGCTGGTTGCTTTCTAAAACCTTATTTCGGTATTCCACAATGAAAAAAATTGTCTGTGCTCTGGAGTGTGCAACACTGGTTTGCAAGGCTAACATCCGTCCAAGTTGGGTTCGCGTTTATCCGCCCTGTTTTGACGGTGTGCCAGGAGGAAGTATTTGTCTCGACTCGGCAACAACTTCCAATAGCGGCAGCCCCCGGACAAGGCATGAGTTCAGTGTAGTCTTGATGTCTCTATACGAGTCTATTCCGTTTCTTGTGCTGTAATGGGTAATGCCGATTGCTGACAACCTTCCCCAGAGAACGCTGTTACAGCACTTGCGACCTTCATCACTGCTTCCATTCCCCTCCACGGTTCGGTGCCATTTAACGACTGATCGACGTACAGTACATTTTTGCTGACAGTGCCGTCGGAGGGCACAATTAAACTTTGTTGTTTCTGGCTCGGTAGTCCGCTCGGCAATCTCACTACTAACCGATCATCACATTAAATGCATTATTCCACCTAAGAAGCCGACGAAACCGTCTTTCATACTGCTATTGTTTCATTGCTCCCACAAATGTGCGTTTGTCAACTGGTTTCTCCTAATTTTTCAGTTTTGTGGCTACTGTTTGGTGTTCCATATGAGAGTTGTAACGTGTTTGTTTGTGGCAGGGGTATTTTGAGGCACATGGTGTGGTGTCCGACTGTCCTCTGACTGCCTGGCAGAAGCCAATCCCGACGATGCCTCCCTGTTCCCCTGCGGTAGAGATAATTGGCTGTATGTTTATTGTCTTTATACGTATCGTACACCCTTAGGACCCCATACCTATACAGCATTCCGAGGGTCACTGAGTGTGGACAGAAGCATGTGCATTGTAGACTTGGACGAAACTTGTCGTCTGACAACGGAAGCAATGTTGACAACGTCCCGAGTTCGGTAATAAGTTTTGTAGATTGCAAGCCCTTAAAACTCTGGTTTATGAGAGTGCTTCATTTTTGCTTGGAGGCAATTCTCTGTTGGTTCACTGAAGGCACAGTAAAGGAATCCCACGGGTATGAATCAAAAATTTACGCAACACCAAATGGCTACTTTCCGGTAAGTTAAACAAGCTTTTCGAACTCCGCCAATCAAATAAATTAAGTTGGAAGGCAGTTCCGCTCCTCATTGAAATTAAAACTATCGAAATTATCAGAAACCAGCTTGCAACAATGCCATGTGCACGTATGGATGATTCAACTAAACAAAGGAACTATTCACGCAAAATAGCCTCACTTGCTTCTACTTAATAGATTTATTGTTTTTATCTCATAAGTTGACATCAACAACTTAGGGTTCAACCCCTAATCATAACTCGCGGAATGAGCAATCAGGCAATTAACTTTTATCCCGCCAAATTTTAATATCTGACAGGGCAACGACTGTCAATTCAAATGAGATGATTCAGACTCGCCACAGCTTCTGTTCGAATTCCCCGCTTTATAAAAGATTAGTCACCTTATTCATTAAACTTACATCATATTTTTTAATAATACCGTAGACATTCATGAGTATTTAAAGGATATACCGTGGGCACATCCCCCTCTGAGAGTATAGAACACTCGGCCAAATCGAATTAGGACCTATAGAGTTACACAGGCATTGGCTGAAATTGTCTTGATCCAGAAATGTGGATATGGGACGATTTACCCAAAAATGCAGCCCACATGTCCAACTGGGCTATAAACCGAGCGAGCATTAATTAATCCAAAACTCTTTTGTCGGTTTAAAAGCACACTCTTTGTGGAACCCACATAATAAGACTTCTTTTTAGCACTGATTTACGATTTGAGACAGAAAAAACTGGCCGAAATACTGAAGCGTATCTTCACTTTGAGCCGATTACTTGAATGATGTTGCGAAATCCATAGAAATGAACACTGTTTTAAAATAATTTACATAGCGTGAATTTTTTTTTCTCATAAAAAGCGTTACGGCCATCAAATTCAGAAAAGGATGTCCACTCGAGAAAGTGATAAATTTGTATGAGTTTCACCCTTTGAGTGTTAAGTTAGAATTAATTTCTTCTCTCAAACTTTATCTTTTGCACTCTTGCGGCCATTTAGTTATGGTAAGCGTTTGAATTTTAAAAGGATTCCTAAGCCATTATCGGAACATACCTGGCGTCTAATATCCGCAAGCCCTCTAAGTTTATGTGTTCGAAATGGTATGAAAAATCCCAAATATTATTTTTTAAGAAAACACTACCGTGTTGCTTGAAAAAGTTAGGTTTATTCATTTTGAATCATCTGCAAAAAACTCGGCAATCTCGGTAGGTTTCGGACGCAGGACAGTAAGGGGAAGGCTTTAGTACAGCCAAAGCCCTAACTACCTGCCAAACACCCGGTGGTTAGACTTATATAAAAATGTGAACTAGTTTTCAATATTTTAATGTAAACAGCTTCGGTTAATCCTGTTTCTTGGGCATTAATTTATCCCGGTACTTCTAGGGATCAATGATGAAATTTACCCAGACATTGGCACCACCGGAAAGTGTCTGTTCGGGATGCATAATAATTAAATATTCCCGCATTATATTACTTAAATAACTAGTGATAAGTAATAAGCCTGACGGATGGCACGCTTGACCGTAGTCTTAACTTTCAGAAGAAGAGGAAGCTGCGATCGATGAAACAAGAAGTTTACTGACCTGACGTTTCTGATTCCCAATCGAACCCATCATCAAAGGCTTAACGTTATCTGCTGCCACGCGATCTTCACTTCCGCAGTCTTTCCATCTCTCTAGCGTTATGAAAACGTCTAGAGCGTACTTTTTGTGCCTAGGCACACAGCGTTAATGTGAATTATCCAGCCCTGTGTTAACTCAAGGAACATTCCGTGAAGGTGGAGCGCAGTAGACAATTTATTACAACTCTTGATTAAACAAAGAACGGTGTAGTCTGGCCGTTCATTCAAAGTGGCAAGGGATCATTCTGCGCGAAGAGGCGATTTAACTGGAGGTAGTCTGTGGTTTGATCAAGTAGTGGTTTGCCAGCATCGTCATCGGTGCAGCAGTCGGCACGGTGTCGATTAGGCCAGCGCTTCCTGCCACGTCAAGATGTGCGAACTTGATCGGCGTGTCACTGTCCATACCATGCTGAAAAGTGAAATTTCAAATTTTTACTCATTTGGGAGCAATTAAAATCCCCCTTGCAAGCATACTGCTAATGCACAGCAAAAATAAGCAATGGTGCAGTCTCCCCCAGGGCGACAACGTCCTTGTCGGCCCGAGATCGTGAACCGAGAAACATATCAAAGCACACATTTAATGGTCGTACGAGTCAGCGTCTTTCCAAAAGAATACGAGAACACCTTCCCGCATGGCTGGCGATAGGGGAAAGTAGGAGAATAGACAGCGCCATCGTTGCGCATGCAGTGGATTCAGGCCATTGTGGGGACCCAACTGAATTATTTCGTGTGATTTATAAGGTCCCCTCGAGCTACCCTAAGCTACTGGGCCAGCGCCTGTTAGCAACAGCAGAATCGGCCGTCATTAGGTTACGAAAACCGACCCTATGCGCCCAGAAGAACCTCGTTCAGGCTCCGCGTATACCGTGGTCAAAGGCTGGCTAACCACATACCACTTCCTGCGCCCTTCCGCTCTTGCCTAGCCCGTGTTTTTTAAAAACCAACTTTTATCGATTTTTTCACTCACTGTATCCCGTCCCATATAACTGTACTGGCCTTACGAGAAGCTATCGAAAGCAGCGTTCGCTCTCCACCTTTTATTCTGAATTAGACATAAGTGGTAGTTCACATCTTTCAGCCATCAAGTAAACTTCACTGTATGAAGCGCACAAGCGTTCTCTGCAGGAGACCAGTCCTGCAGACTTCCAGGCTTCGGTTATTTTACAGATTGTTTTATTACCTGTCGTCAGCACTTAAACAAACCTCTTCCGGAGAGCCTGTCTTCGTCTTCAATTGATTAACCCGGATATCTCAACTTTGCCTATCTATTACCTGTTGACCTACATCCTTGTGTTCTCCCATCGGCATGTCTAAAACTATGAGCTCATGTATACGCGCACGATCATACCACACATACTTGCAGGGACAACGGAAAAGGAATGATTTTTCCCGAATTATTTGACACTACAGGGAATTCATTAAACAAACTCTGCACTCTTTTGGAATGCTAATAAAGATACTCATTCTTACCGCATCAAGTCCGCTAGCTTGAATCATGAAGGCGGCAGGGAACTGATGCCCGCGCGTGGTTGTAACGCTGCCGGCGTTGTTGCACTGGAGGTAATCTTCCGTCTCCAGAGGGGTCAGGTTAAAATCGTAATCTTCTTTTCGAAGAACTGAAATCTGTTTTGCGATGAAACAATAATGATAAGGATTTTAAAAATATCACTTTTAGACTGAACCCCAGAAGTAAGATAGATTTTAATGTCTACGAGCTGGAGAGGATGGATTGGATGCATTTGCTCTTATTCTGGTAGTGTTATTTAACCAGACTTAATAAAGAATCAAAATAGCTTTCAGGAGAGAGACAGAGGAACAACTCTTTGATCAGAAATTTGCTGGGAATTTTCGTGTTTCATATGCAGATTGAAACTTGAAATTTCAGACGTCAACCAATATGCTCTGTCTATAATCGCACTGCCAGGAGTTGGCAACGGTCCATGTGCATATAACAGTAAAATATGTATACAATAGCAGGTATACAGCCATCCGGACATGAATACGGTTTAAAGGGTTAATCTGAAAGCCTAGATCATCGGGGTGATATAGGACTCACCTCTAACATGTCAGAAATCTGGTCCCCTGAAAATCGTAGTTGTTTAAGGAAAGTAGCATTCTTGGAGGGACCGTTTTCCATTGCACCCTAAAAGAACAAGGCAAATAATTTTAGTTCCCTAGACTTTTTTTATCAAGTTCATTTTCGTTTTTTGAGCTTATGTTATATTTGTCATTGATGCATTGCAGGCTGCCTTACCGTGATCCATTTATAGCAGCGGACAACGTGGCCCGTTAGAGTCGCGGCAGTAATGATTTGAACGTCTTTGTCCTTAAACTTGCTGAGGGCCTTGTAAGATTGATAAAAGGAAGGGAGGAAAAATAAGCCTGCAATTTTTTCATTGGTGGTCTAGTGCAGCGTAGATTTGAGAAAGGAATGGGTCGACGCCGAAACTTTCGTATGAAGAAATGCAGTCATAATTGTTAAGAGTGTAAATAGTTCATTCGACAACAGAAGATACCCATAATATCAGCTATGGAATTTCTGCGCAGAAAAATCCCTTTGAAATTGTGGAGAGGACGGAAAACACCTGAAACCCTCTGCCCACACGATGAGAACCCTGTAATATTGGGTTTTCTGTTGATTTTTGACAGCTGATTAGAGGACATATCAAACTTGCGTGATTTCAAAAGGCTTGTATAGACAAAGATTGTGGTTGCGTGAATTTTTTACCTCCCCTGCACAGATTAACCAAAAGCTGCACATTTCAAAAGGCCAAGTTAACTTCGCATCTTGCTTTAATCGGTCTACAACGACAGTTTACTTTTTGCTTGAAAAATCAGCTTCGCCAGACATTCGGTATCCCACTCATCTTTCCTACCTACGGGATCTTCCTGGCAAGTAAGAAAAAACGTCATGCCATTAAATGCATATTCAAACGTAATGTTGATTTCAAACATTAGATTAGGGTACCCTGACCTCGGTTCATGATTTATCCGAAAAAACTTTTAGTCATTAACCTCTGCAATTTATGTTTGCACATCTTTCGGTCACAAAAAAACATCCGCGAAGACTGTTATTATGACGTGGAGCGCCAAAAGCACAGTATACGAATGCATGAAGTATTCTGACCAGTTTTTTCCGGCCCATAAACAAAACAATGAACATGAAAGAAAAAGGCGCCATACCTCTTCCTTGGCCTCTGCCACCAGGTCAGTCATGACCATGCGACCTTCGGCGTCTGTGTTGCCAATGCGAACACGTTTTCCCGCGCGAGATGTGATGATTTCGTCCACGGTGTAGGCTCTTGCAGAGAGGGCATTGCGCACAAAGGCCAGTTTCGCAGAGATGTGAAGTTCTTTGGGTTGGAGAATCTGGGCTGTTCTCATAAAGCCCACGATTGCGGCAGCTCCACATTTGTCTCTATGCATTCCAACCATCCCGCCCGATACTTTCAAGTCGTAGCCACCAGTGTCGAACGTGATACCTTTACCAACCAAAATGAGAACTTTCTTGGCATTGTTGATGTCTCCGAATTCCATTTTGACAACCCTGCCCTCATGACGCGTCACACCTATAGGAGAAGCGAATAGAGGTAAGCGTTAAGGGGCCAAACACCAAGAACTTGCATTAGTCTGACATTTAGAAAAGCAGCAGTCTGGACGCACCCTTGTTGCCTCTATCGACGGCAGCCATAAGCGGATACTGAGACTCCTCCACCGCCACGCTTTCTTTAATGAGAGTTGACAGATTGGAATTGCTTTGAAGGTACTTTAAAATGTTCTCGGTTGACATTCGCTCGGAATCAGAGCCACAGATGTCCCTTGCAATCCAGCGGCCCTCCTCAATTGCGCTTGCATATTTAATGGCCCAATCGAGGTCAGCTTGACCACTATTGCTGTCAAAAGCCATGGCGGCCAACAGACTTTTGTATTTCGAGGCTCTTTCTGGGCAGCATTCCCGAACTTCTATGGGCTGGAAAGGAAGTCAAAGCCAGTTAATCTCAGTGCAGAGAGGCGCTCACATATACATATATGGCGCGCGATTGTGGCCAAGTCGACTACAAGTGCACCGCCGGCAAAGAGGATAAAGATCACGCGGGCGCGTTAACGGTCAACGTTCATCCACCTAGCACGGTTATAATACGAGATGGGCGGCAAGACTGAACAAATGAATACCAACAGGAACAGCAACCGCGAGAGATTCGGCATAAACCAACGTCATGTACATCTACGCCAGTATTAGTACTACCCGTTTGTAGAATAGACATTACTCGGTTAATCTGTGGCAGCTTATTGTCTTAAACCAAAGCCTCATTGAAATTTCCACACTGGCTCTTAATTGTCCCGTGACGTTTACTTATTCGCAATTCCTGCGTTCGATAATTTCAGAACTAATTAGGTGAATATAAATTTGTATATATATATATATATATATATATTCCCGATCGAAAACCGACAGGGCAACGGGCTCGCAGCCCGGTGAGTAGAGGCGTTGACTTCTAAACCAACAGGTCGCGAGTTCGAGGCTCGGGTGTTCCACACTTCAGGCTTGGGTATGGCTGGCTGATGACGGCTAATACGCCGAAAATGGCCATTCCAGTCTCCCATGTCTTTGTCGGTAGTAAATTTCTACCTATATCATGCGCCGCTGTGCGGCTGCTGGTTGGGCTCGTGAGAGAGCCCTTAAGGCACAACAGAACGAGTGAGTTCCGTAGAAAAATTTCCTGGTGAGCGCCCTCTACCATTCTATGTTTACATATGCCTTGAGAGTTGGACATTTCAAGACATGCAACTTGGAGTCAGGTGTGTTCTTTAAGATAAAGAAGTTTATTGTGTAAATCGTCGGCGCCAGTTCTTTAGGTCGTCGTCATAAGAGAACTGAGATCTATCAATAAACCACCCTTTATAGAGGTTTCAGAGACAGATATATTATCTATTGATAAAGTGCTAAAACGTCTTACAGGGGTAGAAGCAACTGTCGGGAGGTATTGTCAAATCTCTGGAACAAGGTGTACCAACCCTCACGAAGACCAATGGATTTTCTAAAGTTCTCAAAACTGAAGCCCGAGCGCGACCGTTTGTGTAATCGGGGCATCGATGGCTCTTTCACAAAACTTCTTCAGTTGGCAGATTTTTAAAGTTTGTAAAAAATATGAGAAGTCACATTGTCCGCTGCTGAGACAATAGTCCCCTCGAGGTTGTACGTTCAGACCGCCAGATTTAGCAAAATAATGCACAGGGAACTCCTGCTGTCCAACGACATGCATGTCCCAGCAACAGCCACACTTAAGCCAATGATTGGAGACTGGCTTTTCTATCGACAAACGGTGCTCCTATGGTTCCATCTGCCTCTTATGTTCTCGTTGAAATCACGATGAAAAACTAAAGGCTGCGGTATGCAGACCGAGTGAAGACGCTTCACAAACTCAACTAATCCGGGATTAAATCCATACTCGAAAAGGAAGGTGCCAATTAACTGTAAATTCTGTATATTATTGTACAGCGAAAGACTGACGGAACATTAGTCACTTCAGTTTGCCAAAACGAGATTTGTACGGAAGTCATTCCATCTTATGAGATCAACCGGCCCATCTCTCACAAACGAAGAGCACTCGACAGTCTGCTGAGTCGAGCAAGACCCCTCGTTCTGACAAAACAATCTACTAATTAGAACTAAATTACTCATGCGAATTATCTTCCCAGTATGGATACCCCAAAGATTTTGTACGCTGGTGCAAGAGTCAGCGAGGGTCAAAGGAAAAGAAACTAGGCAGTTCCATGCAGACGCCCAAACTAGATACTTGGTAAACATTTTTACATTAAAAACTTGCTTCAGCTCGTTGAAATACACTTATGGAAGCACCAGATTCAAGTGACGCGCCAACCGACGACTACTTTACGCACAAAGTTTGTATACCGCTGGGATGGGGTTAGATATTTGGGCAAGAATGAAATCCTCCGTGTGTGAGCCGCGCGATGAATGTGGACAGACTGCAAAATCTGCAATTACGAACCCCAGTTGACAGTAAAGATGTGTGATCATCTTCTCCAGGTAGCCATGCCTACCCCAGACACCGAGGACACCTACACTTCAGGCAGAACTCGCTCACACGCGAGCCACGATTGACTTAAGTCATGGTTCGCGGTACCCGAGGCTATCAACAAGTGCAATGACCTCCCAACCCCATATACGGTGCTCCGACTTAGTTTGATTAAAATGTATGAACTGCATTATGTCACACAGGTAACAAATGCATGTGCGCAGGCAAGTTAAAATGGTAAACGTTCCTTAGAGAAACGATGTGGCGCAGTTGCAGGAAAAGTAAGTACGTCGGAGAATCTAAAAGACTGCTCTAGACGCGAATCGCCGAGCACGCGGCAGTGGTGCGGAGACATGACGCCAACTTTCGATGGGGGCTAGCCACACATTCAAGTTCGCTGAGGCCGAAATTCTCGCGAGAGGGGATAATCGCGTGGGCTGCGAGTTGCTTGAGTCATTGTTCACGGGACCTCAGCCTATCAACAAGTGTAACGACATCTCCACTTCATATTGCGTACTGAGGCATAGGCTGGACAAAGTAACTGACCACTCGGGGAGCAAGCAGGCCAGTGAGTCTGATTGCCGAGCAGTGATCACGCCAAAGTGTAAACAGGGTGATTAAATTTCAGCAGTAACCGACTTGCATGCTGGTCATCAAGCCATTAGAGCACCAGAGGGCAGCAATCCCCGATGAAAGGGGGAGCCAGTAATTGTCATAAGTGTGCAGTAGCGTAGCGACTGCTTTCTATGAATACTGCAACCTCTGTTGTATAAATTACCCGTATCGGATACTGCCTCTGATGGTGCGTTTGGACGTGAATTCGAGACGTCAGATGTATGGAATTCTTTTCTATTGATCGCATTGTCGTCCTCGGCCATTTTAAAAACCGAGTCTCTCGAAACTATGCACTCACATGGATTCTGCATAAACCAGCACATGCAGCTGGATGTTGCATATACATAGGATGAGGACGAGGGTCAAGCAGAACGGAATGACACACATGGTAGCCGCTTGCTGGAGCAAATGTCGATTTTTAAGTGCGCTACAGATGTTAACTATTTTTTGCACATTTACGATCCATGGACATTTGCTGACCACCTGGGGAACCGGCATCGAAGTTGTACATATTGAAGTTTCTTTTCATAAAGGTAGCATCCGACTCTAACATATATATGCATTGAAAACCGGGTATCCCAAGAAATTTAATTTTGATGTGATAAAATTAGTTAAAGAGACCGTGTTTAGCAAGTGATTCTGCGGTTTGCCGCTGTCTGCTTTAATATGCGAGCACAGCCAAGTCCGAGGAGATGGCGAGGTGCGATTAACGCGTCTTGGCGCAGACGTCGGCCAACCGCAGAATCCTTTGTTGGACACGGTTAATAAGTTAACTGTTTCCTTACATCACCCAGTGTCTGATGCTGAGCTGGGGGACCAGCCTTGGAAATGTATGTAATATAAGTTATATTTTTTCATCATTGCCCAAAAATATACACAGTGGGAAGTGCTTTAACCGATCAGACTGCTGCACAAGATTATTCCATACATATATATGATTTTGAATCCACCTAGTGTAAGAAGAACGTAGAAAGCACACCATACTTACCACATAGAGTGCATAAAGAGCGCCTAATAGGGCTTGGAGGTTTCTGTACTTCGGTTCCGCCCATGGTTCCTGCTTGTAGTCTGTCGGAGCATTTGTCATGTTGCCGATAAGAAGGAGGATATTTTGGGCTCCAGCTTTATAGGCCCTGAGCAGGTAACAAGACGAGAAAGGCTTTAACTTTTTTCATAAAATTCCCTTTAAAAGAGATCTTCAATTCAATTTCAACGAAAGACGGCTTTCTAGATACTGTTAGGGAAACAACGAAAATTGCCTACATGGTAAGGGCTTTGTGTGCGGCTTCGTAGATCGATCGCGAGTCAGCGACATCTGAGTCAAGTCTCCCCGTGGGTGAGAATATCTGAAAGGCAAACACGTGACTCAGCATGCCGAAGAACTGTATGTATTGAGTGACTGAATTTGATTAGTAGACTCAACCTATAGAATGAAATATTGGATATTTCGCACGTTACTTACAATTCGTTTGACTGTGTTATTTGACGTGAGGTCTACAGGATGTACACTCGTCTTGTTCACGAAAGATTTGTCAATCTGGAAGAGAAAGCAAACAATAATTAAGTAAAGGTTGCAGCGGCTTGTACAACTGATCCGCTGAAGAACGCATCTGACAAAAAATATGTAACAAACTACGCATGCAGGAAGATATTTGGAAATTAAATTACAGCGTTCTCACTGGCTCCCGTTTATTTCTTGCGTCAAGAAAGATAAAAACGATTAGAGAACAGCATGCATCGCAAATAACATGGCTGTTGGTGTCATCTTGTGCCCGTACTGTTAACACTGTTTTGGACAAAACATCTCAGTCTGCACTGCTCACTAGACATTGTATGCAAGACTTGGGAATTAAAAGCGGTTCAAAACGTTGAAAAGTAGACATTTCTCAAAGTCTAAGCACTGTCAAAGCACGCGTGAGAAAAGGCAAGATTTGTCTAATTAACACTATTTTATCTCAACTAAGTGTCAATAGGTGCACTGCAATTTCGCAGTACAGAGCGAAAATTCCTTTCTCCGTTTTGCAATCGGCGGTTGACCATAATTTGGAATTTGGTTCCACTAACGTCCATTGTACCGTTGAGACTGGGAGAGATGCAGCTAGAGATAAATGAATTTGTGCCGTCCTAAAAGAACCTATTTCGTCTTGACCTCATAATGTACATTTATGAAAAACGGTCGGATAACAGTTTTAACTCATGCCTGTAATCATTAATGCGTGCCCTATATGTTAAAGGGTTCGGTAAACGAGTTTTCGTATCGCAACTTTTTAAATCATAAAAAATGATGAGGCGTCTTTGCATTAATTCTGTCAATAGGCGATTTTTATTTGCATTGACCTAGACAAATAGTCCTTCGAATAGATTACTGATATAATCGTCTTGTTAGTGACTGTTTAAAAACCTCCCTGAGGCTAGGATATCATCGTGAGACCAATAACGAAGAAAGCCAGAAGCGTACAGTTACAGTTGGTACTTCTTACTTCTTCAATTTTTTTCAATGCATCCTTAAGTCCAGGCACAACTTTGACATCTTCTGTGGGCAAGGCTTCGTCAATGTAGACAACCGTATCAACCTCCGTGTCGGATTGCTGCTTCCGTAATTTAATAAATCCATCCTCCTCTGCCGCCAGAGATAGGCATATGGCATAACTCAACCAAAACGCTATCCAAAACGCATTCATTTTGCCCTAACGGCTCTGGAGCTATTATTGCAGATGTCAGCGCTAATTTTTATACCAACCCTCCCAGTATTCAGTCGAAGTGCAGGCTATGCATGCTTGTTGTTGATAGGCTAGTCTCTACACCGAAAACGCAGCCTGCTGTTGAGCTGGAAGAGCAAGGTGACACATGTGCCCCCACATCTTCAGTGAGAACGAGCAGATGAAAAGGATGCCTAATACCAAACGTTTCTTTCGCCAAGAATGTCCAAATTTTGCAATAAGAACTCTAAAGAAGTGTCAGGAAGCTTTTTCTGTGTCACTCCCCCCAGACACAGCAGTTTTTGGACTACGTAAGCGACATTCTTCGCGAAATTTCGAAAATTACCGGGTGATTAGACCAGCATCGCACTCAGTAGGGCCATATGTGAAGAATACAGGGGCTGGTAATTGTGACGGTTATGCCATTACATAGAAACTACATTCTATAGATACTGCATCCCTTGTGCATCCATTGCCTCTATCTGCTTCTAATTCTGACGATGGACTCAAGTGCGAAAACGAAACGTCCGGCCATTATCTTTCTTTTTTCATCGACCGTAGCTTTTTATTTTCCCTCCGTTCCTGGCACTCGCTGTTTCACTTGTGCGTTCATCCCATAGTTACTAACTAGTTGTTTGTTAATATAGTCGTCGGTTGGTCACATTGACAGACAGTTCAAATTCTTTCGTCATTTTTCAACTAATCATTGGTTTATATAGTTATTAGTTAGTGGGTCAGATATTAAGCTGTATTGTTGTTAGGAGTGTTGTCAGTAACTAGTCAGTATCGATATTTTCTGGGTTCTATATCTTTAGCTTTGCCTAAACGGAAAACAGCCAGATGAAAAATTTTCGGGGATCAATTTTTTGTAGATCTGCCTACAGTCCGTTTGTCATGCCGAAAGCGAAAGATAATGTTCAAATCTCAACTTTACACTCCATGCGCTGGGCTGTCTAAAATTTTCCAATTCGGCAATAAGGACTTAAAAGGGGGTAGAAATTTCCCTCTCTGCCGCGTTCTGCTGTTCGATTTTCCTTGATAAAATTCGGATGGAAAGGAATAAAAGTGATTTACGGAGGTTAAAAAAGATGCAAATGCCAAAAGCATTTTATTCTTCTGATTTTTCACAAGAAAGATGATCGCAAAAGCCGTTAAAGGATTCAGAATAATAATCTGGTCAAAGATTACTTTTGCTGAATCTCTTTTTTAGCCTTTATGCAGACAGTTTTCATGCCAAAAGCGAAATTCCATGGCCTGGTTTTAACTTTGCAGCATACTCTGTGCAAAAGCAGATATCTTGATCGTGCGTACTTTTTGAAATTCGTTATCTATCGTCAATTGTTGCTTGATATAAGCCTGCCACAACCTACTTTGTGGTTCAAAATAGTTATGAGGTTATCCACCGGTGATGTAAGCAATAAGACAACCTTAAAAATCATGTGTTTTGGTTTACTGGGATAGGAACTTTGAATCAGCAATCATTGTGCAATCCAACAGATTACAATTTGTACTTAAAACACACTATGGGTGCAAGCGCGTCTTTCGTGTTTAAGACAGAATTAATTATATGGTTGCCACAAAGGGCTGTCGAATTGTTCTATTTACTGGAGAAAACACCATTTTAATGCACACAGTTCTTCGCTGAAAGATTTATATCTTATTTTGATCCCTATTTTAAATTAAGTTGTACTCTGAACGTTTCTCTCTGAAACTATCGACTGGAAACCTCAAAAAGTTCCTTTTGTTTAGGTAGAGGGTACATGAGTTTGCGTAAATGTTCTTTAATAGTTGCAACTTTCGTGGATCAAGATCGAGACAAAACTACCCCCTAACCAGGAATTTGCACAGCCGGTTGATGATGTCGGAGTCGAAGACATTTGAACTGGTCGAGGACTCTTCGGGCTGGGATTAACTGTATCTGCTTTTAATCAACCGGTCGTGGACATATGACCGTGTACTCAAAAATTACACCGCACCCTGTTGAAACCTCCTACAAGCCGGACTGTTAGGAAATATGTCGAAGACCAACCATCTGATACAATTGATGCATGCGTGAGCCAGGTGAACGCTACTCAGGCCTATCATTGACCGCAGTCGGTATTTATTTTTGCGCATAAATCAGACAGACTTTGTACAACAGACCATTTCAGTTTGCGACACAGTAAAGACGCGGCTTCACCGGGCGACTAGGAATGCTCATAGAGTTAAGTACTTAGATGCGGTTAGCTGGGCGTCTTTTGAGAACGGAACCAAAAAAGCAATGCCAAATAGACTCTGAACGATGCCGCACGCCAGCATTCCTTAAAACAAGGCATTGATAACTGGCATTCCTTCTGGAGCAAGGTGACAAGTCAATTTGAGTTTGAATAATCAGCTTTATTTGTAAATCCCGGTCATTTCGAAGGAAGTAAATGCAAGGATAGTCGAATGCGGTCATAGTGACGATGTAATTGTCAAATTCTCAATGAGTCAGCAACCTCACAGATATAAAAACGGTTGGAAACCCACCACAAATTCAACCCACAAATTTCAAGTCAGTCGTTACCCTAACTCTATTGTGACAGATTACTGACCAGAATGCAGTTCAAAAATCAACTCTTTATACTCATCAGTAGCCGATGATTTTCCTCCGTATCAGGCATGTGCTAACGTAGTGCTTGCTTTTACAGTAGTTGACTTCACGTAACAATGAGTAACGTCCCGGCCACGTTTTTAAACAAAATCCCAGATCGCGAATGAGAAATGTTGGAGACCGTCTGGCGTTCAATATATTCAGAAAGTGTTCCAAGGAAACGAGAAAATATATAATGCCCTGCCAACTATTTGGTCTTCGAGGAGATGTTTAGCGTTCTTATGGAACCTACAAATCGCCTGCAATCTAAATTGTATTCTACCATTTCTATAGGATGAAATATGATTTGCATAGTAAGTTTGTTGATAGTTTTTTGGTAAATATCAAGTATTTCAGTCAGTATCAGTAACCATATTTAGAGTTATCGACAGTAGCCCTGAAAACACCATTTATACGGTACATATGACTGAATTCCGGCGGGCTTTTGAATTTGAGCCGCCACTTTTGTAGCTCTCCATTCACGTGTGGATTCTCAAAAATTGTTCATTACTCTGCCTACTTCCCTTCGATATACTGAACTTTATGCATTCCTTTCCTCGTGCGGCTTTCCAGGCTGGGTTGTCTCTTGACTCAGCGATTATTTTCTTTCCGCACTCAATTTGTCCAATCTGACAAGCGGAAATCTATGGTCCTTCCCAATGACTGCGGAGTTCTTCAAGGTTCCATTCTGTCCCCTCACCTCTTCTACCTCCACACCGACGATCTAAGGGCCCCTAACGACTGACTTTTGGTTAAGAATGCTGATGATGTGGTTTTTGGACATCCTCTCAAAAATCGGACACATCTCCAATCTCTTAAGGGTGGTCTTAACCATATCCTAGGATGGTCGGAGGAAAATGGTCTCCTAATAAACGACCAAAAATCAGTTCATTGCATTTTTCAACTGCGGCCCTCTCCTAGTCCTGCATCCTTTGACATCTTTCCTAACGAGGTATCCTCTTTCAGGTACCTTGACGTTACTTTGTCCTCAAATCTTTCATTTTCCCTCAATATTGAGTCCCTATTTACTAAAGTTTGTAAACTTCTTTATTACATTCGCCGTCTGCGTTCCTACCACACACCTCAACCCTTAGTCTGGTGATTCTTCTTCTTATCCTATACTGCTATCCTGTCATTTTTCGTGGTTTGTTCAGAAGAGATCTTTTAATTTTAAAACGGGTCTTCCGAATGCTCTCTTCTGCTGCCGGTGTTTCTTATATTTTTTAGGCGACACTATCCTTCAACGACATTTCAATACGGTCAAGCAATTTCCTGGTCGAATTCTAAATGACGTTGCCCATTTCTTGCATTCCGATCGTATTTCTGCGAAGTCTACCCGCCCGATGCGCCGCGGTTTCCGACTTGTGTCTTGTCGCACATCGGCAAATCGAGATTCTGTGTTGCCATTCCTGGCGCGCTATTTTACGTGTGAAGAGATAGAAATAGGGAATCCAAGACATGAACTGTCCTCATGATAACCGTCCATTTGTGTTAAACTTTTTGACTCCGGTATAATCTATTAACTTGTTTACTGCCCATAGTGAATGGAGTCCATTTTGTGCTGAAACTTTTGGATGTAGGATTTTAAAATAAAACGAATTCCTTTCTCTCTCAAGTCTTTTCACCTTCTATTCACTTCAGATCGTTATACTCCCTTTGCAACTGTTTTTACAACTATTGCTGCCAATGAGAAAAATAAATGACTAAATCCTGCGCTACGTGCACCTCCAGTTTGCCATTTCGTTTTGCAAGCATCCTGTTCGTTTTCCTCGTCTTTCATACGGTCTTCACTAACGTGTAACTCACAGGCATTTTCTGTCCGATTTTTGATTCCTGAAACCGTCGAACTTGAAGAGATCCATAATTATCGATTTTCGTTTTTCCCGGCGCATAGACCAGTGAGGTAATCAAGAAGACCGATGTGTCAATTTTCACAAATTTGGATATGACGCGATCTCCGGTCTTAGAAGGGTAACGAAGTCAGATATTCTTATCGGGCTTTATCGTCAGGCTTTCATTAAAAATTTAAATTAATTTCTTTTGAATTGAAAGTTCATAACTTTGGGCTCGTGAGTATTCTTGCACACAGTCATCACAAAGCGGACAAATCAGTCCAATCTCGTTAAACCCAACTTGGCATATACGTATTTGGTGTCATTCGAGGTAACTTACATCTCCGACCGCATGTTGAAATAACTGGAAGAGGAACCGACGTCATTGGGTTTACAAATTTCCTCATAAAATGCGCAAAGTTTGAGTAAATTAATCAACATAAAAATTCCCAGTTTCATTCCCGAAGTTTGCTTTAGCCTGAAACGTATGAGATATGTCTAAAAAGTGTAATAATCGCATTCTACAAGAGGAAGTCAGCAGTAGATAAATGTTAACTGGGTTGCCGAACTCATGGCATGGGTATTCCCGTGCTTCAGACATGACCAAGCAACCAGTTTTAACTGTATTGCCAGAAGGATTACTAGTCTGTGGCGCAGGATCAGGTTAATTTCATATTTCGTTCAGCAGAGTAATGCTGGAGATACCCAAGTCCAGGTTTTGGCTCTACCTCTACATCTGAGAAATCGTGACGGGCCCACAACGAGATTCCGTCCAACCTGAAGACCCATGCCACACTCTCCCAAAGGAAAAGTGCAACCAACGCGGTCCAGACGCTGGTAATAAAGGAAAGATGGTGACAATCGGGAGATCACGCCCAAAAAATCCGTTACCTAGAAATAATACCTTTAACAGTGGACTCAAACGTCTTCAGGCTATATCAGCGGTTTCAGGCCTACTTTGACGCACTACTTGGACTTTCTGCGACGGCCTAACATGGGCTGGCCGAACGAACATCGCAGGCGGTTACATGGACCATGGTCGCTATTACCCAACCTTCCCCATCATTACACGCATACACCTGAATATACGGTATACATTCGCATTATGACAGTTAATTACAAAACAGACTCAGTTTTAAATAAAATAAGTCTGCACGACATGCGAAAGGAACAGTTCCCAGGCATCTGTCAAAGGCTTGGCATTGAGGCCAAACCAAAGACGACACTGTACTTCGTCTCTGTGGGCCCACACAGCTCAACCACATACTGAGCCTCCTTCGTGGAGCTTCCTTTTCAGTCTACTCCAGTATGCCTCAATGGCATTGGTGTGCCGTCCGGTGGTAGGGTCCTTGAAGTTCTTTGAGTGGTTAACAGAGAAATGCAGATAACCTTCGGAGGGAAGACGATTATACGCCTTCCACTCGTCTGTTGCCACTATGCTGCCTTTGGCGACCCATCTTATAATAACGGAACGGAGGGCGGGCCAACTTCAATCATTCACCTGTTCAAATAAGGCTTTCCGTCGGCTTGTATCGTACATGCAGACCAGCCACCACCCATAAGACCCCTATTACCACCTGTCCCGTAAGACGGGCTGCTTTGGTTAGGCGGATTTTTTGGGTGCCATCTCCCGATTGTTACCGGAAAGATTATTTCATAGATGTTTTGACAGACTTTTAGTAATCCATTTTGACCCAACTGTAAAAAACTCTGCGACCTTGGTGGGATTCGAACTCACGGCAGCAAGGACAAGGCTTTAATACAGCCAACGGTTTGGCCACAAACGGGAGGCTCAGACGGCTAGAACGTTGGCTGTAATAAAGCCTTCCCAATGCTGTCGTGGGTTCGAATCCTACCGAGATGCCGAGGTTTTCACAGTTGGGTCAATATAAAAAGATGATCTATCGTTTTACTGAGTAAAGACATTTCGATGTCGAGGACTGTTGGCCATAGCGTCTAATATGCAAATTGGCATTATATTGAAACTGCCCTTTCGCACTTTCCAGATAATTGGGTCTACAGCTTAATCGGGAAACAAAGTTTTTGACCCAAAGCTTCATAATGTCCATGCATTGGAGATCAAATTAAGTTATTTTAGTGCATGATAATTTTCCTGAATTCAACTGTAACTTCCAGATATCCGAGTCACAACTCGCTTCAACTGTTTCTAATGGAAGACGTCTGCCCTAGGGACTCAAAAGCAAACGCTAAGCTCTTGGCTCTGGTTTCTTTTTCAAATGAATTCACGTACTGATTTCGACTCATTCAGTCAGAACTTAGTGAGAGTGACCAGAGAGGTAGACAGATAGGAACCTACTGCTCTGTAAGTGACGTTAAGTAACCCAAAGTTGCCTGATAGAAGCGAACAGGCGAGTTCGAGTTAGCAGTTCAGAAGACGAGGATGAGATCACCGGAACAAGAAATTTATTGGCCTGACGTTTCGGATTCTCACTCGAATCCATCATCGGAGACCTTTGCAGACCTTTATCTACGAATGTCTCTGAGGATGGATTCGAGTAAGGATCCGAAACGTCAGGCCAATAAATTTCTTGTTCCAGTAAACGAATTTTCGTCTTCTTAAAGGTGCCTATCGTCATCCTCTCAGAACCTTTGGGTGCATCTGGAACTTCCTCATCCTCCATCGAAGCTCCGCCAATCGAATCGCCTCACAGCGCAACATGTGATTAGTTTTTCCTCAACACTGTGCGCATTCCAGCAAAATGGAAGTTATCCATTCATAAACTAAACGGTTTTACTTGTTACTTAGAGTCTAACATGACAAGATCATAATAAGCGGTTTGAGGCCAGAAATAGGGGGCTTTTTTCGTTAAAAAGCTACTGAGTAAATCCGTAGTCGTTAGCCAAATGTATCAATAGTTCATATAAGTTGTAAAGAACTGCTGTTAGATTCATTTGGGGCTTCATTTATGCGTCTCCACATTGAAAATTTCTCAAAATCTACTAATGCACATATTTTACATTCACTCGACGAAAATGACGAGCAAACAAACTAGCGAAATTCATATTATTTAAACTGTGAAAAACTCGGCACCTCGGTGGGATTCGAACCCACGCAGTAAGGGGAAGGTTTTAGTACAGCCAACGTTTCAGCCACTTGAGCTTCGAGGCACCGCCGGACGACGCGAGTTTAATCACGTTTTGGTCAAGTTTATCCGCCCAGCCTACTGCAACTTCTGGAATCCACCAAATCTGATACAGTAAGATGATTGGCCAAACAGGATTTCCTAAGTAATCCACCCAAAATCCACCAGATGACTATCAGGCTCAAGTAAATCGAATCTCACTGAGGCGCCAAGTTTTCAGAGTTACAGCGCGTGACCTATCTCATGAAATGTTGGCTGAAATTCTGAAATGCGTTTTCGATTAGGAAGGATTACTTGGTCGCGGTTGTGATACTGATCATCTCAAGGCATACTCTTATAACATTTCGGACTCGGCAGGATGTCGGCTTTCAAATGCACTTCTTTTCAATCTCCTGTAGAAAGAGCGCTCGGTAAACAACGACTACTTAAGTAGAATGCATTTTCCCATTGATTTTCGATGGTCTTGGAAATTCAAATATATTTTATAGAAACCACAAACAAAAATATACTTTCTTTTAGTCAATCAATAGAAAATCATGCCTTCTTTATATTTCATACTTAAGGAAGGAGTATAATAAGGTTTTAAAAAAGTTTTATAATTGCCGAAAAATTTGGAGCCTGATCATTCGTTGCAGTAGCGCTTAGTGATTACACTCTACAAGGTGCATGCGTTCCGCGTAAAGAAAATTCCATATTTGTCTATGTTTATAAAGAGATATCATACAGGACCCATAAAATTTTGCAATGGATGCGGACCATGTTGTACATTTCATGAGGAGCAGTGGTAAACGGCCAGGTACGATGCTATGTGAATGGAAATATCGCGGTCTTAAAAAGTCTCATAATTAGAAACTTTTTTTAAAGCTAATTATACTCCTTTCTTAAGTATAAAATATAAAGGAGACGCAATTCTCTATTGATTGACTAAAAGAAAACACATTTTTGTTTGTGGTTTCTATAAAATATTTTTGAATTTCCAAGACCATCGAAAATCAATGGGAAAAATGCATGCTACTTAAGTAGTCATTTTTTTACCGAGCACGCTTTCTACAGTAGATTGCAAAGAAGTGCATTTAAAAGCCGAACTCCTACCGAGTCCGAAATGTTATAAGAGTATGCCTTAAGATAATCAGTATCACAACCGCGACCAAGTAATCCTTCCTAATCGAAAACGCATTTCAGAATTTCAGCCAACATTTCATGAGATAGGTCACGCACTGTAGGTCAATATGAATTATTCGAAATCTGCCAAAACATCGATGAATTACGTGAGCCTTGTAGTCATCTGGTGGATTTTGGGTGGATTACTTAGGAAATCCTGTTTGGCCAATCAGCTGACTGTAGCAGATTTGGTGGATTACAGACGTTGCAGTAGGTTGGGCGGGTAAACTTGACCCAAATTTCATTAAACTCGCGTCGTCCGGCGGAGCCTCGTAGCTCAAGTGGCTGGAACGTTGGCCGTACTAAAGCCTTCCCTTTTGCCGTTGTGGTTTCATATCTCACCAAGGCGCCGATTTTTTCACAGTTGGCTCACTGTGAGTTATTCAAAATCTGAGAAAATATCTATGAAAAACTGACGTAAGTTTCACTTTTTTACCAAAAAGCCTTCTTATTCAAAAGCGCGAGCTGCGGCATATATGCGGCCAATGTAGCAGCGGCTGTATAGTTGTGTGCAGCTAACTTTTTGAGCCTGATATGTGGGATTGTAAAGATTAGATCCTAGTGAATGTTTTGAAAAACGAATAAACATGAAATTATACAACAGCTCCCTCATCATATGGTAGTCAGCCACTAAAATAAGTGTGATGACGGGCGTTCTCGACTCGTTCAAGTAATCCCCGCCCAACAAACTATAATGCCAAAGTCAGCAGCCAGAAGCAAAGCGTACGAAAAGGCATCCTCTTTCTCTTCTATCTATGATATACTAGCTGAAAATTGCATCTCCACTGCTGGGAATGCACGGTACACAAACACACTTCCAGTTGATATGCGGATGGGATATGACTAAAGGATCCTCGGTACTGCGTAAACATCTGTTCGGGATAGTCATGTCTAGACATTAAGTAAAAAGCATTTAACTTCTTTAATGTATATAGTACATGAATCTACAGGTCGGCGGTCCCCGTCAAAGCAATGGGAGTTGAGGGCATCTTTTATTAACTGTTTCCATGCAGAGACAGCGGGGTCATTTGTTGGACATTTGGTAAAATATTGAATAACGAGAAATTTAATTGCACGCGTTTATGGGGTAGGGAGAACCGAGACAGGACCTTTGATTCGAAAATAACGTGTATGTCGCTTGGTATTTTAATGCCTATACTGCCGTCTATATCATTATTTCGAGGGGACAGATAACGACAGAACACCAATGAGGACTCAATCCTAATTCCCATACCGGGATTTTCCTACTGTTGTCGGTCAAACACCACGCGTTCTACACAGGTGCTTTAGTTGACTATCGAAAGAGAAATAAGCCTTGATGGCCATTTAAATCCCCTTTGTGTGAACGTAGAAGTTATGGCTTGTTTTAGCGCCTTCTATTGGGTTAAAATGGTTGTGCGTAGACATTCACCCAGATATTCCCAGCTAGTTTGAAAATGTTTTAGCCGACTAGTTAAGTCACAGGACTCCTCTAAATAAAACCGTCCTCCCACTTCAAACACCGATAAAAATCGTTTACAGAAGGCTTTAAATGAGAGTTACGTCTATTTCAAAATTCATTGATAATTTCCCAGCTTACTAGGACGTCGTGGCATTTGGAGAGCTATTTTTGCCAACTTTTTGAGAGTTAGCGCGCATAGTTTAGCGTTCTTCCGCAGACTTCAGTTTGGTCTGTCGATCTGTCAATTTGATACACCCTATCCCCTGTCTACTGTTCTGTTGACTTAGTTCTACAGTTTAACAGCAGACCCTTTTCAAGGCCTTTTGCGAAACGCCGTTCGAGAAATCGAATAGTTTAATAATTTCCAATATTCACTTTGCACTTCCATCAGACCTTTGAAAACTAAGATAAAAAAAAGATAAGGAGGATAGATGAGCGTAAAAGACTGAAAAAATTTATTCAAACATCAGACAGTCTTCGGTACAGTGGGGTTTGCTTTTTTTAAAAGCGACCAAACAGCGCGTGGACCATTTTTCTTCTTTCATTGTTTGTTGCTGGTCGGTTCGGCCTGGGCAAAGTACTTCATGGTCAACATTGTGAGCGGCGAAGCCGTGGGCACAATGTCGATTACCCCGGCGCTGCCTGATACGTCCAAATGTGTGTACTTCAGCTGCTCTTCCGGTTTAGCATTCAGACCGTTCTACAAATGAGCGTGAATGAAAAGGCTGGTAAAAGAACGCATAAAGTGACAGAAGTCGCCATTTTATTTACATAGGATGGGCCAACTATAAGATTTATCTTATGCCTTCTGACAACTGAGGTGTTTTGCTGGGACCGATTGCTTGCATATGATTCATTGACTTTCGCTAATGCTTTAGGCGCTTACTTCAGATAGTCCACTGGCCTGAACCATAAACGCCATTGGAATCTGGTGACCACGGTTTGTTCCGTCATCGTTCGCGTTGTTGCTTTGAAGAAGGTCCTCTGTCTCCCGGGTGTTCAAATTGAAGTCATAATCCTCTTTCCTTACGACAGAAATCTATAGTAACAGAAACATCCTCGCAGTTTGAGCATATGTTTATTGCATCAAAAAGTAGGCCAAGTTGAAAATGAATGTTTCCTTTGTTATGATTTTTAAATAATGAGAACCGAAGTTTTCGTAGAAAAGAAATAACTAACCTCCCCGATGTCAGCCACCTTATCGCCAGCCTTTTGCAGTTCTTCGGCCGTTCCCGCCTTTGCTGCCGGTCCGTTGTCCATTATTCCCTATAAAAATAAAAAGCTACATGTTAAGACAAACAGGGGTAAAAAGGTCAGACGCTTGCAAATTTTTTAAGCTAGGTACCTATAACGTTTCATGCTACTGACTGTAGAGGCTAGGAAATTCAAACAGCCGACGGCACTTCACCTTGTGTTGGCTGTCTGAATTTGTCGTTTTCAAGAACATACAGTGTGAAGCAAACTCTGTAGGTAAACTTGCATAATATAAAGCAAGACTTTTCAAACCAGCGTTTAACCCCATCATCTTGATATAAAGTAGCTACGTGGTGTGCTCATACCCTATATCAAAACAGTTCATTGAACCATCAAGATTTAAAGTTAACCATAACTTTCAAATGTCAGTCTTTCTCACCGCAATGTACTTGTAGCACCGGATGACATGTGTTGTGAGGGTAGCGACTGTGAATATATGCTTGTCCGTAGCAGTATCCTTCAAGGCCTGCAGTGAGAAAAATGTAAACTTAAAGGTTGCACACCCGGAAGGCCAGAGAATTCGGCAGTAGGGTTTGCAAAACGTCCCCCAGGGTATACCTCGTCTTTGGCATGGTAGAGAAGGTCCGCGAGGATCATTCTTCCGTCGGCCGCCGTGTTGCCAATACGGATGCGCTTGCCCGACTTAACCTTCACTATGGTGTCCACCACGAAACTTCGCGTGCCGATGTTGTTGCGGACGACAGCAAGTCTTCCGTGGATGTTGGCGGTAGCGTTAAGCTCGCTGGCGGTGATCATCAGGCCGACGACGGCGGCTGCACCGCATTTCTGGCGCGACATGCCCACCATGGTGCCATCAATCTTTAGGTCGGCACCACCGGTATCGTAGGTGTTTCCAAGGCCGAGGAAGTAGAGGGATTTGTCTGGAGACTCCTTGCCCTTGTAGTCCAGTTTCATCACATGTCCTTTGAATCGGGGAATTTCTGCGGATGTGCAAGAAAGGAGTCTTCTTAGGCCGGTTGGGACATTCTGTCTCGATGAGGGCATGAACTGCTGGGTATTGTGAGACCCGACTTAATTTAAAAGGCCTTTGCCAGGGAAACTTTTAACTCTGAGAGACTGCCACAACTAGGACGACCGAAAGTAACAGAACAAAGTCTTGTAAACTAAAAAATAGTTTACATCTGAGAGCGGACAAAGTCCAGAATTATAACGAAATATGGAAAAATTAACCGGTAGCAATCGCTTTCAATGAGCCTAAACTCAATTTTTTGTTAGGTTTTCAATATCACCTATCGCAATAGTAAAGGGTAGCTTTTTTCCTGCAAAATTACGGCAGCTAGCAATTTGTCTACAGAAAATCAACTGGGAGCTTTGAACAGGTGTTCAAATCGAACTCACAAAGAACAGTCTCAGTCATTATATAAACAGAAGTTATGGTTCTGGACTCACGCATGCTGGCACGTTGGACCATTGTAATCATTGGATAAGAGTCGTTTGTGATCTCCTTCAATTCCACTGTGATTTTCTCAGTATAGTTCTTCAGTACATAATTTGTGTAGTTGACAAATTCTGTGGGCGTAATTCTTTCCGGATCGGCACCACACAAGTCCCTTGCGATAACACGTCCTTTTTCAATAGCAAGGGCATGGTTCACCACCCAGTCTAAATATGTACCATTCTCGGCATGCAGGAAGAGATTCGTGTACTTTTCGGCCCGGTCCTTGTGCGCTTCACGATATTGTAGGGGCTAAAATAGGACACGCAAGTGACATGTCATAATTCATACTGAAAAGTCCTTATTGTTTTAAGCTGCCCTTTCTATAGTCTGGCGGTTTGGTTATCATCAACGTGAATGCCATTTTAGTCTCAAAGAAGCACAGGTGATGAGCGTTCTAATAATATGTTTATGCCGCTGTCTTCAACTGTGCCCTCCTCCGCCCTCGGTCTTCTCGACTCTGTCTTGACACCGCGTCCAGATGGGGAATAGGAGGAGAGAGTGTGGTAGATGGTGTGCAAGTCTACCACCACAAACTAACTCACGCACAAGTAACCGTGCCTGCTCACACTTTGCTGTGGAGCGCATTGTGAACATCGTCGCTAACTACGGTTGAACTTGACCATGTTAGTGTCTAATTTAAATTAGGCTCAAATTTTATTAAAAGCGAGAAACAGATTTAGTTTTCAAAATTTATTGCTAAGCTTGATTGCCTTAAGCAAATACTCTTAAATCCCGTGCCAGCAACTTGTTTTTTTCCACATGGTATCATTTAAGTCCTCTCAGCTCGCTTAATTTATAGAAACTCATCCTTAAATGCCTTGCGTCTTTCCGCATTCGTGGTTATAAAGCAACAAACTGTACGTCTGATCGTAGGAGAAGTATTCTAGGTAACCTAGCATAGCTACGGTCACCAGTGTTAAAACCGATGTATCATACAAGATTCACATAATTATATCTGACTTTGACTATAATTTATACCAACTTACAACATAGAGACCATAGAAGACGCCGAGAACTGCATTCAGAGCTTTCAAGTGCGGGGCAGACCACGAAGCATCACTTGGAGCCGTTGTCATCGGACCCACCACCAGAAGAAGCTTCTTCTTACCGGATTTCGCCGCCCTAAAAATAAGGAAAGATTTCTCCACACCGATAGGCATCTCTTTAGCGTGCTCGCAAGGCAATTTTAATATGCTGAATGGTCCTCACAGGATGAATATTATCATTTGATTCTTTAGTTCTATACTACCCCAGGCCATTGCCAAACTCTTTCTGAATCGATTATTTAAACCACTATGAAGATAGTCTATTAGGGCAGTAGAAACTTTGACTTAAATGCGGAGTTAATTTCTTTCTCCGATAATTTAACCTAAATAGGCCGGTATTTAATGAGTTGACAGCTGCTTTAAGGTATAGGCAGATTATAGCTATATGGATAAACATGCAACTAGCAGTGTATTTTGCAACGGCTTTAAAGCTTTAACTTACAGTTCGGCCCCACGCATTCCAGCATCATAAATACTTCGGCTGTCGGAAATGTCGGTGTTAAGTGGGCCAGTCGGCGAATAGATCTACAATTTTAAACGAGACGTTTTCGCTACTTTTTGCGTTTGCATGAAAAAGTACTCATTAATTGGTACATCTAGCAGTTACAGAAAATTATGTCTTGTGCTACGCCATACTTTCCGTTGACTAGATTTAGCTATAAATTATGTTAAATTGTATGAAGTTAGTATCAACATGGCTCTTTTAAACTCACGAAGGCTTTTCCGGGCAAGTTTGATGAAACATAAATGCCCGCCTTGGCATCAATGTTACTCAGTTTCTGCAAATGGAAAGAAAACGCCCGATGAAGTTGATAATAACCACGCATTTTAATTGAGCTACCGTAGAACAATAACAGTTGTAGGAAATAATAATTCATTTTTAAGTTTTGGCTGTCAGAAGTAGCTTTAACAGAGAGTGGATTACATGATTATTTTGATGAGGATGCTTGAGTTAATTACTCCGCAAGCACAACTTACCCCTCCAATCTCCTCCAGAGCCTTACTTATGTTGGCCATTAAAGTTTCTTCCTTAGAGGTCGATACATTGTATTTGTCATTGACGAAAATAAGGCAGTCGTAATCTTCACTGTCATGCTTTTGCAAGTGAACAGTAGAGGGTGGTGGGTTGGAAAAATCCGCTGAAATCAGGGGGACAATAGTCAACAACAAGAGATAATGCACGCCCATGGTTTTCAGACAAAGGCAGTCTTCGATAAATGTCACTCCAAAAGCTTAAATATAATTTTCATTTTTAGCGAGTACAGTCAGCCAATTGGTGCAGGGCAAATTCATTGGTTGTCTATTCTGTTGTACGCGCGGCACCTGAGTATGCCGTGGTTACAGATTAGCCCTGAAACACACGAGCGTCTAAGTGTCATACAGTTTTTGCTGTCAAAGCGACCGCTTAAACTGTTCCAAAATTTTCCTGGTAATAGGTAATTTGCGATATGTAAAGGCAGTCCGTACAGACTTATCAGTTAAGGCCGTTTCATTTTTTATTTCAAATTCCCTCAAAAAAACGCAGTTGATGATAGCACCACAAACCATTTGTCGTGCAGCCAGGAAATCATTTCTTTAAGAAGACGGCCCATTGTGAAGTCCTTTCCAATAAATTCGTACGTTTCACTTGTGCAAATTATATATTTATATGGTAAAAACAGGCAAACGAGTGTTGTTGTTTCATTTAGTTGGACAAATTTAGTGGGCGGACAGTAAACAAGAGTCCCTTATTCAAAAAGAAACAAAGAATCTTTCTATTTAGTAATTATGGATATAAGGAAACAAACATTTCTATCATGAAACGCCGTAAGCTATGCACAGGATGCGATAAAGACAAAGAAAAGGGAGACTGAAATGGCCACTTCGGACTCATTAGCTGTCATCATCTAGCCACACCCAATCCCAGATGTGAAACACATGAACCCGGGATTTTTGGTTACTGAGACAAACGCTAACCCAACTAGCCACTGGCCCGTTGTTCTGTGGCTGACGATTGGGGAATATTCAGTATGATAGAATAGTGCTCGTGGATCATACTATAGGACATGGCGGTAATATAGGTAGATAAGGTAATACCAAAAACCAAGAGACACTTATGGTATACTGGCTGTCATCAGCCAGTCATACTAGATCTGCATACGATACTAGTCACTATGCGATTGCTTGCGTGGACTCTCCTTTGAGCCTCAAGGCACAACGGGACGAGAATATCTCGTAACCCGATCTGGGAGCACCACTCCATCATAATAAGTATATTTATATTCGAAGTTTGTTTGCTTAGGGAAACCAATGATTCACTGTGGGTCCGCTGCTTAACATATACTTGTGATAAGGACATTTGATGGTCGGACTTGGGTGTATGCTTGCCCAGTTTGACCTTTATCTTTAATATAGAGCACTTAGAGGTAGTTGCATTGCAATCAGTAATGTACGCAGCAAGAAAAAACCGAAAAGGCCATAAGAGACTGTGATGACCATTTTTGGTCTGCTGTTTCCTATTATTCAGTCATGTCCAAAGCTCGGTTGCGATAACCCCGGTTTTAAATCACGTGTCACTATTTGTTGAGCGTTTTAAGTCCACCGTTCTTCCATTGAGTCAGGGGCCCGTTGTCTTGTCGGTTGTAAGTCCCGTAATCAAATCGGTGAACGTCCCTTGTAGACGATAGCTAATGTTTCCGATCACAACTGATTACACAAAGGCCCACGGCTAAAAAGAAGAGTGCTGAGCATTCAGCGCTCGATGGCTAGATATTCCGTATTCGAATCCCAAGTCATTCGAATTTAGATTTAGATACGATTGCCGTTTAAAGCGGAACATATACCCGACTGGCTAGACAGAGATGAGCCCTGACCGATTTTGAGTCCCCTTCTCGCACATTTAGCCGATAAGAATAACCAAGTCGATGCCAAGGAAGCATTGCAGATTGTCTACCGGACACCAGCCAGCTTCTCTAAAGGTCAAAGCCAACGGGTGCTAGCAACGGCCGAGGCAGTGGCTATACGTCTAGTGAATCCAGTGCTATGCTGTCAGAGAACGCTGAAACAAGCGCTCTATCTACCGTGTTTAACGCCAACTTCAAGTGAAGACAACATGCCGGCCCAAATCCCTAATTGCAGTGATGAGTACTCCGTGTACTCAGTCTAAGAACATTACTCAAAGACTCTCATATCCCCTCCCTTAGTCCTGAGGACCAAAACCCGCATGACGATTGGTATCAGTCGGATATGTCTTAAAATATTTTAAATCATCACTTTGACCATGGACCCAAAAAATAAAAAACACTGTCTTGCCACTCGTGTCATCTGTTAGTGTCCAGAACAATAAGAATAGGCGATAATTCCTCTTTTTTAAATTTTCTAAATTTTGCCCAGCAAGCAAAGGCGAAAACACATTCGCATATCGTCGGGTATCCGTTGGAAAACTTTTTAGATTACGCAGCGATCCTGCTGGAGCTGCTAGGATCAGACTCAGATACTCGCGTTAGATTGCGCAGAAAACCTAGGAAAGCTCGTCACAAAGAGCCCATACGAGAAGGATGAACCTCCGGAAAATGGAATGCTTACGCTCCAGAAACTGCATTAACTACACTATGCGACCCGCTAATGCACTGGCTTCCTCGCGATTAGCCCATGCTACAAAAAACTTGGCAGAAACATGAATGGACTCTATACTTTTCTAGTAAATTTGCCACTTTTAGAGTGACTCTCGATGTAATTAACTTTTTGGAACCAGGTGATTAGCTCAGCATAATGACGCATTAGAACAGAGGGTGGGGATGCCACATAATATTTACAGGGCTTCTCATTCCGCTAGTGTGAAAATGGCTTAGAATAGATATTTACATCACCGCAGATGGTTTTCTCTGCCATAAAATACAAAGTATGCATATAATTTTTCTGGTTAGGCAAAGTCAATTGCGGGATGGAAATATTGAGTTGACAAATGAACACACATGAAACCACCTGAATTCGCGACGGCTTAACAGACTGCTACAGGCCAAGTCCTTTTCATTGGAGAGTACTCCGGATAATCTGCGAATAAAAGTCTGGACAGGACACTAATCCAACTTCAAGCGGATATCTAGATTCATATAGACAGAAACTGATGAAAATCATAAGACAAAGGACATTTTTTAATTGATATGTTAGGAGAGATTCGGAGAGGCAAGAGAATATCGTTCATTAACCAGCAAATACTGAATCCAATATCTAATATAAAAACAACTAGCTGTTTTTATTGAGAGCTTCCGCGAATAGGTAAGCACACGGTTTTACCCAGGGGCCTGCGAATCCAAGGAGAGTTGGAAAGGGTTGCATCATTACGTTCTCTGTTGTGAATAATTCGTGAAAAGAACGAAATTGTGTTCGCTCAAAAGGCAATTTGGCGAGCATACGTCTGTTTTCGATTAATTCTCCTGAGGCCTGTACATTTATATGACTATTGAAGTAAGGAATTAAAAGATACAACCGAGTAGATAATTATGCCGTAGCTCGCGGTTGCGGAGTTGGGGGGAGGGTGAAACACCAAAATTCCAGCCAGCGCAAGGGAGAAGGTGGGTCCCGGGGAAGGTAATTATATGCGACCTTAAAGTACTGCAAAGCGTTCTAAAGCGTGGCGAAAGGTCTGAAGCAATCACTCAAAATGCCGCCGACAATTAGTTCAAAGAAACCTGCAAGCATCTCCTTCCGAGTCCTGGACAACAATAATATCAACATAACCAAATTGCAAATCCATTTGTGCCTAGTTTCTGAATCTGTCGGCAAGCCTATTATTCAGTCCGTACTTTTGGCTGGACGTATGAAAATCGGTTTTATGATTCGGTGTCGAAACAAACGCATACCTTGGCCGTCTGTGGGATTTCTTCTATTTCCCATCAGTGCGGATGCAGATTTCACACTCCGGACACATATAACATATTATCGACTCTTGAAGCAAAATAATTCCTTCGAATCAATAGTGACTTTCGATGGTTATAGGGTGATGCGGTTGTTATTGTGATGTTAGAAGCGATTTCAGACAAGTTAAATACTGGAAATAGTGACGTTAATCGAACGCTTTACAAGTAAGTCGCCTTCAGGCACCTTTCATGGCCGTGGCGTTCTAGGTTCGCGACAGTCGAAAACCGTGCCGACATGTTTAGTGAAAGGCACGACAAATAATTACGACGTGTCACAGTTTCTACTTATGCACTTGGCCGTCCTCGGAGTTCTCAGTGCGGATTAATTAGTTATTGCCTGTTAATCTTATTACTTTAGAAAAATAAGATGCGATCAGTGGAACAAGAAATGCACTGACCTGACATTTTGGATTCTCACTCGAACCTATCAATGTAGACGGTGGCAGATAAGGTTGTGGGGACACAAAGACTGCAGTATTTGTGGTACGTTGCTGCTATGGGATCATATGAGTACTACAATTAACAGCTCTTGCGATCACCAGTGTGGGTTGTAATTAAGGCGACTATGACTCGTCAGTCCGCGTCCGAGTCGGTAATGCCCCGATTTCGTCATCCGTGCTGGGTGCTGGCGTGACGACGATTCGGCAATGTGGCTCGCTATCACTCGGATTGTTGCTCGTCCGCGCCCTCCCAACATGACTGACTGTCCTGTTAAGGGAATATCTCAGCACAGAACATGGTAACGGGAGGTCATTGCGCTTGTTGATGGATTGCTGGCATGAGGACCATGACTCAAGTAGTTTGCGACTCACACGGTTGTCACCTCTTGCAAGAATTTTGGCCTCTTTAAATTTAAAAGTATGACCGGGTCCCATCGAATGTGCCGCCACCTGAGAACTAACGTCTTTCCTCTTCACCGCTGCTCTGTGCTCGTCCATCCGCGTCCGAAGTAATCACCCCCTTTTCTCGATGTCGTTGTTCTATCCGCAACTAAGTTACATCTGGTAGACGGCTCCAGGCGTCTCCTGTCGTGTTAGTGGATCGTTCAGCTCCATGACCTTGCACCTTATGGTTGCCTCCTTTGTGTATGTAACCCCAAATCCAAGTGGAGTGAGAAGACGGCTGTCGGCTTCCGAGACGTTCTTCACGTACGGAAAAATTTGCCAAAATTTGGGGCCCGTGGGATGTGGTCTCGGGTATCGTTTGCATATGCATTGGTTGACGAAGTTGCGCGCGTAACCACTGACTCTCAGTACCCGTCGAAGATTTTGCAATTCAGCAACCTTGACTTCCGTTTCACTGCGGTGCGCCTCAACGCGCCGGTTGAATATAGTACTTGAGTCGCATTTGCCGCTTTCCAGAACACTTTGGTTTTTGGCCACCACGGTCCATGCGGCCGTGATAACTGACGAATGCATGGAACTTAGTTTGAAAATTGGGAAGCAGTATTCGTTTACTAAAAGGGTTGTGTCATTACTATCTGCATTCACCCTATTCTTGCTGAAAAATCTGTATTCTATTTTCATATGCCCCCAGGCATTGAAGGCCCGCACTTCAGAATATACACAGACAGAAACGTAGACCTACAACGCTTAGCAGAATAGAAAATTGGTCCGAATTAATAAAACATCGGTTTTGTTCAAAATATGTATTTTTTCTAACAGTTTCGTTTCGAATTCTGTTTCAGAACAAAGGGTGTTTGTGCATCGCATGCGTCTACTAATTGAACGTCATATAGTCGTATTCACTCTCTGTCAATCTAGTGAATTTCCTTCAACACATTTACCGCGTTTCGTCACCCACTGCATATAAAGTTTTCATTTCATTGTAAAAATTGATGGATAATACTCGTGTTGACACTGTGGCGTCGTTACCGACGGTGTCCACTCCACAGTAGAGTAAGAGCAGGCACAGTGACTTAAGCGTGAATTAGCTTAATGCGGTGGTAGACTTGCGCAGCATCTACCGCGCTCCCTCCTCGTCCCCCACTTAGGCCCGGTATCAACACAAAGTCAAGAAAACCGAAGGCGGGAGAGGGCGCGGGTGGCTAGCATGGCCGGACCGGCGCCTAGGCGTACCACTACACCCCTGATCCAAAACAAACACTTGAGCAGTATTTTAACCAACAACAAAAATGGAGGACAGCAGGAATTCATATTGAGCCAAATGTGAAAAACTCGGCGCCTCGGTGGGATTCAAACCCACGCAGTAAGGAGAAGGCTTTAGTACAACCAGCGCTCTAGCTACTTGAGCTACGAGGCCCCGCCGGACGACGCGAGTTTAATCATATTCGGGTCAAGTTACCCGCCCAATCTACTGCAGCGTCTGGAATCCACCAAATCTGATACAGTAAGTTGACTGCCCAAGCAGGATTTCCTAAGTAATTCACCTAGAATCTAACAGATGACTACCAGGCTCACGTAATTCATCGATGTTTTGGCAGATTTTGAATAATTCATATTGACCCAACTGTGAAAAACTTAAGGCCTCGGTGGGATTCGAACCCACGCAGTAACTGGACCCAAATTTGATTAAACCCGCGTCGTCCGGCGGGGCCTCGTAACTCAAGTGGCTGGAATGTTGGATGTACAAAATCCTTCCCCTTACTATGTGAGTTCAAATCCCACCGAGGCGCCGAGTTTTTCACAGGTGGGTCAATATGAATTATTCAAAATCTGCCAAAACACCCATGGACAGCGGGAATCACAAATGGCGCAACGTGGGCCGGTAAGTGGGCTTGCCATCACACTTCGAATGTTGGCATTTGTTATGATGGGCATTGCGACAACGCCTGCCTGTGTTGGTCCAGCGCATCTATCACGTGGCCCATTTTAGGGGCGCATAATACTCGTGGGCACGCAGTCATAAATGAAAAGGCCGAATGAGTTCAGATATGCAGTAACGACCGCAGCAGGGGAATGAGGACAAAGAATGAGCGTAGAATGGTGCGAAATTGTTCCCAATTTAATTCTGCCATAATTAAGCCACTCACAACCTGGATTAGCATACAGACGTAGAAACACAAACGGCCCAGGTACATAATTTATATGATTGGTCATAAGCGCTTTATCAAGCCGAGGCGCGTTGTTGCGCCGCCATCTAACATTCCTGCAGGAAATGACGTACTCTGACTGCCAAACAGAAACAAGCTCCCTCTTCTGCCTTAATTTGTTTGATTTCGGCCTGGCGGGTGGTTGTTTGTTCGTGACTTCTTCCACCTAATAAAAGTTTGCTAGTCTCGGAAAGCCAATCGATCTGCGACAATGAGGGAGGTGTTATAATCCTACATCAGCTAAGAAACCTGACGCGGAGATTGGCTATTTACGGTAGAAATGTGAGCCGTAATTGTAATGTTCACAACTAGCGTTTTGCCGACTAACAGTGGTTTTCTCCCAGTTACCGTACTCGCAGAGCTTTTAGCAAACTCTGAGCGATCATCAAGCTTCTACGGTGATGCTAACGCGGAAGCAGGATCTGCGGGAAAAACAGCGGCGGGTTTCTAAGAAACGTCATTCTCACAGAGACTTTCGAAACTGATTTCACTAAATCGGATATTTACACTTTATTATGTTTTATTCTGTCTGTTAGATAGAAGTTTTACTTACTGTTCAGGGTTGTGCAGTAATCCTTGGTTTTATTGTGTGGGACAGAAACATATTTATCCTGGCGGCCAAATAACTGTAAATGCCCTACTGGCCTAATCGGAATCAACAAACAACAGGTGTCCCTTTTTAGCCCTTTGAGAGAGAGGAAGAAGGTAATATGACCAGCAAACGGTCTCTGAGCTCCACAGCCCTCAGTGGGATCGCTGAACAGTACGCAATTGTGAATATTTATGATGATCGTTATGCAACTGTTTGCGCTGACTTTAGATTTTGCTCCATGGAGCAATATGATGAGCAGGCTCCAAACCACATCGACGAATGAACGCGACACGACATGTACGAATACACATGCAAATGTCTAAGCTCCAGGTCGATCATCGAAACAATTTGCCTATCGTTCTACGCTTTCGAGTTTTTCAGGAGCCCATAGTCAGTGGTAACACATCCTACAGGTCTGGCAGTGACAGCGCGGGGTTCTGACCACTGGCGCCAGATCGACGCATCGATTGACTGGGTTCTCATCCAAGACCTCAATCAAATCTCGACTTGTCCTGTCTCCGGCGTGGACGTTTATCTTGGCGGCTATGAGGTTGGACTCGTGACCCGTCTCGAAGGTCTGAGCAGACAAGTGTGACAACTCGTAATCCCATCGTACAGTCAGTTTTTGCTCGTGTATGCGTGATTCGGGCATGTATTCCTTTTGCCCTGAGTAATTGCAAGGATAGTTTACGCACGGATTGTGACAACCTATCCCCTGGGATTCTTTGTGACACTTAATCAGTCCTTGATTTCCATGACCCTGCTGAGCATGGTGGTCTTCGACCGGTGGGTAATTCCAACACGTACATCCGCAGCAGTGCGCTCGATCGCCTCCGAAGCGTCGTTTAAGAATGACAGAGCATGCCATATAATCCTTGACATTTCCGGTGTGGTCCTCCGGGGACGAACACGTAAGCTTTGAGCTATAAAATCCTTCGGATAGCCATTCTGTATACCGGGCCTCGGGGATTCTTTCTTTAGGGTTGCCTAGTATGTCTGGATCCGTTTGAAAAATGTCCTCACACAGCCGGATAGTTGCAATGAGAAGTGGGAAGCTGCATGGTGTACCCTGCGTTCCTGCTAACCATCATCTCAAATTCACCGTTTGGATTTTGCCTGACGAACGCATCAAGACAGGGCAGTTGCTGCCCCTTCTCTCGTTCCATCGTGAGTCAGATATCTGGGAAGATTTTGTTGGGCATTTTTTGAAATTTTGTATCATCTTGTTCCTGTCAAGCGTGTCTCCAAAGCCACCGTGCCAAAAAACCGGTTTCTGTTGGACAAAGGTCGCCTTTTCTAGCTCGTATAGGACCAGTTCTGTTACCAAACTGGAGAGCGGTAGCCCATTAGAGTTTCATAGGTTTCTCCCTCAAAAGTGAAGTAAGTCTTCTTCGGCAAAATTCTGACAACCGTATAAAGTGCTTAATTGTGAGCGATCTCTGAGTTTCCTTGTATGCCTCCTCAGGCTTCTTGCGACAGATTCGGCGAGTTGTGTGCAAATAACGTCACGACGAATGAAACATGGCTGGCTTTCCCGCGGCCATAAAAGTTAGCCCACTTGTATCAACGACAAAGGCAAGGGAGAATGTAATGGTCCTCTTTTGGCTTATTAGTCGTCATCAGCCAGTCACAGCCAGTCCCGAAAGGTGGAACAGCTGGGGTTTGATCCTGCAACCTCTTAGTTCTGCTTATATCATGAGCCGCTGTACGACTGCTGGTTGGGCTTGGAAGAGAGCCTGAAAGGCACAACAGGACGAATGAGTTCCGTAGAAACGATCGGTGAGCGCCCCTCTACCACTGGTTAACCGCAGTTTAGGAATTATACTTTTTTCAAAATGTCACCAGAAGACTGCAGTATAGTCCCTTATCTTCCAGTTTAATTTGTCTATTTGAAGACATAAATATGACAACAGCTCACTATGCTTTCTTTCTCTGGCAAGGACGGCAACCGCAATTGCATCCTAAAATTTATGTCTGAGCCCTTATGGGCATAGTATATTGTGAAGCTAGGTTTCATAGCCGAACCCCATTACCTATCATACGATATTTTCCCGTACGTTTTTAGAGAATAGGTACCTGCGGTGTAAACTCATACATCTAGTCCTTAGAATTCCCCCTCACCCAAACGCATCTTTTAGCGCTAGATTAACTTGCACAGCCATTTTAAATAACACAAGCACCCAGTTTTTATAAAAGTCTGATCCTGATAGTGAATAATTTAAAACACCTTACCATATTATTTTGCATTCTACAGTAGAGTCCGCGGAAAAAATAGTATGAGATCTTTTCGAACGCGTAAACGAATGCACAAAATTTACTTTTCAATGGAGTTCAGTGTTATTTAGTTCGCTACTACATGGCGTTGCTTTCCAATGAGCAATCTCTTAATTTCTTGTCATACAGGTATTGAAGTAAATCGAGCGACAGCTCTACAAGCTGCTCCCGTCTTCCAATGAGAGACTGAAGTAGATTTATGTCGAAATAGATCGCATTCATGAAGTTGCTCTGGTCTTCCATAAGGTTGTTCAGAAAACTCCGGCCGATTTCATAAATAGGCACTTGTTCTTTAAAAATCTAACACTTCATATGTTAAAATTAGACGATTTATGATCCCTGCACAATGATGCACCTCTGCTATCGCTGGCCAAGGTCAATTATGCCTCTTCGATAAAATTCACTGGCTTTGATGTCAAGCAACTTTTCAAATCAGCTTTCACCTCAGTTTCCTTCTTGAAAGTTTTGCTGCTTAAAAAAGTGTCGAGATACTTTAAAAGGCTGTTAGTAGGTGAAATCAGTAGAATATGACGAGTCGCTCGGATTCTGCAGTGTCAGCCCGGCGGCATGTGACGTCAGGGAGCAGAATTGGGCCATGTCTACTCACCTGTGTAGGTCTCATCTTTCCTGGGAGAACCTGCATTGTTTTTCGAGGTGTTTGCGTACGCCTCTGCCGTGAAGCTCTTACAATCCTTAAGAGGGTTTTAATGGACGTCACCAATAGAAGATCACCAGAATGGCACCATAAATTCTGCCAGTGCAACTTCGTGTTTGGTAAATGTTTAGGTGATTCGTAACGATCCAGCCATCGCCCTGATCACTCGCGGTTATCATAAAGTGTCCGCTTTTGCTTGACTGTTTGTATATTATAATCATACACCGTCGAAATACTGATATCAAGTGCTTTAGACATTTCTCCGACACTTTGGCGTGGATTCTACTCCAACAATTTCTTTTAAAAGTTTAATGTCAGGAGTGTGTGATCTTCCTTGACCTTCTTCATTTTCAAAGCTCTCAATGTCACTTCGGAATTTCTGAAACAGCCCCGTATCGTCCAATCACCTATGAACCCTCCTCGACGCGCTCTGTTGATATTAAGGGCTGCTTAGGACCTATTTTGAACACAGCAAAGAAAGTAAACGCATTTCTTTTTTATCTTCTTATTCTTCAAAATCATACCCTGACGGAAGTTAAAGGAAGAATTATCAAAGAGTACATACTGATGTGACCATCTTTTTACTAATGCGTGCTATGGGACCGGAACGGATAGAAGATTCGTTGTTCTCGCAATACCTTACTATGTAATTGGCCACTGTGTTTTCCACTTACAATCTTAGAACAGAGCTTAAGAGCGGGCAAATGTAGCGAAAAAGTCTCCAAAATAGAGAGATAACCAATTGTTTTTCGTTTGCAGCACAACACTATGATTATTCATCAGGAAAGTGAAGAAGCCGGTCATACGTCCTAATTGTTGCCTTGGCTTTACTATGGGAAAAGTGTAAAATATGCAGAAATCAGTTAACAATGCCCAATTAAAAGCCTTTTTAAAGAGGCAACTTGTTAATAAAACATTTCTTGGCTGATCTAAGCCATACTGGCCGACGATTTCCATTGTCGACGTTCAGTTTCCTCGGCGATTAGGTTTCGTGTTTGGGTGAGTAGAGAAATATGATCCAAAACTTCATCTGCATTACAAAGAATGTCCGAGAGCTCAATGCTTCGATAAATATTTTTAAGAGGCGTATTACCTTGAAGTTTTTGAAGCACACATAGGATTGACCCTACGCTTATGAGCAACCGATTAAAAACCCTGAAAATCGTGAAGTATTCACAGCTACTTCAGGGACGATCTGAAACAAAGCATACCCCAGAACCAACAATAGCTGAAAAGTTTACGGAAGAAATTTTCACCTGCTGTGTAGAAGACGGCATGCTTACGATTGCACATGAGAATTCTGTTTAAATTTAGAGGTTGCCGCCCAGCCTGTCAACAAGGGAACCTGTTGAAAATTTTTCCCTCTACGTCACCATCGACAGAATCAGATGAAAACCTGTTTGCCTTAGTCGGCCGCACCCCAAACGATGCAAAAATGGAAAAAGTTCGACTGCTCCTCGTGAAACCGCGTTGGAATCCTTACACAAAATGATGGCTTTTGGCTGACTGCCGTACTTGGCGCCATGCTTATTTACGGGGGATTTTTAAATGCAAAAATAATTTACAGCCTAGTTCCAAACGGTAATCCATTTGTGCTGTTCTACCCGTTTGGTTTTCTGTATATGCAGGCTTTCTGTTTACCGGAATCTCACGTTTACTCAATTACAACGATTTTTGATGTTGGGAAGAAGAAGACACGATTTTTGGAACAACCGACTTATTTGCCTGACGTTTTGGATTCTCACTCAAATCCGTCATTGGGGACGAAGTCAGACAGTGATGATGATGATGATGGTGGTGGTGGTGGTGGTGGTGTTGGTGGTGGTGGTAGATTGTCTGCGTGTTGCAGTACTTGTCGGATGTAGCTGCCAGACCATACCGTGCCGGTCACAAGTTGCAACGCCTCGACAATCCACTACCCCTCTCGGTCAAGCAAATAAAGCTGCTGTTCCAGCAATCCTGTCTCCTTCTTTGAAACGTCAAAAATCGTAACTGCGTGAAATTAAGTCTTAATGTACAGAAAGCTTGAGCTCCAAGCATGATATTTTTTACTCTGCCGGAGACGGTGTTCTACAGTCTATTCTGGACAGTTAAGTGTGAGGAAGTGGTTTTGGTAACAGTTCTGTGATTAAAAAGGCTAAAAGTCCAACGTCCCAAAGCGAAAGAATAATGTGTGTTCATAATGGCTGTCTCCCGCGGAACGCCGCTGTCATGTGTGCGAGCATGGACTTGTTGCTGCAGGCAACAGAGGACTGGATTGATGACGTTGGCTCACAAAGACTGAAGGTGGTGCCCTTCACTGGGCTCTTCATTACGCCACAGATGCTGTGACATGAGAGATACCTGAGCACCGCCGGGCGTGCAGTCAGAAACCTACTAGCGGCGAAGGGTAGGGTCTCCCCAAGGTGGTACGTCGAGCTACTCTGGAGCCTGTCGCATACACCCAGTTTTCGCTGACTGTACTTTTATTTCAGCTTGGAGGTGTTCTGTTTATCAAAGGAATAAAATTAACTAGCATTGACTGTCAAAAATAATGGGTAGGTCTTACAAGTGTCAGCGCAAACGTTTTGAAGCTGGACGTCCTAAGAGCGCATTTACACGAGAACTTTGGGGCAAAATATGATTCCGGTTTTCCGTCTTAAGATCAGATCCTGTAGCCGGAACCTACTCTCATTTGGTCTTTAACATCTACTTATAGCCCGGTTTATAGAAGTCGGATAAAAACAGACGGATATTGCCAGATTAGTACCATTTCCCTTTTTCACCAAAATCAGGAAAACCAGTCACTAACATCAAACGCTAGAGAACTCCAGTAATAATTATTAGTTGGAGAGTCAGAGTCCATCAGACGCGACTTTGCAGTGGAGAAAAATGAATTGGTGTACTGTCTTGTGCAGTTTGGAAAGCCACAACAAAATCTTATTTGAATTCTAGTGTTTTTATACCTCCATTAAATATCTACTAGGCAGGTACCTTTGCAATGTGGACTACAGTAGATGACATAACAGAAAAAAAGAGGCCGAAATTCAGGAATGATTGTTCATTATTCGCAAACCGACTCCAATTCATGGACGCAATATCTACATCAATAAATTAAACCTCTAGGGAATTGAAAACATTAAAGTGATACTAAAGTAAGTGCTGCGTTATTTAGAAATACCATTTTTGAGAAAATATAAAATGCTGAGAAGGTCAAAGTGGTTGTAATTTCGTTAACTTCAGCTTTAGATGTACAGAAATCCTCTGCAAGCAAAACCTGAGAAAACATGATGACATGCAGTAAATGCGCTAACGCATGAAATGTTAATCGAAATCACGAAATGCGTTTTCGACTCGAAAAGATTACTTAAGTTGGGTTTTAATATTAAGAACAGGGCAGCATAGTCCTATGATAGTTCAGTTATTTCAGGATGTCGAATTTCAAAATCCCTTTCGGGGGTCTGCAAAAATTACACTCGGTAAAATGACTGCCTATGCTACAGGAACTTTCCTCATCGCTTTTTGATGTTCTTAAATATAAATTATACAAATAAAATATAAGTGCAAATATAAATATATAAATGTGAAATATAGTTTGCAGAAAATATGCGTGAAAATATTCATTTTTTACCCATTTGGAAGAAAATTACTTCTTCTTCCTCTTCAAATGTTATCCTTGGAAGAATGGTATAACTCGGTTTGAAGGGATTTTTCTAATTCCCAAATAATTTTTAAATCGATTTGCCGTCACACTTGCATTTCAAGTTTGCAATGTACAAGCTTTATATTTTCTGTGAACGGAAAATCATACATTTCTCGGCGGTATTAAGGGGAAATTGTATAGAAGTTCATCCAATTTATCAGTGGATTTGGGCACAATGTAGACTTTAGAAGCAATATTAGAAAATTTCGAGACGCGATATTTTATGAACGGACATTTCACGGTCCTAAAATTTTTATAATAGGATACTTTTTAAAATCAAACTACACCCTTCTTTCAAATATAAAATTTGAGGAAGACGTAATTATCTACTAAATTTGTGAAAGATCGAATATTTTTGTTTGCGTTGTTATGAAAAACATTTGAATTTCGAGGAGTATCAAAAATAAACAAAAAATCCTTACTAAATAAGTAATCAGTTTTTACGGTGTGTGGTTTTTGCAGGAGACTGAGAAGAAGTTCGATTGAAAGTCAGCATCCTGAAGCAACCGAATTATTATGAGGTTGTGCTGCACGGTTATTGATATAAAAACCCTAATTTGGTGATTTTTTCGAGTCGAAAACACATCTCGTAATTTCGGTTAACATAAAGTCAGATTCCTTATGATTTGCTTGTTAAGACCTATGAAATAGGATACTTGCTTAAGGCATTTACCGAAGTGGCAAGCGTTTAGACGTTTTTTTTCGCGCGAGGGTTCTCCTGGGTCACATTTGAACACTCATTTAAACATGAAACCTCAACGTCAAAAATCTAAGCGTTCATAACAAAAGTACACATTGAATATGCTTTTGATTTATTAGGAGAATTTCTCTTATGGGTAATCTTCTAAAGGGTGCCTTCCTACTGCATCCCGTTGAGAGATGGGGAAAATGTGACACTTTTGGCCGTTTCTTTCATGTTTCTAAAAAATACCGATATTTTTTCACCGCAAACAGAAAAAATACCTTTCTGTGTGTGTTGCAGCCACTCTCGCTGTCCTTACTTACATTTAGGTTGCATTCAACGATTATGGATTCAGGACGGTAGCCATATAAATACTGGTATTTTGCTGGCACTGCTAATGTTTTTCTATCTCCGTTTTCAAATTGCCTATGCGCAGATGCTATACCGTACGAAAAGCAATGCTTTATCCGTTCAAAATTAAAAATAACTACTTCGTGGCAGTCATTTTTATGTTAAACCATATAGCTTTCCAAATGTCAAGACAATTTCTGCCCATTTCAAACGACAGATTGTCTGTGTGCATTAATACTACACTATAGTTACACGACTTTCCTAATTTGACATTAAAAGTCTATGAAACTCTTAGTTCTTTAAAAGTAACCTGTTTATCACCAAACTGATCACCACCGTTAGTATCAGACAAAAGATCAATTTTCAAGTGCGGCAAGTCCCGATTAGCATGACTCCCGATAGCTAATTGTTTTCCTATCAGAGTAAAAATGCTTTGATGTGCATCGATGTCAGGATGGTTCACATAGGAAACTGCCAATGTATACCACATCGTCGATTTTGTTCAAATTCATGAACATTTTGTCTGATGAAATTACGTAGACGCATTTCTTGCTCAAGAAAGTGGCATTCACTTGGAGGTATTGGACGATTGACTAAAATACGCGAGGATGGTGTTCGAAAATTGTCATATCATTTTCTGTCATCAAAGTCAACGAGTTAAGGTACGTATTCTATGTTCTAGCCGATAAATCGCGAGTCTAAGCTTCTGTTCAATAGAACTCTTGGGGATATAAATGACCCTCATCTCAAAGGAAAGCGTTCTCCGATATACAACTGAAGTCCAGGACGGGCATTAGCACAGAAAATTGTCAGACTATATCACAGCGTCAATTTTGGCTCACATTTATGATCATTTTGCGAGCTAAAATTACGCGAACACATTTTGTGCACAAGTACATTTCAATGAAGAGGCTGGGCGAGTAGGCAAAATGCTCGAGACTTAAGGCGTCCGAAAATTCCTACATCAGACGCCGTAATCAAGTTTTCTGAGTTGGGTTACGTACTGTTAATCGCGTCTTAGGAAACAATGGATCACAACAACTCTTGTAATCCCATTTTTAATCATCCACTCAATAATGATGGATTCAAATCGACCTATCTCTTATGAGCGATGGTTTAGCAGCTTTATGAAATTTGACTTTGATGTTAACCGCATGTTTTAAAACGGTCCGGCCGAATGGCTGAACGTACAACTTGGGCAACAGATACCCTGTAGAAGACGTTTTGAGTGCTATTATGAGTTCCAGGACCGAAATCGCGTTTCTTGAAGTGTAGGCTTGCAATGGTGTCTTTCATCTCACAAGGGCAGCCAGTATTATGTCACTCTTCATGGTTCTCTTTACACCAGTTTTACTCTTTTACTGGCGTAAACTGGGTCAAAAATGCTTAATATCCAAAATACGCAGCGCAAATAATCGAAATTCGGAATCAATGGAACTGGCAGGGGACGCCGATCCCGCAAAGTCCTTCAAAAACCATGAAACACCTATTCAATTCCATATGCTATGTTGTTTTTAGTCTTCATACTTCTATTCGTATTTTCTGGAGAGGGTCCGAGCTCGCAAATTTCAAATTTTGATGTATCGTCATTTACAAAGCAGCATTCATGAGCCATTAATTATCAAGCGTCCTATGAAGTTTCGCCAAGCTTATGCCATTTCGCGTGTTAGAAGAACTACCGAAATGGGTAGAATGACTTGACTAATAACGATTTACCGTTGCCTTCGAATTGGAATATTTTGGAAACGAGCAGACTGGGTCAGAAAATATTAGGCTGGATTTTTTCGAAGACTCCGAATGGGCTAATTTTGGGTACCAAACCCGGCATGCGTTAGCACATTATTCAATCTATTTTGTAAACATGACTTTGAGACGAACGTTCTGCCAATCAAAAAGCCCACCACATCTTTATATATCAAAAATCGGCCGTCCATTTCGGACTCTAATTTTTAGTGTGTTGTAGTATGAATACAACCGGGTTCATGAAATCGTCTTCTACTCTTCGTTTTCCTTGCGGGATGATAAACACGACATATATATACATATATATTCGTATGAGAGTGGCTTGCGCGAACCGTCCTGATTGCGAAATGAGTTGAAATATCACTGACTGGTAATGGCAGACAAACCATATATGGCCCTGTATTTGTTGCTTAAGTGCCTATGTATACATATTGTACGGTTTAACATACTGACAGTAAAATTATTAGCTGAAGGTCCAGGCAGGGGTTTCACTGATATTCTGCAGCTGTGCAACATAGTTACGAGACGTTCGGCTCATCTGTGATCCCCACGCGTTCCCTGTTCGGTTTTGGGTAACAGCAGAACATCGGCAAAACACCTGCCTGAGTTTTTATCTAGTACTTATGCAACAAGTGAATATTTCAGTCCGATTGTTCACGGTTTGTGAATAGTAAGCGATTATCTGACTGTAGCTGATGAATTTCGTCTTAATTATTGACACTGACTTCTAGACTGAGCCTGTAAATCTTCATTCCAAGTTAGCAATTAATACATACATACATACATATATTAAGGCATGGAGATGTACACCGATCAGGCGACGGGAAATGCTCCTCCCTTTATGCCTTGGGGCGCAGTCAAGAGCCTTCTTAGGCAGTCTCATAGCAACCAGAAGCGGCCAATCTGGTCTCCCTTGTCTTTTTCCGTACTCACTTATCCACATGTGCTACTAGTCATCATATTGAGCCATAAGGCACAGCGTACGAGTGTGTCCTTTAAGTCGATCGTTGAGCGTCTCTAAATCATTACTAATATTCCCTATCACAACCGACGAAAAACTGGCCGGCGATTCAGTGGGTTAGCATTCGACTCAGTGGCCAAAGGTCCCGAGTTCGATTTCCTGTTGTTCCACATTTGGGATTGGGTCTGACTGGCTGATGACGACCATTAAGCGAGCAATAGCCATTCCGGTCTCCTTTGTCTTTGTCGGATACATTAATGTGGGATTTCATCTATTTCTGAATACAGGGTTGCCTTGAAGGTCAACACATTTGCTGCCAATAGCACAGGGTCTATAAGATCCCTTTCAGCTTATTATTAATTTCACTCGACATGTGTATATCAGTTTCCGGAACTTGCCAGATTGTCCAAATCATTTATGGATTAATTTTCTAACGACTACCCATCACAGATCAGGGCGCTGATCTTCTGGTGTTCAGAAAAATCTTAGGACATTTGAGATTATTCAGAGGACCTAGTTGCTTCATTGCTTCATTTTTCTGGTATTTTGGTTCCAGTCTAGCAATGAATACTGTGATTAAGAATCCCCTCAAGACATCAGGAGTCGTGGCTTTTGCGGCGACTCTAAATTCCCTTCCATGCTGAAATCGAAAGAAAAGCAAAAATCTATGATTCTTAGAAAATTGGCTTTATATTCTCATTTTGTGGCAAAATATTCAGTTACATAAGTCTGCTGAGTCCATTTTGGACTGTTCGTTCAGAGTTCCAGTGACCGAACTGTTCGATCCTTTTTAGGGCAGAACACGTGACAAAATGAAGCGGTTGGCATACATTCTCAGGGGCGATCCAGTGCCATAGGTGCCAATTCCACCGGAGCTGGGGGCGATGTCGGTGTGGGTGTAGGGCAGAGGACTCTGCGACGAAAGACCATGCTAAAATGCCAAAGACTCCGTTTGAAATCACCTAATTTTTGACCGGCAACCCGTTGAAACCAAGGGGAGTGGCTGGTACTTACAAAATGGGGGATAAGTTATTTGTCAGCACCGGACGAATAATCTCACAAGAAAAGAATTCTTCATGGGCATAAAAACACTTTTCCTAGACGCAAGTGCGCACCGAACCAAATAATGAGATTAGGTTTCTCTATGAAGACCCACTCGCGATTGAAAGTTAATGATGGGAATCTCTTACTGACAGTTGATCAGGCCTTTATCCCCTCTGACTTATTTTGACTGAAGGTGATATCCGTTAAAATCGCTGCTATAATCAGCTTAGTTTATAGTGTTCCTTTACAAACATTCCTATTTAGCGCGGTCCTCTGGAGAACATCTCTCAGGCCGTTTGCTTAAAATAACACGAGACATAACCCAAGGTGGCCACGCCTGAAAAGGATTCATGAATGGACCGACCAA
>CACRXP010000321.1:4682-18518 GCA_902702965.1 Spirometra erinaceieuropaei | reverse complement strand
CCTCACCCTGGCCCACAGCCAGAGTGCTGTTGGCCAATTTGTCGCCAAATTGGAACAGACCGAGGAGATTAAACTTCTGCTTGGTAGACGTCATTTCACGAACTTGAATGGGCTAAAATGGAGAAGGAGTGTTTCAATGCCAAAGGATGGAACCCCCCCAGAAAAAATCTTCGGTGAGGGGTGTTTCAGGGTGTGCGCGAGTGGACCTTGTTCAGTTGGTGTTAATTATTAAAATATAACAATATGTATAATCTATATATATATATATATATACAATATATATAATATTATATGTAATATATATAATATTATATATATAATATATATAACAATATATAAGTGGGTGACAGTAAGGGCGCTCGTTTGGACGTACGACATAGAGGGAATGAAGAGCTCCCAGGGCGGCGGTGAGTTTGGGATTGTGCTTCATGGCCCAGGTGTAGTGCGGCAGGGCAGTGAGCATTGGCCCAACGACGAGCAGGATCTTTCTCAGTTTCATTGCGATCACCCTGAATTTGAAGACATTGAGGAATTAAAGGTCCACAGTTTGAGGCAAATTCAAACTGAGCATATAGAAACGAAAAAGGACGCGCGAAATGAAGCATTGTAGGAGATATGGAGAGGAGATATTCCCACAGAAACTGTACATGCGGTTGCGAAATATTTTTGCAATGATTCTACTACTGCCTGAGGAGAAAATGATGCGAACTGCATTCGCTGAGGAAGCAGTAACCTACTAGTTTTACCCTGCCATGCCTGCGTGACGCTCTAAGAGTATAGACTAAAGGCCGCTGGTTTCAGGTTGCTTTTACGTGCTCTCACTTACGAGAATGGGTGTCAAATTACAAATTTTTTTTATCTATCGACGACTTGACGGCGTCACACTACGTCTCCAAACCAAATCTTGCATAATATCAGTCACTCATGCTTGATAAAGTGTGTCTCTTCTGCTTGTAACCAAATTTACTGGTCGCCCACGTCTCGGTCCAACGGATACCTCATCAGCGAACAGGGGGGCAACAAAATTAATGAAGTCACTCACTTGTCCATGGCAGCCTTTGCGGCATTGTAGATATCCCGGCTATCCGCCAGATCGCTGCTCAGATCACCAGTTGAGGCGAAAATCTAAAGCAACAAAATGAAGCTGCGTAAGATGTGAGTAATATGTGTGGTTTTTATAACCGTGAGGGCCCGACTTTCGGCCCCTCCTACCCAATTAAATGGCGTTTGCCGAATTCAGTACAAGCCGATTTTTAAATATGGACACGAAGTTAATTTGCCGGCCTGATTATAATTACCCATTAGTTAATTATTTGCGAAATTCCCATTCCACGGGCAAATCCGTTATGCTGAGGAGTTGCTTGATAACTACCAGTTTCCTAGCCGATATTTTCAACTAGGCGTGCTGTACTTTTTAAACTTTGACTTAGAAAAGTGGATCAGTTCATTTCAAGCACAGTACGTGTTTAATTCCATTAATTGGTCAGACTTTTTTAAAGGAGCCCTGTTCGTCGTAGTGTTGTGGAGAGTTAACATTTCGTGGTCTGGTTATTCCTTTTTGGATAATAGTTCGAACGCAATGTCAAGTAGGAAATTTCACAGATCAGAGGAAGAGTTTGAAGTAAGACACTCGTTTTCGTGAGTTGGCCCATTATCCTAATGATTAATGCATATTCACGTAACTTTAATTATGCACGTCGAAAATGCGAAATGAAGTCTGGCAAGCGTGACACAGCTGGACTGTTCCCGTTCCAGACAACAATTACTCCACTAATTGCTGACTCTGTTCACTGTACGTGACAAAATCAGATAAGTAGAATCATGTTAAGGGGTCCGTGAAAAACATCCTTGTATAAACTACGAGTTTCTAACCATGGTACAGAAAAAGATATCGATTGGTTGGATTATGAGGAGGTAATTTAACTACTCCCCTTGTGGGCAGTCTGCATTAAATCTGCCTTAACGTTGCAATTTCTAAGTTTTTTTAAATTCTCCAGGGCTAGGATCTCTGGGTGATAAGATGAAATAGAAGAATACTTACCAGCTTCCTGCTGGGATGATCGGGGTAGGGAATGACATTTGAAGCGCCGCCGATCTTCGGATTAATCTTCAAGAAAATTAATAAAAAAAAAACTCATAAATGTGTTGCCCTTATATACTGAAGGTAAGAGCAAAAAACATCTCTGCCTTGAAATTGCATCACAAAGTGCTTTCGTGGTTTACGAAATACCATTGGACATTCCCTTTGATAGAGCTTGCAATATGGCTAAATGACGCCTGTCTCACTCACTTCCAATTACATGTAAAAAACGGCTAATACTTTACCCCTAAAACGACCTCTTTACATAAACCCCCCAAATTCCCGATTAAGGGCTTCCTGCAGTACCTGTTTGTATCCACTGATAGCGTTTTCGATGGATGCCAGCTCAGTTCCCAGGCCCGTGCCAACGTCATTGACAAACACGACAACGTCGTAGTCGGGGTTCAGGAGATTGCTCTCTGAGGTAACTATTGGCGGCGTTTGGGACGCCACCAAGCCCACAGCTATGAGGAGGGCTGCAATAACAGCCGATACTTTCATCATTCCACGCAATGCTGCAGCCTGATGACACAGTTAGCCGTGAACCGATATAGTCAGATTATATACGACGCAGCAGATAGGCTGTCGTTGCAGGGGTATATCCAGGAGACAGCAATTCCATCCAGCCGCCAAGTGCTCTCTGACGAATAGGCGAGATGTGTTGACTGGCGCGCGAGAAAGATGACACGGGTTCGCATGCTCGACGCTGATTGGAGGTGCGAAGGCGTCTAAACTGGCTGACATGGGTATTTCCTCCTACTTTCCCATTTCGTGACCGCGCAATTTGCGAGCAATCACTCGCAGCAGTCTGTCCAACCACTAAAAGACCGCTCACTCGTTTAGTAAAATTAAGACAGCATTGAGTAGATCGACCTCGTTTTTTAAGTGAGAGGAGTAAAATGCGACAAAAGTTAGTGCGTATAGGGTATTGTCACCAAATGGTTTAATACAATATCAAATAATGAGAACAGTTATATTGCCGCCCACACCGTGGGGTCACTGGGTCTAAGAAACATATGACTTCGGCTTCGTTTCACAGTTTTTAATAAACTCTTTTCTGAGTTATTTATTAAACTTTCCCATTCCTTATCCATTTAGAGCAGTCCGCAAATGCTCTCCAACCCCCCCCCCCCAATTGAAAGGTTCGATTGTTGCTATATCAAACCTGTAGCACAGTCCCCTATATTCCCTCTCGGGCTGGGGTCGATGTTCAGAGACCTTTAAGTCAGTGTCCCAATGCGGTTTATTCTCAATCACGGTTTTATTCTCTCAGCCGAATAAATCTTAGAGCAGCCTTGTTGCAAGGCCTCACGTCCACTGCCGTCTTGATTCACAAATGACGTTAGTTGAACGAGAAATGTCTGAATGCATTGCTGATGATTTTATTTTTTTTCTGTAAAAGTCTCATTTCCAGTATCGCATGCAAAGCAAAGCTCCATGGTCCACACACACTATTACAGCTATTCGGCCCTGCGTTTGACAGGTCAGTAAGAGTTGAAACAGCTCAGATACTCCAGATTATATTCCTCTTTATCGATGAAGACCGTTTTGGGCCACTAATGTGTGCCGGTGGTGTAGTAACTAATACAGTGCACCCGTTGTTAGATGCGGTAATTCCTCAACGGAGATATACATTACACACTCCGAAGAGCAAAAAGTGATGAATTCTTTCTCACCCTTTGAAGTATCGGCGTTAGGAAACTTAGCAAAAGCCATAGTTAGTACTGTTGTTTTGGTCCGATAGGTATGGTTTCCCCTGCATACCGTTCGTTTCCTCCTGCGACACCTCTCATGAGCTGCACCACGGATATCCAACCATCGTCTTCGGTCTCAGTAGACCCAGATCAGTTTATCTACTGTTAAAATCCATCACACACAACGCCGAAATGTCGTATCAATCAAAAACCGTCTTCTCTATTCTTCTCGGCACTCGTAGAAGAGGAAGGTTGACTACAGTTCGTGGACTTTGGGGAAAAAAATCGATTTATGAGAATACCACTCACTCAGTTGGCCAGCGATGACAGCCACTTAAATCTGAACAGATGGCAGCCTTCGTATGACTTTATATTACAAACATTCGGCCCTTTGCTTTGGCCGGGTCAATAATAGTTTAATTGCCCATATCCTCCCAATTATGTGTCTATTCAACAGAGAAGATAGGTTTGGGCTATTGATCTGCCCAGGTAATAAGCATAACGCATCCGTTGTTCCATGTGGTTACCTGTCAACGGAATTATTCTTTACACATTCTCTTAGGCAAAAACCGGCTATCCTGTGAATGACTAGTTTTAAGAACTTCAGGAAAAGTCACAATTAATACTGTTCTTTTGGTCTAAGATGTTTGGTTTCTTTTATACGCGGTTTGTTTCCTTCTGAGGCACCTCTCATTAGCTGCACTGCGGATATCCAACCATCGTTTTCGGTCTCTTTAAAAACAATCCAGTTTATTCACCGTCAAAATCCATGACACGCAGCGCTGAAATATCACATCACCCAAAACCGTCAGTTTTTTACTCTCGCACCCGTAAAGAGAGCCATTTAACTACACTTCGTGAATTTGGAGGACAGATCGATTTTTGAGAACACTGCTCATTAAACTATTCTTCGGTGACAACCACTTAGACTTGAACAGAAGGTAGTATTTACACTGCGTTACGTCCTCAGTCCCTATGCGAAAACTCCAAAACACTGAGGCATTCACTTTCTGACCATTCTGCTTTGAAATATTTCTCGCGCTGAAGGTTCTTCGTCTCCCGGCAAAAGGTCGGATCAATCTACGCAAAACTTTTGAATGTCCAGCGAAGATACACATGATCCTTTACCTATGGGGCAGACTATATGTGCAGAGCATTTTGTCAGAATCACTCGAAAGGAGATGGCTCGGTATCAATGTTGGTAAGGAACACATTTTTAAAGAGTGTGTCACTGTGGTGTGAACATGGAAGTGTATTTAATTAGGAATGCTGTCTCATCTGCGTATCGACTTATAGGAAACTAAGCAGGTCATAGTCCAGTTCGAGGCTTCGTTGGGCACTGGAATATCTAGCGTCCGCATTACCGGTGGCCTTGCCATAAATCTCCGTGGGCTAATTTTAGAGCCGGGTTCAGGGTTATGATGACTGGGATTGGGTTTATTGGTAAGTTGGCTAGGATTACAAAAGCTTATGTTAGCGTTAAAACCATGGCTCGTGTTAGGGTCAAGGCATAGGTTGAAGTTAGGACACGAAAGTATGTAGCCCCCGGAACGTACAATAGGTAAGCTAACTCAGGAAATGTCAACCGAAATGCCGAAATGCGTTTTCGTTTCGGAAAGACTTATTAAATAGGACCGTAAAACTAATCATCGTGCGGCATGATTCTATAACGATTCAGTTACCTCTGGATGCCGGCCTTCGGAGGAACCTCTTTCCAGCTGCACGTAAAAAGTATACTTAGAAAAAAATGATTACGTAAGTAGCATGCATTTTTCTAAATTGATTTTTGATGTCCTTAAAAATTCGATTATATATCAGGGAAAACATGCATAGAAATATCCACTCTTCTACTCATCCGGTAGAAAAGTATGTCTTCCTCCAACTTCATACTCGGAAGGAGGGTATAATCTGGTTTTAAAGAGTTTTAATTATGAGATATTTTAGGACCGTGAGATGCCCGTTCATAAAACATCGTGTCTCGGCAATTACTAATGTTGCTTGTAAAGTTTACAATGTGGTTAAAATCCACTGCTAAATTTTATGAACCCCATATGGTCTCCTCTTACTACCGTAGAGAAATGTATGGTTTTCCTTACGCGGGAAATATACGGCTTGTACCTTTGAAACCCTGAATGCAAGTAAAATGGCAGGTCAGGTTCAAAATTATTCGGAAATTGGAAAATTTTTTGAAAACCAAATCTTCTCTTCCTTTAAGCCCGAACTTGGAAGAAGACTTAATTTTCTACCGAATAAGCAAGAGAATTAATATTTTTGTACGTGTTTTCCATGAAATATAATTGAATTTTTAAGGGCATCGAAAATCAATGAGAAAAACGCATGCTACTTACGTAATCACTTTTTAGAGAGTATAGTTTTTACGGGCAGCTGGAAAGAGGTTCGTTCGAAAGCCGGCCTCCTGAGGTAAGTGAATCTTAATAGAACTGTGCTGCATTATGATTAATTTTACGACCCTATTTAATAAATCTTTCCGAAACGAAAACGCATGTCGGAATTTCTGTTGGAATTTCATCAGTTAGCCCACCTACTGTACATACGTAGTCATTCTTGTACGGAGTATCGTTTTTGCATGCTGCCGGAAATAAGTTTGTTCAAACGTCGACATCCTGAGTTGACTGAATTATAGAATTACGACACTAGATAATAAAGATTTTCGAAATGAAAACGCATTTCGAATCATGGTTGACATACCATGAGTTAGCCCACTTACCGTAGGTTGACCACCTGTAGTTGGGGGCGGGAGGCGTTCAATTTCCACATGCCCGATCTGAAAAATTAACACTTTTATAAACTCCCGGACAAAAATAGGACACGGAGGGGTACATCAGACTCATTCAAAGGGCAACAGGACATTTAAACCCGTATGCTAAATTATATAGTTTTCAATACTTTTATTTGTAATTTTGCCTGCTGGCGTTTCGCCACGGAATGTGAACCAAAAATTTTCGGTTTTCCGTATTTCTTGCTGTACCTGTTGAAGCATTCTTTCCTCTACATCACAACTGAGCGTATAAAGTCCCCATCCCTTTTTACGAATAGACAAGAAGCGTCAATAAATCCAGCTGTATGTTTTTCTTGAAATATCAAGTGATGTTTTATACTTTAATTATTCTTCGTGCTTCCTTTTGCCATAAACGGTTTGAATATTTGAGCAACTATGCCAAAAAGCATTACGTCAGAGAGGAAAGGTTGTCAACTGTTGAGTCGCAATACACCCCCGTTAATATGTCTCGACTTTGAACCACTATGATATGCTAATATCATTATATTCTATGTGATTTTATCAGTTTTTATACACCTTATTACTTAGGACCAGTTTGTCGAGTAAACCGTTTACAAAGTTTGGACGTGTCTCCGTCAACTTTCAATGCGTTTCACCCCTTTTAACTTGGATGTTTTTCAATTTTTTCGCCTCTGCAGCAAGGTGAATTAGGAAGGAGGGGGTGTGATAGATGCTGTGCAAGTCGGCCCCACGTTACACATCTTTATTGTGTCCACCCCATGGGACAGAGACTCCAGTCGTCGATAATAGTGCTCGCCACGCTACAGCTAATTTCCATTTATTAATATTTGCCATCTCACCAGACTTTCCACTAGCCTGCAGCAACCATCTTTTGATGGCTAAGGACTCTCCTCCTTCTGGGAAAACTAATTGCCCCATTTTCCGGAAACCTCGACAACGTAAGAGATCCGGGTTGGTAGTGTGAGAAAAATGAAGTGCTCACGGAATCAAGGGGAATTGTCTTGCTGACGTTTCGGAGAGTTTGCCCGGCTTTCCATTATCAAGGAGTTTAGTGCAAAAATCGACTAGAATTATAAACAAATGGCTGAATTATTTGGACTTGGACTGACCGATTTTTTCTCCTTTCACTGCATTGGCTGTCTGACCGTCGTTTGTGAATGGTGGTGGCATCTTGTGCTGTGTGTCGTCACCTCAATTGGGGTTAGTTGCGTTTGTGTTTCCTCTTTTGGATAAATTAGTCTACAGGCTGTGTTTGCTCGGTATTCTTAAGCTCTGTGTGCTCGTCTTGTCCTGGTTACGGCGTATTTAGTGACGTAGGACTTTATAGGCCGCAGAAAGGTCTATATGACTGTTGATGGGGTCCACATATGAGTACCAAGCCTCAAGTGTGAGACGTTCTGTCCTTGAGGTACCCCAGCCTTAGACGGCTGCTCCTTAAAAGTCAAAACTGTGGCCAGTTTCTCCGATGTGAGTCTCAAGCTGTGAGTTTGGGTCTAGTCCCCGAGTTGCCAGTTTGTGCTCATGTAGGCGGGTCTGCAATTTCCGTCCGGCTTCCCCAACGTAGTTGCAGTCTCCATCGTCACAACGTATTTGATGGGCAATTACTGGGGTTTCAGCGGGTGACAGTATGCCTTTGGATTGCATCAAACGGCGACGAATTGTTGCCTGGGGTCGATAGGCAATGCCTACCCTGGCGGGTCGTAATTGTCCTGAAACCGCTTCACGGACTCCTTTGATGCAAGGAATAGCCCTCCAGACTTCGGGTTGTTTTTCTTGTGACCGTCGTCTGTTCACTCGGCGCTTGCTTGGCTGGATAAAGTAGCTTGCGTATCCATTGGCCCCAAAAGAGGTCATGAAAGTATTGTCTTTTGTTGGCTGGTGCGTTGCCATGTGTCTCAGCTCTTCGGAATAAGGTACGGACACAACTGCGTTTGTGAGATAGGATGATTGCTGTTGAAGTGTGGTATTTATCCTGTATTGGTGGCTTTTCTGAAAACGGTAGTTTGCAATTGTCCAGTTGCACACCGACGCACAAGGACATCGAGGAGGGGAAGTTGGTTGCTTGTTTCGGCTTCCATCGTGACCTGGCTATTCGAGTCAACCGAGTTCAGTAATTTTTTAAGGTGCTCCACGTCAGATGATTTGACAATGGCGAATGTGTCATCGACGTAACGAGACTAGAACTTTGGTTGATATTTGGTGAACCCCCAGTGTTCTATCCGTTGAATTACCACTTCAGCTATCAGCCCTAATGAGTAATAACATAGACCCAAACTCAGCTTGTGGCTCGCATCAGAGAAAGTGGCCACAGTTTTGACCTTCAAGGAGCAGCCGTCTTAGGTATGGGCACCTTACGGACAGAACTTCTCACACTTGAGGATTGGTACTTAGATGACAACTCCATCAACAGGCATCTTGACCTTCCTGTGGACTATAAAGTACTACATCACTACATACGCTATGACCAGGACAAGACGTCACAGGGAGCTTAAGAATACCGAATAAACGCGGCCCGTAGACTAACTCACACACAATGGAAGCCCAAACGGAATCGGCTCCAAATGAGGTGCCGAAGCACAACACCGGAGGCCACCAGCATTCGCAAACGACGATTAGAGGGCCAAGGCATCGAAAGGAGAAAAAATTCGATCATTCTAAGGCCAACTAATGCAGCCGTTTATTTAAAATTCTGGTCGATTTTTGCACCAAACGCTTTGATAAGGGAAAGCCGGGCAAGCTCTCCGAAAAGTCAGTAAGAAAATTTCCTTGATCCGGTGAGCACTTCATTTTTCTCAGGCCTCGAGAACCTGTTTTACAATTTCTTGACAAACACATTTCAGAAGCCAAACTCAGTACGTCAAGACAAACGGGTGCGGTGAGTTAGTCTGACCCGCAGCGCAGTTCGTTCGCCGACTCATAGGAGACCGAGAATCAGCAGTAAAAGGCCCTAACTTACTTTTGTGATTTTCGCCTTTCAAAATACATGATTTAAAAATAAAAATTGACGCGTGAAATTATACATTACCAAATGAGATTTTTCAACAAAGTATTCCGTCTCTTCTCCCACAACACGGCTTCCAAAAAGCCTATTTTAGTGACAGAATTAAGTGAAACCTTTGGCTATTTCCTTTCCAACCTAGACGAAGGCAACTCTTGCCGAGAACACACTAAAGAGCCCTTAACTTGTCGTTCATTCTGTGGTAACATTGATTGGCCTACATGCCTTATAACTGTCGTTTGTTCTTTTGCTGCTACTACTTCTGACGATGGACTCCTGTACGAGACTGAAAGCCCAGGACAATAAACAAAATGTTCCGGTGCTCGACTCTGCTTCTTCAGTTAAACATTGAAAGTGTTATTAAGTCTGGTTTCGGATTCCACGTTGGTTTCTTAAAAAAGGCTTTTTCTGGAGGAAGGAGTTCGGATGGAGTCACGGCCTAACGCGAAAGGGAAACGCGACTGCGCACCCAAGCTGGCTGAGAAATGCACGCGTACGGTCATTTGCCCAATCAACTTGCGGCGCATCAAGCGCGTTGCCCACTTATTGGCCGCCGGCCAAACATTCCCGATTTCCCCACGAGGTGTAGGCGCGCACAAATCAGCCAATCCACGACCAGCTTGATGGAATCCAGAATGCTCTAGAACCGGTAGGAGTCGAAAAAGATGAGTTTTGGTGCGTTTGAGACCTGGCTACTGCGGCTGACAGAATAAGAGTGGTCTCCAGAGTTCATTTTCTTCAGTCCCATCCGCCCGTCGAGACATAACAGGGTTTCTTTGTAAGTATCCTAAGGAACTGCTGATTCAATACTACGTGTCATCTTATTTAATATTAGGCGAACCTTGCGTATGGCCAGAATGGAACTCAGAGCAGAGAGTACTTCACAGTTATGAAATAAAAAAATTGCCTTCGCTTTTGCAAACACAGTGGTGCAGATGAGGGCTTGGGAAATTATGCGTCGTATTTTGTCGCTAAGTAAAAAGAATCCCCACTTTTCGAGAGAGCACACAGATAGCCAGCATGGTATATACGTTCCCACGTATGTTGTCTCCCTTTTATCGACACCTTTTACCATATACTTTACCTTTTGTTGTTTGCCTCTGAAAATTACGTCGTTCTGTTTTTCTCGAACCCTCGTACTATTTCCTGGAATCTCTCGTCTTCTTACCACATAACTTTATACTACCTTTCTGACTATAAGCCACATCTTTCTGACTGTACGCCTGGAGACATTTGGTTGTAATTGTAGAATTTAAATTTTGATAATCATGCCAATTACGGAACCGTTTTTCCGTACAATTCTGCTTATTTACACCGTTGCCACGTACGGGCGGCACAAGGTAAGCCAACTCAGGCTATAAGGCAGCTAGGTTCAAGAGACTTGGTGTGAGTTACGCGAACGGGCCATCAGTCGGCGGTCGAATGTATTCCACACGGTAGACAAAAGTACTAACGAGGAAAGCATGCAAAATTTGGGCTCTGGGCAGTTTTATCACTGGCCCTATCTATCGGACGCTCGAATCCTGTGACTAGCACAGCGTACATTTTCACTATAAACAATCAGATGCCACGGTGAGCCAAAGCCCGTGTCCGGGACGATTGCTAACCAATGGGATAACTGGGTCCTCCTCTCAGGAGGGGGGGTCAGGCTGCAATGGTTGCTTCTTAATGCGACCTCTGACTCATACAGGGTCCGGGCTGTCCTTCCCCCACTTTCCTGTTTTAACGAAATCCTGGTTCTTTGTGCGTAGACCAGGTTGTATTGTGCAACTCATAGGCGCGGTTTCACTCTGCGCTTACCAACCACGCCCAATCTTGCCTCTGGTCTCCTTGACACCGGGCTCAGGTAGGTGGGGAGGAGAGAGTGTGTTAGATGTGTCGTAAGCCCACTACCAATATAAATTACCTCAGGCTTAAGTGCCCGTTGCTCCCTCTGTACTGATGTTTATCCCTTTTGCTTGCCTGAGCCACAATTATGAGGTCAAATGTACATCACGGTAACGCCCTTTAGAGGAAAATGCAATGAGGCGTGAACTTTGCACAGAATTTACTAAAGATGGTCAATGATGTCGGCCTTTAGAGTTCGCGGCAGTTGCAATCCTTCTGACGCGTAAGGTAAATGGAAGGCAGGATGATATTACCGACAAAGACAAGGGAAGCTGAAATGGCCATTTCCGGCTTATTGGCCGTCGTCAGCCAGTCATGCCCAGTCCCGAGGTGTGAAATACCTGGAGATCGATCCCGCGACCTCTTAGTCCGAAGTCCAACGCCTCTAACCTCTGAGCCACGGATTCGTTATCTTGTCAGTTGCGATCGCGAATAAACGATGGTGGAGTGGGTCGCTCATCGAGCCCCAGGCGTTCTACACTTCGGGGTCGGGTATGACTGGCTGACGACGGTTAATAAGTCCGAAATGGTCATTTTAGTCTCCCTTGTCTTTGTCAGTAATACCATTCTGCCTGATATCATGTGTCGCTGTGCGGCTGTTGCTTGGGCTCGAGAAAGAGCCCGTAAGGCACTACGGAACGAGTGAGTTCCATATGAACGATCGGTGAACGTCCCCCTTTATCATTAAATGGAAGGCGTTTTTGGTTTCAAGTAAAACCGACCTCTCCCTCTCGCTCTCTCAAGAATGCACAACTTTCAAACATGATACCTCCATCTAGAGGACGAAGTAAGATGCACCGGCAAAATAACTGATGTCGGCATTATTATTACTACGACATGAGTCTACCACTCTTAAAGTCGTGGCTTGAAAGGCTGTCAACTGGTAGGATATTTTGGTCTTCATGGAAGCACTTTTTAAGGTCGAGATAGGAATGGAAATTAGGCTACAATGCAGTCTGCTTGGTGCGACCCTTCTGGCACGCGGGATTTTATTTTCTTGCTTTATGAGCCATCTGGACAGGTGCTCAATAGACCTGGCTGCCAACTACCTTTGCGTTCTTCCAATGTACTTGCATCCGCAAGTGCATGTGAATTCATAAACACAATTTGAAGTGGTTTCCTTGGCAAGAGGCTTAGTAGGACCGCATAATACAAGTTCGGCTGCATTGTATGTCCTTTCAATGGTGAAACGCAGCCGTCGTTTGATGGTATTTAAAATGTTGTCGCCCTTAAAGGACAAAGATATAAAGACGGGCTTTTTCAAAACTGAATGTTCTGTCAATTTTGACTGTGTAGAGTTGCTGCACTTGTGGATGAAACGTGCAGGATATCCTCGCTTAAACAGAGCTTCCTTGAGGCGTGCGTGTTCTACATCCAGTGTGTCATTAGAGCAAATGTTCTCAGCCCTTTGGAAAAGAGCGTATACCAAGTTACGTTTCCATTGTATGGGTACAAAACTCAAAAAATGCAAGTAATGTCCCTTCTAAGTATTCTTGTGGAAAACGGAACGTCTTATAGAACCATCTTCCTGTCCAAAGATAAGAACGCCCAGAAAGGATAGTTGGTTGTCTTGTTCCTCCTCCATTGTAAATTTAACCATGCACTAGCGGATGCAAGTGCATTGGGCGAACGCAAAGGCAGTTGGCAGCCAAGTCTATTGAGCACCTGCCCAGATGGCTCCTAAAGCGGGAAAATAAAATCCCGCGTTCCTCCATTACGAAACGCCTGCTTGATAGTAGTCACTCCGTCGACCCCAAAACTTCCTTCCGAGTACTTGTTCGGGCACGAACAACTCGGACATTGCGTTACCTAGAGGCGGCTTATACACGACGGGTGAAACAAGACCTTCGTAAACAGTTGAAACATGTGGTTAACCTAACATTGCCGTGGTGGCCTCTAGCTCCATGATTTTCCCTTCCCCTCTCACGTTTTTACTCGTTAACGTCCCCCCCCCTTTTTTTCACTATTTTTCCCATACGGTGTGTGAGTTACTGAATTTATCGATTAGTCAGCTTTACCCAAAACCATGACCTTGCTGTTTCTGCACTGATTTTCTGCACGAATTCAAATCTGTTGTATTCTTCCCACTCGTTATCTATGTTATGAAGCGACAGGACGCAGCTGACGAGCCGTCGCGAGATTTTTTGGCATCATTAAATCCTGCCCTTCTTGTCTACAATGGAGTCTGGTTGGTGTGACCCTTCCGGCACTCTGATGCGAGGTCAGAGATCGTTCGTAGCACGCGTAGACGGGCTGTTTAGCTCTACCACCGGGGCTGTCACCGTGCCCAGATTCGACTGTCTTGTGACAAATACTGTGCAAGTCTGTCTCATTACAAGTTTACTCACGCTCAAGGCACCGGTGCTGTGTTCCCCCCTCATGGGATACACTATGGACGGCGTTGTCCGCGAAGGTC
>CACRXP010000320.1:686581-711232 GCA_902702965.1 Spirometra erinaceieuropaei | reverse complement strand
AGGACAGTGTTCATTAAAATAGCATCTTGGCCGCTCACTTATCAGTGTTTTTTGTGGTATACAAAGTAGTCCATAGCCAATGTAAAATTATGCAGGACGATATAAATTTTGACTGATGGCATAGAAAAATTAGCGTCTTTTCTTACAATGGAAGCATAAATCAGGTAGAACGAAAATCTCAAGGGCAAATGAAGTGACAGATGAAGCTCAGAATTCTTCTGGAATATGAAAACTTCCACAATTAAAAATTGGCTTTTCCTTGCGTATAAAATTTAAAAACGTTTATCGCTTATGAAAAGGGGCTAGAAATGACACTTTTATGTGTTTTTTCTGCGAAATATAGTCAAATGTATCCAGAAATCGGGAATCCACAGAAAAAGGCTTTCTACTTATGTATTCTTCTTGCACCGACTGTCGCCAGTACAGGCAGTCAAAAGTACATATTTTAATGCTAACATCCTCTCACAACTAAAACGCTCCAAGATGGTCAATATTATGGTTGCCCGTCATAATAAAACGTGCATTTAAAAATCTCGGCCAGATATTAACGAGATCAGCCAATGGCCATATGCAAAAATCTAAGATCAGGGGCCAACCTCGTGAAATGTTAATCGGAAATCCTAATTGCATTTTCCATTAGGAAGGTATGCTTAAATGGGTAGTTATATTGATAAACGTTCAGAATAATTTAAGCATATTCCAACCAGACCAGGGCGCCCGTTTCTGATCACACTTTTTTGCTCGGATGCATTTACTTCATTCCTTAAAAAATGACTACTGTTCTAATATGATTTTTGCCGTTGAATTGAGATGTCCTTTGATATTTTATAATATGTTTAGAAAACATAGCTAAAATATGTTTTTTCGGACCACATGTGTGACAAATGACGTTTGCTTGAAATTTGTATTCACAAAATAACGTTTTAGCTCTGACGATCTCTAAGGAACCAAAATAATTCAGAATTAGATTAGCCGATGCATTTGAGGCTACGGTTTAAGGGTTAGAAGGCGAATACCTCCCAAATAAGGAAAAGAGCCTCTCAACCTATGATTACGACTCATGCAGTTCTGCAATAGACGTGTACATTGTTGTGTCCTTCGTAAAGAGTTTTAAAAGTTGACAAATGTGATTCCATTTGAAAAGACATTTCGTGGCCCCGAAGAGTCTTGTAAATGCCGACATTGTGCAAACTAAAAACTACGTCTCTACGGAGTATAAAGTCTGAAGCGGGAAAACGTTGCAATAGAATAAATGCAGAAAGGTATGTTTTTGACCGTTTTTCATAAAGTATAACTGAATAGATAAGGCCATTGAAAATAATGGGAGCAAGTTCGTACGCCTTAAATGGTCGTTTTTAATCGATTGTGCTTTTTTCGGGCTGCTAAAACGAGGCGCACACAAAGGACTGCTTTTGTGACTGAAATGTCTTTGGGTTGTACCGCATCGTAATCATAATGGAAAAATCCACCTCAGCAATGTTTTGCTTTTCAAGACGTATTTGACATTGAAATTAAAATTTCATAAGATGTGTAAATAAGTGGGTGCACGGCAGGTCTTTTATCATTTTGAATAAGAATTTTATGTGTCTTCAGGCCGTCAGCAACTCGCAGCGGGTAAAAGTATGAAGGAAATATGCGGAAAAATAAATCAAACTACAGGCGGACAAATATTTATATGGGGGGATTGTCTAGTGCGAAGTTGAATCGTCGTTGAGAACCGGAAAGGCAGTTAGTACAGACGTTTTACGAAACACAATTTTGCAAATAACGTGCCACAAAATTTTCCAAATTTTATTCTATGGCTAGCATGTCTATGAAATAACAGTTCTGGGCGGCACACGAAGATATGGGATTTATCTTTTAGGCAGTTATAACTGACTCAGATTTCGAAGTGTTTGCGCTGGTGCTATGCAAACAAGCTTTTTCAAATTTAGTCTAGGTCCAAACTTTGTCATGTGTACGAAGAAAAATAGCAATGTTAACGCCCAGTATGTGTCCTGGAAGCCTTCTTAAGGAATTAACGGGAAGCAGGCAATTAAAAATTCTCCTTTGATTGGCGGCACTAAAGTTTATGTGAAGAATGTAAAATACCCAGAATCACTGATGGGAATGTCTTAATAATTTCTTAAACCTTCATCTACCGTCCGTTTTTGACCAGAACTGACAACTAATCGCCAAAATAACACCACAGACGGTCATACAAAATAAGTTGCATACTAAACTAAAGGTATATGCCGCATGCATAATGAAGTACAGAAAGAAGTGTGATTTTCAGCAGCGAAATTTTTCCTGTGCACATTTCAGTTATTGAACGGAATATTGCATAGAATACTACTGTTTTGTTTTTGAGAATATCTCCGAGAGAGTAAGAGATTAAAAACTGCTTAAAAGCCTGGTGAGATGAAAATACGGCGGTGTGCTTGTACTTAAAAATGACTCCTGCAACTTTTTTACGTCAAAGAAAATTTGTGCGACACGGCTCACTTGTTAGCCTACCGGACGTACAGTACGTGGGCTAACTCGCGAAATGTTAACCAAAAGAAGAGTATAATTCGGTTTTAAATAAGTTTCTAATTGTGAGATTTTTTAAAACCATGAAATGGCCTGTTAAAAAGTCATGTAGCAGCCGTAACGAATGTGGCCTGTAAATTTAACAATATTGCTCGAATCCACTGCTTAATTTTATGAACCCTATATAATCTCCACTTAAGTCTGTAGAGCAATGCATGGTTCTCCGTACACGGAAAATATACGGCTTGTAGATTTGATACCTGAATGCAAGTGCAACAGCAGGTTTGGTTCAAAATTATTCGGGAATTAGAAGAGTTCTTTAAAACCCAATTATTCTCTTCTTTCGAACGCAGAATCGCATGAAGACGTGATTTTCTACCGAATAAGTAAAAAAAGAATCTTTATATACATTTTTTCCGCGAAATATAATTGAATTGTTAAGGACATCGACAATCAATGAAAAAATTGAATTCAAGTGATGTAGTCATTTTTTGCAGCGTATAGTCTTTGCATGCAGTCAAAAATAAGTTCATTCGTAAACGGACACCATGAGTTAACTGGATCATTATAGAATTATACTGCAAGATGAATAGTTTTACAGTTATAATTAATCTATTTAAAACGTGAACGCATTTCGAAATTTCCGTCGACATTTCATGAGTCAGCCCACCTGCTGTATACTTCAACGGTAAAACGATATATATATATGAGATGATACCGACAAAGACAAGGGAGACCGGAATGGCCATTTCTGGCTTATTAGCCGTCATCAGCCAGTCATACCCAACCCCAAGTGTGGATCACTTGAGATTCGAACCCGGGATTATATTGCACATTTTGAGAGAACCGTCAGCGGTCACAAATAAACATCAACTTTTCCATGTGCGTTATTGTATTCCTGTGCTCAGTTCATTTTATAAAGTTTGGTTTAGTGAGAAATTCTTAATGACCTGCCATGGGCGAACGTTAAATAGACTTTGATGGAATGTTTACTCTATTTAATTTCATTTTCGTCTACTTTCATGTATTTGAACGATCCATATTTTGACCAATTGGGACAGACACTGTTCATGTTTATTTAACTGCATCGCTTGTGCCATCAAGAAGGTAATAACTTAAACACCCAATAATTAACAAACATCATGCGGTAAATACTCGAATTGTACAGACTCACACGCAAGTTGTGCGACTACTTAGGTTTCATGATTTATGTGCGATTCCTCCGTTTACTGCAGAAACACTGCTAGGCGTTTATTGGATTTCCCGGAAGAAGTTATTTTTCTCTGGGTGTGATAAGTGTTTCCATAGTTTCTAATAATGAAATTGGTTCTGCTCGGCAGGGGATGCAAAATAACTCGTGTGTAACACGTTGCCAATTACCATATCTCATCTTGAACAAAACAGGTTTGTTTTGCCAGCCTGCGAATAATTCGCCAAAACTGTCTACAAAAATCCGCTTTGTTATCCACGAATTACTTAGTATCGATTAAAAAGGCAGCAGGAAAATTCAGCAAAAATGTCCAGAAAATATACGTTTTGGCAAACACCTAGATGATGAACGGTTTAAACGGACACGTTTTCAACCACTACCGCTTTACTTTTACTGACTTACCGTTTTATTAGTTTTGTGAAGCCGCCCGGCGTTTGTCGCTTACAGGGGCCATATTTCGCATAGACGATTCTGGGCATCTCATAACTTTAAAGGCAGCAGGCCGCCCAAAATGGTTTCATGCGTTAATTTTAATATAGATTTTCTTATTATATGGAAGGATTGGAATATTTCGGGTCTAAAAGAGAGACTCGAGTAAAATAACAGACAGTGATATGTGCACAGATAGAAGACCTCAGCCACATGTTCCTATAAGATTCTTTCAAAGTCATTGAACTTGAGAAATTTCTTGAGGTAATATGAATTTTAAGATTTTGTTCTTTGTGGCCTCATCGGTAAACCTACTAGCAATCCTAACTTCAGCGATGTTGAGGCTAAACCACAGCTATCTTTTGCGGAAGATGTCTGAGAATGCGGGTTTACTGGGCTCCATCTTTCTCATCAAAGTTTTCGTGCAACCATTTTTCTGCACTCTTAGTTCTCGTATTTGTAAGCGCGTGATTCTTATTCTACAACTATGACTATAGGAGACGTGATGCAAAAATTCGAAATGCTGGGTGACAGTGTACATAAGGCGTTCGTTAATTGAGGACACTACTATCAAAAACAATAGTTTTTTTTGCTTTGGAAGGCGAAAAAAAATATCCTGGCGAAACCCGAATTTATGCCAAAATCTTATTACAAAACATAATTGTCATCAACAGTAATGGATATTGTATGAAATTACCCGATAACTTTGCAAAATTTAGTATCTGACCTGATACGATGGACAACACTTTTTTAACACAAACCCCTTCCTTTATCTTCTTTGGCATTATCGCCAATCCCAGAATGTGTTGTTTGTATAAAGGACGAGAATTCGCTTTACGCATGTAACTGAACGTTAACGATAACCGCGTAGGAACATGTAAAAACAAATTTTCTTTAAAATGAGATGCTTTTAAGATTAGCAGTCTGTTTGGCCTGTTAGTTATAAGCGTCTAGATGGCTTATATTACTTATAAAGGATGATGCCTTAAGAATAAAATTTGGAACAGTTTGACAACGTGCTTTTAGCAAGGCATTTTTTTACTTTCATCGTGAATGTCCTAATATAAGGTTAACTTTCGAGGTGTTATATGCGAAAACCTTAAATCTAGGGAACGTAGTTAAGTGACAGTCCCTTTTCACGCCATTAGGAAGATGCTTTTTCTTTCGCTCATTTGCATACTAATGTGATGTGAACTTCACTTATCGTGCAAAGACTAAATTGCTCTGAATTTTTGCAAATAAGCAAAACACAAGCCCTCGTTTCAAAAAAGATAAAGGAGTGATGACTGGGGCCGTAGGCTTATTGGCCTGCGCTTTCGGGCTCATACAGTTGCTGTTTGAAGGCAATAATAAATGAACATTTCGGCAGTCAAAAACGAAGGGGAAGAGAGGCCTGGTATCTGTAACTTGGCTGGATTCACATTGTTGAGCTCTCAGTGACCTCTCAATTTAAGTGCAAAAATATTCGTCTATTGCTCTGCTTAGTCTAATGCTGAACTCGTGTATGTATTGGAAAACCCAGGCTATTACTGTTTCAATAAGGGCAGCCTACATTTTTCACATTAAATCATTTTCAGGATTGCTTAATAACAAGGTTTATACTCTTCATTTTTATCGACAATCGGCATTACTTCAACCGACGTAGTTTTGACCCTATGCAATACGTACGTTGTAGTACACTGTTATGCAAATTTTAATTTCCACACATCGAACCTTTTATACTTATAAAAATATTTAATAATGGAATTACCTACATATGGTGCCGACAGGACTGGTTGTTTAAGGTATAAGCACTGCTCAAGACTTAGTCCCAATGAAGAAGTAAGGGAATAAAACTTGCCCACGATTGGGAATAATATGGACATGATCACTTGAATCTGTGTTTTCTCAGCAAAAAGCGGAGGACTTTAACTTGCGTGAGTACAGTCAGGTGTCGCCAATATCGTAATGTGCATCGACGAGTTCCAGCGTTTGACGTATGTCCAATTTGTTATTTCCTCTACCTGTCATCGCTACGTACAAAAATGCATAAACAAAAATAGTAGTATGCAAAGAATTACCGCAATGGAGAAGAAATAAAGAAACCCCTTTTAAAAATATTTTATCTTTAGAAGTACAAAGACAACACAAAACACAGTGTAAAAAAGGTCTCAAAAATCCGCTTGGCCTACTATTCTGCCGGGAATAGTAGCTAATAACATATGTGCGGCGTGAATTCATTAGCGTTAAATCGTTTGTATATGGCAAGCTGGAGTTTGTTTCGGCCTCGTTAAATAATGCAAACTTGTTACGGTTGTTTGCTCTCGCGACAATCAAAACAGCTAGTTTGCCGTTGCTGTAAAGCAAATATCTGGCAGGTGTTTTTTGAATGAAGACATCGAATTAGTGCGCATCAGTTAACGCAGCCGTTTCACGTAGCGTTTTGGTGGGCATGCGCCCGTAGCTATTTGTAACGTAGGGACAAACAGTTATAAAAAAACAGAAGGCAAATTACAGAAATGTAAGGTGAATAAGTGGCGAAACAACAGAATCTCCTTACGACCTCTTTTAGAAGAAAAAGGACGCATGTCTTCCGCGTGGTGGTATTTGTATTTTAACCAATGTATAAAGTCCGACAAACATCCGGTCTTGTTTTCCGCGTTTTTTGCATAAATGCCACATTGCACAACTGAACCTATGAACAACATCCCTGGAACTGGGGACAAAACCGTCTTTACATTCTTCACAATGTTATTCAAATAAGTCCCCACAAAACAATTTCTCGACATACATGTTTTCAATGTTTACACAAATGTCCTTATTTTGAAACATCCAGCACAAAGCTACTCATTTAGGGTTATTGTACATCACAAAGATTTGAGTTCCCGCGTTAGGTAGACTGTTATAAGGGTCTTAATACTTGGAAATATCTCTTAACCACTGTAGAATGAAGGATTATAATTAGCTGTCAGTATACTGTGGATCGTGTAGTACGGCGGAGGGTTTAAGGTAAGGGAGCACGTTGGGTCCCTCACTACCTGTTGCCCGTTTCTTCTGATAGTAGTATAACAGAGCATTTGCGCGTTTTGCATCCGGATGTTCACAAACAAAATCTTCGGTATCTACCCTGTAATATATGTTGCGTCAGATATGAAAATTATGACACCTTGTTTAAACTTAGTTCCGATTTACTATTCGGGAACCATAAATTCTTGTCTAGATGACAAACAAGTACAATTATTCATTTTTAAGTATCAGCGTGAAGTTTTTTCTATTTTGTTTTACCATATCACACTCTAAACTTTGCGTCACATCTGCTACGTGGAAGCTATTTATGAGGCATTCTTAAAGTTTTCAAACGAGATGCCGCTCCACTATCGTATTTTTTCACAGACCTTTTGCACAAAATCACTTAAAATTGTCTTTCTGTAGTAACACCAATGTCACTATTTGGTTTTTTCTTAGACCCGGTGCACTATCATCGCACAGAAACTCTAAAAGGAAGGATGAATTAATGACAAATTAACGGCTACTCAGCAATCGCAGACAATAAAAACTTGTTTGAAGATGAGGGCATTAAAGTCAGTCGGATTACAGCAAGCTGTAGCAACAATCTTACAAAATGATATGGCCAATATAAGGGGAAACCTGAGGGGATGGAGAAACGGAGCATGACTTACCAAAGCGAAATGCATCATAGTTACGAAAATTTTCGTGGAAGTATTCAGAAGACTATTCGGCAAGTAAACGTTTGCATTAGATAAAATCTCGTCAGGCCAGTGAGTTTATATGGGGAAATGATTAGACAAGTTGATTAAAGTTCGTCTTTGAACGCAGGCTAGCGACCTATATGACAAAGAGAAGCAACAGCGTTCAGATATCATCGCCTAAGACTTATTGACGCAGGTTAGGGATTACAATCAAAAGGTCGTTTTCATTTGGTTTACATTGAAAAAGTAGAGTAAACATACATAAAGAGCAGAGGTTGTCCATGTTCTGGTCTAGGTCGCGCAGAAAACGTTTTTGTTCGGGAGGATTTTAAGAACAAACTTACGTCTTTTAAAAAATGTGTTTTGCAAAGCGTAGGCTTGAAGTGTCAATACAATCGATGATTTGGATTCATTAGTATTGAACTGCCAAAAAACATCGTATTAAACAATTACATGGTAAGCAAAATTGTGAAATGTTTATTCATAAAATACCGTATCCATTTTTATCAATGCCGTTTATGCTGTATTTATTGTTGTACACATCCGATTTTTTGGTCTCTGTGTAATGTCGTCCTAGTAGATCATAAAAATACACTAATTTCCAAACGTGAAAGATTTATACTTTGCAGGTTGGAAATCCTGAATGCATGTTTAGTTTCAGCTCAAGTTAAAAATTATTCAGGTATTAAAAGGTGTTTGAAACTGGGAGATATTTTCCCCTCACATATAAAACGTGCAGAAGACGCGTGCTTTTATTCCATGACTATATGGAACTTATTTTATGCATGCCTTATAGAAAGTATATTTGAATTTGTTAACAGATCGAAAATCAATGAGAACACTTAATACAATCTAAGTATTCGTTTTACAGAATGCTGTTTCTGTAGGCAGCCAATCGGGAATAAATAAATCATAGATGCATTGTAAACTGAAACCGGTTTCGGGGAAAGATACCGATTCAAAAGACACCCTGCATCTGAGCAGTGGTTGGCACCATTAAAATTAATTGGATTATAAACTCTTATAATCGCCAATAAAACAGCAAATGGTTAGTTTTACGAATTAGGAACAGCATACATATCACGTAACCTATGTTGTATGCACTCAATTTAAAAAATGTCCGCGATATACATGCCTATTTTGAGAGATGTATACAAATCATTGACAGATATCCGCAGAACAATTCTTTAGAAATCAACATTTACGCGTATCTGGGTTCAGCGATGTAAGAATGTCGGTCTGTCTTCCGTCAGTAGGCAAAACTCTTTATACATGATTACCTCAATTTCTGTGATTATTACATCTTGTAAAAATCCATTTAACTATGTCCCAGAAATCTTGTTGAAAGCTCACCCAGATTTTGTACACAACATAGAGAATCATTTTGAAATTTTAAAATACAGATTTTATTACGCCGGTTTGTTCGCGGATAGTAGACCGCGAATACCATAATTCCCTTATAATCATGAGGTATACTGAGCTCACATGCATGGATAGGTGGGCAGAAAGCCATTTTTCAATTTTTACGCAAACTGGGTAGATATTATATTATTGTTTTTGATAAATAAAATCAGTAACATCCAGCTTTTGTGAAACCAGAAAGGGGCAACCAAATGTGTTTCTTATCAACAGCGATTTTCTTCACGTCAACCTCCATTAATCATATGCGCTTCTCGCGTCCACTAAATGATACTCCCGGGCTAACATCTATGCATAATTGTTACTTGTTTAAATATTTCATCGCTGAATTTTAAATTCTCCAACCAGCACTGTACATCGGCTTATTCATGTGTATCTTGTTCGTGTTAGCAGCGGTGGAATCATTAATTGGCGTCCGTGAGATTGACGAATATGAACCTCTAATGGTCAAAACTTACAGAGTTGCTGAGACTCTGAGACGTCGCTTTCATCAAAGTATGTCTTCTAGCGTGTGGGAGCGTAGATATGACAGTTATTACTCATGTGTAACTCTACAAGAAATGCACAATTTCACGGATAGATAAGGGTGTAAGCAACACGCTAATTTATGCTTAAGGCCAGATATCACATTGGGTTGACATATCAAAGCAATTTACTTTGTCGCTAAAATATTCAGTTAACATGCACTTAAAATCTACCCGAAACCAAATTATTTGTCTCCAAAATTCGTTGAAGCAGTAACATTTTAGTATGTAATATGTCGAACTACATATATTAGGAAATAATTGCGCCACTTCATGACGCAAGTAATCTTAGAAAGTCTCATGTTGAAAGCCACTGAGCCGGGTGGTAAACTTCATCCGCGATCTTTGTGTGCTGTAAATAGAAATAGGAGACAACGTTCCTAGTGATTACATGAACCTTAAGTTCTAATCTTCATTTCAGTAATTTAGTACACCCCGAATTTCGAGTACTTATTTCGGTTCCTGCTTAGGATTTTGAAAAGGGGCAACCATTAATGTAGTTTACTTCCGCATTGTCTAAAACACAGGCCTCGCATAAATAGGAAAAATAACCTATCAATCAGAGATTTGGCCTTACTATAAACATACGCACACCAAAACATACTTAAAAAAACAAAACGCCAACATATGAAAGTTTGAATGGCTGCTAATGCTAAGCTTGCTGTGCACCGTCAGTTGCAATTACGCGTCCCTATCAGCAGCTGAGAAAAACAAATAACATTTGTAAAAGTTTTGAATAACAAAAACAAAAATCCGTTTGTCGAGTTTAAACCTGCCTGCACATATTCACGAACACAAAATAACCCGATTCCAGGTACAACATAACACCCTCTATCAAAAATGGGTAGTGTTTGTCTATTTTCATGGTATTATGATTTTTGCGAATAGTATAATGCATTTCAGCACGTTTCAACTTGATATCACATATAGTGCGCTAAAGCGGAAAGTTTAAAATAGGTAAATCGTGAATATATCTCTCTTCCTCAGCTTACGCTGCGGGTCAAACAAATACATTCCACCATACGGGCGCGGATTCATTGTTTAAAATGGCCATCATATCACAAAGGATTTCTTTTAGGTTCACTAAATTGTCTACTTAATCAAGTTTTTGAAGATACCTGATTATAATCCATTTACGTGCTGTGCATTTCATAGGAAGAAAAGACATTTAACCGACAATGCTTCACGAGATCTCTTGCCTCTAATTTAATCCGTTTGGTATCCATCATTCTATCTCAAAATGTATCTCTAACCTAAAAACTTGCTTAAGGTCTTACAAGGTTTATATGGATTATTTGATGATTATATTATATTATTATATTATTATATTCTATTTGATTATTTGATACAAATGTTTCTGAAAATTTAGCAGTAAGAAACGTTATCAATTCTACTTTCCTGCATAGATCCGAAACGGTGTTATCTTTTTTAGAAGCAAGCATGAGAGAGTATCAAGTATAGCTGGTTTTGATTAATGACTGTCAAGTACAGGTAACTACTGCATAATAGATCCTACATTCAACAATTTCTTCGTCTTTCCAATCGAATAAAGAGGGTCACTCTAAATGTTAGACTAAAAAAACCAAGTGATTGACTAGACATTTGCCTAATGCACTTAGTGGAGATCACAAAATGATTCACTTTAAAACCACTTATCGTCCGGCCGATGAAATTCGGCTCTCGACCGATTTAGGTTGTTTCCAGGACAAGAATTATCTATCCAATTATTTGAATTAAGCCCTATCATTCTGGCAAAGATGTTTTTGCTCTAATTAATTGTCTATTTCTTTTGAAGCAAACTGTTTTGAGAAAACCTTTTAACTGACGCTTTGCGGTTGACGTAAACTTTTGTCTTAAGATACGTTGACGAGCGCAATATTTGCTGATTAAAATGTTTTGTTCAACTCAACGTTCCGGAATACTGCTTAAGTCAATGGTCAGGAAAGGACACTGAAGCATCGATTAACCTTTATAGAAGGCCGTTGGTCTACAGTTCAGCCGTATTGTATTTGACATTCTGCAAAATTATACATAATGTTCTGACGGTTAAAACTTTGCAGCAATCCAAAGTGCTTGCGTGTGCCTGTGGGAACATAAATTACTAGCCTCAAGGGCGAAGGGTGGGAATTTGCTAGGAATGAAGAGAGAAATGACAGGTTTCCATCTACGAACGTTTTGAAATTGAGATGTTAGTAAGAGTAGCAATGAGCCTGCTTGCTGCACGTTGATTGTAGGTTTTACAAATTTAAAGGCAAAAAGCACCTTTTTCTTTAGACAAACGTTTTTAGGACATTTTTTTCTCTGTCATATAAGACTAAACTATAGATGCTTGGCTCACAAAATGCAAACAATTTGTCGTTTTCAGTGACATTCAACAACATTAACCTTATTCGGAAAATCAGGCGTGGTTTTTAAACAGGCCATTAACTTATACGCCTGTCAGCTGAATGAAAACAGTCGTTTGAACTTAAAAAATGCAATGCGCTCAGAGTACAAGTTAATACAGGCAACATATAGGTAATTACTTCTTAATGTAACAGGGAACGTTAAGTGTTACCTATACACCTCTTAATCTGAAATATAAATGTACGGGAAGTGTAAACGTCACCTTAGCATTATTTGGAGCACGAATTCAGAATTTCTTTACCGAATATCGGGCGCGTGCAATGTCACCGGTATTCAGCTTGCAAAGGCATATTTAGTTAGTCAACAAATCGCTGCTACAGTGCAGTCCGAGTACTGCAAAAGTACAAGCACCGGTTCTCCAATTGAAAGCTTTTATTCAGTCACCATACGGCCAAATCGCTACCCTTACTGTTTCAGTTACAACCGTTTATTTACTTTGTTTCCTACCTTCACGAAATACAGCAAATTCGTGTTATCTTTCATACCCAACCCTCTCAAGAGCTACTTTTCTTTTATATTGTCGATGATATCTACGTGCCAAAATAAATCGCGGAGACGTCAAAAAGACATATTTGCCATTATCCTTAATAAACATCTTTAAAATGCACTTACACTCTATGATTAAGAATGTGGAATATATACTTTATCATTCGTAAAGGATTTGCAACAATTAGTTGTACATTTGACTAAACGACATTTTGTATTGTCTGCAGACCTGATGCGTCCCATGCAGGATAGCATCAAAATAATAAATAAGTTTTCTAGACTAGTGTGGTACTGGAATAAGACATTTGCCATTCCATGAGGAAAGAGTGAAAAAGAAAGTACCGTCTGCTTGCTTCTGAAACGATTTAAAATAGAGTACACATTCATTATTTACTCAATCTACTTTAGCTGAATTCCTTACGCTAATAAAACTGCATTAGTTAATAGCACAAGCGACCCATAATGCATGTTCCTATGGCAACGTACCACTTCGTTAATTTTTAAAGAGTTTTTTTATTTGGTGATTATTCAAATTTCTATGTGGCACTGCAGGACGAACCTCTCCGTTTCTGGCATTTATGCTAAATAAACCTACCCTACAAAGACATAATTCATTACAAAAACATTGGCGGTAGGTCATTTGGCAGTGCGCATCTCAGCGGTCGTAGTTCATTAAACACCATGCAAAGGCAAAAAGTCAGGATAAGTTACTTTTCAGGGTCACCGTAGTGCAGGTTACATTTTGACACAAAGTCGTTTTTTAAGTCTACTTTCGCTATGAATTCATTCTAGCAAGAACACCTTGGCTCCCTCAGTGTCAACGAGGGTCGCAGTGGTTACCTGGATCCCCGACGGCATAGCTATGGTTGCTCAGCTACCTCGTCGGCCAATTCCCTTCTAACAGGGAGCGTATGCGAAGGTCCTTTCCCAAGTCCACTCCAGTCAAAAGTTGTCAGTCGTCGACCCTCCGCTCATATGACTGATCGCGATCGAAATGGGGTTTGTGAAATTTTTTCAATTGAAAAATTAAACTGATGTATGTAAAGAGATTCAAAGATTTAACTGAAAACAAGTGTTAATTTTTTGTCCCAATTTCGCATAATCCAACAGGTATTAATGTGTGTTTAAGGTTTACTTGAGTAAGTAATCAGTATTGGTATTTTTTTTCTTAAAGTGTGCTTTTGGTTTTAGTTCAAACTACCAATATTGGCATTAATATTTTAGCTTAAGTTGTCATAACCGGCGTTTTTATAGTGACCAGTAAATTTTGAGTCAAGTTGTGGTTTACCTTGTCGTACTGGTTATGACCGTCGAGTCAGCTGAAGAAATTGTGCTAGTATGTACGGACAACGTGTCTTATTCGGTTGAAACTAAGGTTTCAGGTCATTTGAAATGATAAAATCAAATCCATAACTGATGTTTTACTAGTTCTTGTGTAAATTTAGCGCGTACAATTTGCTAAGGAACATAGATTTGATTCTTTTATATGCTTTTGCATAAAAATGGGACCAAAATTTCAAATTAAAAGCGTCAAAGGTGCTGGGTACCAAGATAAGAAATTATATTAAGAACGAAACTGCCTGTGTTTAGTTATTGGATCTGTTTCGTTTGCAGGCAAAAGACTCATCCGGCACCTCTCCCAGGACAGATGACAACATTTTTTTTCGAATTGCAGTAAGTGTTTTGAATGCATTTTTTGACATGCACTGCTTGAATTATTTTTCTCCTACAAAATTAAATACAAAAACTATAAATTTTTCCATCTTTAAACATTTTTCCAATTATTAGATGGTAGTGCCCTCCCTAAGGAGACTCATTTTACTGTAGTTAAATTTCAATGTTTTGTGATTTAATGAAATAGCACCATATTTGGGGCAGGTAGAACAGAAATGCAGCGTTGTCTTCTATATTATGAAACACAGATTTTCGAAACGAGGACTTTGGCCAGCACTTAATTGTCAACTATGATTAAAAGCTTCAATCTAAGAAGCCGCCTACACACAAAACATCTAGAGTAGAGATATGGCAACAATATAAAAAATCTTTCGTGCTTCCTTCAGAAGGTTTTTATTATTAAAATTTGAACAGTTTCCACCCAGATAATCATTATTAGAGCGCGGAAACAACTTTTTGACCACCTTTTAAGAAATTCATAGTATGTAAGCAAAGAATGGCTGTTAATTGGAATAGTATGCAAATGAAGTCGCATATCTTTTCCATGAAGAAAGGAGCAGTTAGACTAAGCATAATATACAAATATGTGTTCATTTATTTCCAATAATGCCTTGATGTCGCTGGTACTAAATTTGCTTCTATACAATTTTCGGGCCTACTTCCGCGCATATTTTCACACTAAAGGGAAATACAAAAATATAGTCCGTTGTTTAAGCATTTCGCTAGTCCCTACATTTAAAGTTGCATGGGTACAATTATGCCTGCATTTAAGCATGGAACGCTATTAAATGAAATAGCAACTTATTAAAGCAATACAAATTGTGCAACATTTGTGACTTCTCCAAGGGAAATCAAAACATGGGCGCTTGTTGATGGCAAAAATGTCAATTTATAAACTGACAAACGTAGTTTTTAAATATAGCAATATACTGAACCGTACCCAAAAACGTCTACTGAAGCCCAAAGTTCACAATACTACTCCTCACTAATAGGTTCAATATTTTAAGTATATCTTCTAAGTAAATAACGTCATGCTTGTATTTTAGTACAGGAAACCTTCATTTAGTGTGTTTAATATGTTACATTGGTTTTTTGAAGTTGTCATTATTGTCGTTTTTGAACTAACACAGACGTTTGGGTATTTTCTATCAAGCCAATCAATTAAACTTCCTCAATCGCTTAAATAATACATAAAATAGCAAAAAAATGTCGGCAGTTTGTATGTTTTTTATTTAAATGATGCTCACACAAATCAATGACAAATGTTATTAGAAGACATCCCTGTTAATTAGCAAATTTATCTTCTATTCCACCCTGCATTTTATTAATTAACGACTTGTCTAGTGGTTCTATCAATTTAAATATTTTAAAAGAAAAATTAGACTGCCATTAGTACTGAATGGCCTTTTCTCATGTCACCTCCATGTGCGTTGACACCAAACGTAGAAGAAGTAGCCAGAGGTGTTTTGATGTATTATCTGCGCAGCCAATGACCCTTGCTTTCTCTGACAGAGGCTAAAAACGCGTTTTAAATTAGACAACAACTGTTGTACATGATCATCCGTAAAATTGTGGAAAAAGATAATAGTATCACGACAGCGACGGCGCGCGTTTCGCAAAAGGTTTTAAGGTGTTGGAGCAGATGGAAAAACAGGTAAGTCCGTCAGTTTGTGCAAGCATACATTTTGCGCACAAAACAGTTTCCAAAGATCCTTACCGTTTTATCGGAAAGCTTGAAAAAACGGGTTTAATTTCAGATAACGTTGACCATACTGAAACCTACTTCATGAAATTCGAAGTAATGTAAATGGTCAAAATTATCAAACTAATTCTACCATGATGAGTAAACTACTCGGCAAACGTAGCACGGATCAAACAGCAGGCTACGAACTGAAGCCACTAATTTTATCAGTTGAACGTTTTGTCAGCAAAAACGTTTCGCATTCTGTAGCACAATACTTTATAAAAAAATAATGCCAAACTAGCTGTCACAATAATTTTTAGATTATCAAACCCTCGGGGATTCAGCATTTTATGCACAAACATTTTATGATTTTCTTACCATATTTGGCGTTTGAATGTGCTTAATTTGTTTGCGTATTAAAAAGCAATTGGAAATTTTGTTTTTATTGCTAGGTTTGTTCAGGTAACTGTTGTTTAAAGTGAAGTATGAATTAGTTGAAGGGTTTGTGCATTTCACTAACATCTAGATCTATAGACGTTCGTAGGTTTTCACTGTTCAGGAGCATTTGTCAAGACTTTTCATGTAGAACTAAAGAATGCAAAAATATTCGTATAGATTGTCTTTTATGAAGCCCCTTGTAAGTGTCCTTACGGTACGTGCCGAAGTTCTCTCTATTTGCCTAAACTTCGGCAAAGTTATAAAAAAACATGCGTTTTTCGGTCATCGTTTAAAAAACGCAAATGACATTATGAACATTTTGCAGGTTCAATTATCGTCTTCACAGCGTTTGCATCGTTAGCCCGGAGGGATATACTGACCAAAATCACTCTTGACGACTTTTCATCTGAACTTGGGGCAAAGGAGGAGAACGCTAAGCATGTTCAGACATGCCTAAACAAGGGAATGAATTATGCACATATACTGTCAGCGTGGCAGGGGCGAGGAAAGAATGTCGAAGGAAAGTGTCCGTTTTTCCATGCAGTTTGGTGGCAAGCGGGTAATATCATGGGCTGAGACTAGACCATCGTAGTCTGAGACCGTAAATAAGCGTCGTCTGCGAGTATACTTAAGTGGGCAACAGGAACGTCGTAGCCTTCGACACCACTAAAACCGGTTGGCGGAGTAATTTGGACTGTTTGTCGCCACTTTTCAGACTACCAAAACAGTTTACTTGACGCGCTCAACTGAGTGAGCCTCGATTGCACCGGGTATGAACCTACTATCTCCGTTAACAATGGTGTCTCCGCATTTGCCTTTGCTGCACTGGAACAAGTGAACTTTGACAAACATAGAGTAGAGAGGTAGAGGAGGATCGCTTGTGCTTACATTGTACAAAAAGTGGATGCTAAAGAAAATTGACCTTGCTTTTCCTGCTGTATACATACACGCAGACGTCGACTTCATATGACATTTTTGGGGTTCGGTAGGTGCGTAGTCTCCAAACAGCGACACTTGGGGTGGTTTCTTCTCCTAAAACCTTGGCACATTCGCTGTAATCGCGTGTACTTTCAGATGTATTCTTATATGCAGTCCGGAGAAACATTCTCTCACAGAGTGCTCCGTACGAAGAAGAATTCCTTTTTTATCCCACTTGAAGAGGAAATTTTCTTGCATTTTACAATTAGACGGCAAATGAGACTCTGCTGATTTCGAACGACAGGAATTTACGACCTCTGTGTTTTCTGTACACGATGCTCGGCGGAATAGACACCTTTGAATTTGCCATCGGACTTTATACTGTGCAGGGCTTCATGGACGGAAATCTACCATCCCTTTTCATTCCGCAGTGTAAAATATACACTGGACAAGCCTGACACATTTACTAAGAAAGTTTGTTTCTATAGTAGAAATGTCATAAACATACATAGTATGATCAATAAACCCGCCCTTAAACGAAATGAACTATTTGCACTTTTAGTTTCTTTCTCATGATATGCGATTGTAGTCGTAACAAGGGGTAATAAAATTAATACGCCGCTGACATGGCGGTAGACGTGACCATCAAATCTGGATTAGGCGTTTAATCTATATCTTAAAATTAGCTGCTGTAAAAATTCTTCTATATGGCAACTGAGTAATTGTGTGCAGCAATTAATAAACATCTAACCGTCTCGGTAAAATGAATACTAGTGAACATAGTACTTCAGTGACATTCGCGGTTCCAATGGAACCAATAGATTAAAAGTGCTTTGTGGATTGTATGATGTCATATTGTGTAAGATCAGTCTGGGTGCTTCCGTCACTTACTCTAGAAATGAGTTATAAGATGAAAGTCGGGCGCCAAAAATCTTTGATACAAAACACAGACTTAATGTTGCTGTAGGGATTTTGCGATTCGAATTCTTTTTCGTTAATAAGACATCCGTAATTCATCCTTATAAGAAGCGTTGTAGTTTGGTCTTTTTTAATCTACGCTTGTTACCTGTTTTTTCTTCCGTGAGCATATGCGCACTAGCCAGAACTGATTCAATTTTTGAAGCACAATTAATTTCATTTATTGCGACAAAATGGCTGCCCGCTACATGCTTGTTTTTGCCTAATCCCTTCCATTTTTTAAGACGAGTCTTCGAGTCCTGTCTAAGTCCTCGTGTGTGAGGCTTTTTAGCATTTGCATTATTGAATGTTCTGTTACATTTTAGACTAATCTTTTTGCTCGACGTATCTGAAGAGCTCGGACAACAGAGTACCCAATAATAAGTTTTCCGCAGATTAAACTGCTCAAAACAACCCAAAATGACTTTAATAAAGACACGTTTTGAAACCCCTGTATCACTCAATGAACCATTTTTTTAAATAAAGCTCAACATTCTACGGAGCCTTTTTGGACTTGAAGGTGATTTTTTATTCTACTGAGGGCAACATATTTTATTTAAGGCCTGCACTTTTACTCACGTTAAAATAACGCAGTTTTCCGTGGGACTTCTGTTGTTGAGGCAATGAGCAGTTATACAGTTAGTAGATTGCAGAAAGGAGACGAAAAATTCTGGGGGGTAGATAGATACAGACGTGTTTTATGCCTGTTTGCCTTGAGTCAGCCAATCACAATTGCATACGAAATTATTTATATTTAATTTGGTATCAAAACGAAAAAATAAGAGACATTTTAACTGTGAATGACTGGGGGCAAAGCGACGCATTTGTTGTTGTATTTGTCAGAGTACATCACCGAGACTCTAAAAAGGCCATGATGTTGGTCACTGCAGACTTTCGCTCGTAAATATTATGCATTTCAATAAGTGGCTGTTGATAATAAGGCGCAGACGCATTCAACTAGCTTTGTGTCTTAGTTGTCTTGCCTATTCTGTTACTTTTATCCTGAGGCTTGAGGAGGCATTATTGTCATGTGCTTTTTAAAAAAACAATTATGCTCCAGTAGTGTACATTCCAAAATGTCAGATGTCAAATGCCATAAAATACTTTAACAATTATCCTGTCCTTGAGTTTTAAACCCAAGCCAATAAAGAGAAATAAACATTTCGCTAAATTGTTCAATAGACATAGTTTGAGGGGATTTGATTTTAAAAATGAAGCATCACTGAAATATGTATTAAGAGTTACTTGGTTGGATTTGGATTTGGATAGCAGTGTAAACGTATCGTCCACTTGCTAGACTTGAGAGTTTGCCTATTTTCGTATTTTGCAGATAGGACGGTCGTTGGTTATCAAGGCTTTTCTGTTTACATTTCGGTGTTGGTGTTCTGCACTAGAGATGTCAAGTTGAGGTGCATTCTGCAAACGAGCGTTATAGGTCTTTCATTATAACGTTCTCATCAGCATATTCCTGGGAACGACTACTTGCTCGATTTTTCTATTTACCGGGTCACAGAGAGATAAGGGCGAATTCCAAAATTAGGCAACGTTCGAAATACAAATCGAAAAGAGGATCGGCGATCAACAGTGTGATAGACCGCAGCCAGCTGTTAACATGTTTTTCAAAAGGGCATCTTGAGTATAAGCCTAAGACTAAAATGCATTGACTCTGCATAAAGCGTAAATTTTTAAATTATTTTAACGTTTCTTTTGTAGAAGTATACGCCTATCAGTTAACTAGCCATGCATCTTTTGCACTTTGCGGTAAGTTTTTGTTGAACATACAGTAGGTGGGTTAACTCGGTAAATGTCAACTAAAATTCCTAAATACATTTTCTTTTCGAAAGGATTAATTAAATAAAATTGTAAAATTAATCATCATGCAATGTAATTTTAAAAATGATTTAGTTACGTCAGGAGTTGGGCTTTCGGAGGAACATCTCCTCGGCTGCAGGTAAAAACTATTCTCTGCGAAAGTAACATGCATTTTTTCATTGACTTTCGATGTCCTTAAAAATTCAATTTCGTTTCATTAAAAAACGCAACAATTACTCATTCTTTTGCTGTTTTGGTAAAAGATATCGTCTTAGTCCAATTTTATACTCCAAGAAAGGGTATAATTCGATTTTAAAAGGCTTCTAATTGAGACTTTTTAATACCCTGAAATGGTCTTTCGTAAAACTTCATGCCTTGCATTTACCAACGCGGCTCGTACAGTTAAAAATATGGCTCAAATCCACTGCTAAAATTTATGGATGCCATCACGTCTCCTCTAAATACCGTGGAAAAATTTGTGGTTTCGCTTACGCGGGAAATGTACGGCTTGTATTTTGTAAACTCTGAATGCAAGCGTGAAGATAGGTCGAATTCAAAATTATTCGGTAATTGGAACAGTTTTCAAAACCGAATTATACCCTTTCTTCGGGCACAAAATTGGAAGAAGACGACATTTTCTACGGAGTAAGAAAAGCATGAATACTTCTATGCATGTTTTCTCTGAAATATAATTGAATTGTTAAGGGCATCGAAACCTGATGAGGAAAATGCATGCTACATAAGTAGTTATTTTCACAGAGTTTAGGTTATGCATGCAGACGAAAAGAGGTTCGTTCGAAAGCCGGCATCCAGGTGTAACTGAATTATCATGGACCTATGTTGCACGCGGATTAGTTTCACAACATTACCTAATTAATCATTTCGAAACGAAAACGCATATCGGAATTTTGGTTGATATTTCATAATTTAATCCACCTACTGTAGCAGTCGATATTAATTGGACCTCACGAAAGATGTCGGTTAAATTCAGATTTAAAGCATCGTCACCCGCAGCATTTAAATTGCTTTACGAAGATGGCTGAAGTTGCATGGCATTTAAGAATATAGTCATGAAATTTCACCAAGAACAGTCAATTTTGGGTATATAGTTGGAGTGGTCAGTTTACGATTTAACAACTCATTATTGCTTTTTCAGAAGCATTTTGCGCTGTTTGAGTGCAAAATTTTTAGAACAGTCATTTATACCGAAACAAGGATAAAAGGAATTTCTGTTAAAACACTGTATTTTTGTAATGGATAAGGAGTTATCATTTTATTTTCCGCTTCTACTAGGCAGACGGGGATATAAATCCGTTACCTTATCTGCCGGCGGTAATGCTACCAGTATTTAGAGTTTTTCAAAACATCAAAGTCCCCCACGGAGTCTGCTACTGATATTAGTTTCTGAGTACACATGTGAACATGAGACGTAGGTTTGAGGTTTTAACATACAACATTATCCCGTTCTCCCTACATAACCACTTTTGTGGTACCGAGTGCATTGCGCAAGCAAAGTGAATTCAAGGTTAAACCCATGGAAACAGCATAAATGCCGAAGCATTCAGTAGGGAGATCGGTCTGTTTTTAATTAAATTAAAGGTATGAAGGCTTAAATTTAAACTAAATATGCAAGATTCGGTATCGTATTATCGCGCTTTTAACCTACATGTTACTAAATTGCATAGAACCGCTTTTTGCCGGTCCGAAGGGACTATTTTTGGAGATTCATGAAAATGTTTTGCAAATCAGTTTAGGGAAACATGCGACTTGTATGCAATCTCTTGATATCGAAATCGGAATCTACATATTTTAATAATTTGCAATTTTTTGTACATCTTACCAGTAGATAAGCACATTTCCTTGGGTACTCTCCGAAACATTGTGCGCTGCTGCCATCAGAATAATGCGCAAAATGTGATGGTAACAGCATGCGTAAAACGATCCTAAATGGCACCCAGTTTAGTCTTATTTCAATTTTATAGTCGGCGCCTTCTGAAGGCGACATCCATGTTCCTCATTGTCAGAATATACCTTACTGCGTGTTTAGAAAGTCCTGAATGTATATGCAAAACATTAGCAGCCAACATGCAAAATCTCATTGCCGGTCAAACACTTGGTTTTGCCCCGGCCGCCGCCTGGTCTACCCTTCTTTCTGCTAGTCTGGGACAGGCATTTACGTTGAAAAGCTGCGTGCACAAGAAACGTCTTTTTGTTTGGTAATTAATTTGGAAGGGGTTTGTCAAAGAGTTAATTCTTTTTCAGGAAATTTAACTAAATATTTATATGAAAACAATTTTTTTGCATCTGTTAGGAAAATTGAAATCATGTTACTTCATGAACTGTAAAATCATACGCTGCGTTTCAGACAATATTGAGTTCAGAAATTTTGATTTACTAAAGAAATGATGTAAAAATTCAGAGGATATCTGTCTTGAAATCCTGATCAACTGTAGTTTCTAAAAATTGTTTTATTGCTAAAGACAGAAACATTAGATTGTTCCTACACTGTGACGCTAAGCATGCATTGACCAGAGACTTTGGGACTCGTTATGTAGGTGCATAGCATGTCGGTGGCTTGAGTGAAAACTAAATGGGCTTCTATGTACGACTACTAGCTGATACCCAATTGTCACTTATGACCTCAATTATTTATTCTTACTGTCTTTATGAGTGAGCTAAACCATATATGCCATTATACACGTATACATATGCCAAGTTGTATTTAAAGTGAACTTGCTTAAGACCAAGAACACGAGGCCCAACCTCAGTGTTGTGCAAGTCTTCTCTGGCCATAGCAACCACTCATCCACACCAATCATAAGTCTCATTCCCAACCAATTTCCGCTCCATCTGTCAGCAGAAGGTACTATTCAGCCAGTGCAAATTCCAGTCGCCTTCTCGCAACACCATATTATGAACTGTGATGAAATAGGCAACAGCCTGGATTATTTAAGCTACTTCATTCCTGAGCGAGTGGCCTTTCCCTTCATGGGAGAGGTATAGGAGGGATGTCGGGATCAACTGCTAGTCCACGCTGTCCACGCAGCCGCCTGTTACTATTGACGAAGTCGAAACACAGTAAGCAGAAACGGTGTTCGCTCCCCCTTGTCCGCCAGAATTGATTCGACTATATTACGATTCGAGAAGTACGTTTTCTTTCAGTTTACTTCAATGCCAATCATTTAGAGAATTGGGAATTCCTGGTTTGTTACGGACGCTCATAACAAATTTCAAACATTGCCGTTCTCAGGGAGCTTTTGGTTATCGACAACAAAAAACAGGTTCAGAGAATGCAAAGCAAGAAAGCTGCAGCTATCTGCATTGCCGTCCAGTGCCTGAGTAGGAAACAGACAAACCGTTTGGTCACTTTTGATCCTAATGTACAAGTAAGCAAGGATCCTGGATCGGAGGGATCGATTACCGGAAAAGGAAATCTGCCACAAAATAATTGTACGTTATGCAATATCTTTATCATCAAAGCCATTGATTTCCCCGCCGCAAAGGCCGCATGCATCCGCGCTCAATCATTTTGTCGGAAACGTTTGCATTCCATGTTTTCTCGGGAGCGAGATCTGCAGGAGGAGATTGTAACCAGGGCAATGCGCGTTACCGACTGTTAAACCGGAAAATTATCAGTTTTATCGAAAATGGCACTAAAACCGCAACACAAAATAACATCGGGAATGCTGGAACTTACGATGTCCGACCATGCAAGACGCAAACGGTTTCTCAACAGCAGACTGAAAGCAAGCCTGTAGTCATAGCTAGATCATGTGTTGTGAGTATGTTTAAAAACGCGGACCAAAATTTGCGTTGCCTTCTTAAAAACATCTGCAGTAGTATTTGGAGTTTAATGTTGACAGTCTGGAAACGCAAGACTCTAAATTCTAGCATCTACTATCAACGTGAATTCAGCTGCATGGAGCCTCTACAAACAAGGCAACATTCTCTCGTTTCCAATAGCACTCGCAACGGATGCTAACGGATGGGCACATATGGTGAGTAACTTGAATGATAGATAAACTTGAAGGATAAGCAGGCCGTTTCGAAAGAAATCTCGTCTGCGCAACCATCAAGACAACCTACTTAGGGTAACTTATTCTATGAGGGGCTGCTTATCTCCGACGGGACAAAGTTTCGATCTCAAGGAGCTCAAAACTCGAAGCGTCGGATCATGCACTTTGGACAAGTATAAAGTCGCTTGTCCTCGATTGGAGAACGTGCCATTTTCACACTCGACTTGGTAAAAATTTGTACCGCATCTGATTATTCACTATGCAAGTAGGGTATAGCCAAGCCACCGGACAGGTATCTGGTGGAGAGGCTTCAAATCTCAACTTAGTTCATCGGAAGACAAAAACATAAACTTTAACCTCGTGGGTAATGTGATATCGTTGTCACGAGGCTTAAGGTAAGGAAAAATCGTATGACTTTAGGGACATCACCCAAATTCCCCTCTCAAGCAATAGGAAAATCGAAAACTGCCACGCTTAC
>CACRXP010000320.1:624318-684839 GCA_902702965.1 Spirometra erinaceieuropaei | reverse complement strand
ACGCCGTTGTAATTTTTATGCACACAATCTAACCCAAGGTAATACTGACGAGCATTTCTTTGAACTTCTTATTCTGGAGTCGAAAAGTGAGCGTGCATCGAGCAACGGTAATGAAGGCGTATTTATATCATTTACAAAACCCACGCCATCTCAGGAAACAAAACCCAGATACATTAATCGCCGTAGCAAGATGACGTTTAGTTCAGCGGTGCAAGAATCTTGCAGCAGTCTAAGACAGCGACGTACGTCAAGCTGTTTGGCTTTTCGGTCTCATTATAAGCGCGATAAAGTTTATATTCTCACATCTTATTAGTATACGAAAAGAATATACTTTGCTATCCAATCGTTTTAGTTTGATTTTAGTCTACCTTTTATAGTTCTATGTCTGCACCAGAGCATATGCATAATAGGGCAAATTTTGAATAACTGACTGTTGTTATGCCTCACCGACACTCATTCAGATATTCACATGGTATTTTGTTTCAATACGCTTGAAGAGAATATATTACGCAAGTTCAGATGAACTATTGAGTGTTCCCAATGTTCCTACTGGCAAAAAGCGTCGACTACGATATTTAACTTAAAAGAAGGCTTGAATCGCACGTTAAGGAATTTTTCTGTTAGCTCTGCTCCCCACTTATTTGGTTGACCTTAGAAAACCTGTCCGCTACCGGCTTGCCATTATTCACATCCTGTCTAAGCAGTTTATATGCGGCTGAGCAGCAAGTAATTGCCTATGATTGTGACGCAAATGGTAAAACAGGAAGCGGTTTTTTATTGTTGTTGAGTGTTACCTTCGCAATAACAGGAGTACGATATCTGTACGCAAAAGGATGCACATATGTTATTTGTTTTGCATATAAATCGCGACAGAGCGAGATGTCGATTCTAGTTTCACGTAGTTTAAAGTTATGACGCACTTCCTTCCTTGGACACAACAGTGAGTGTAACATTGAAAATCTTGTTATGATGAATCTGTTAAAGAAGCAATTCAACTTTTCAAGGTGCTTGACCTATACTGCTCTAACAGCGGATAGGAAAAGGCGAATGTTATAGCAAATAAACTGGACAACCAATATCTGAGAATTTTTCCTCCCATGGTTGATCAGTGTTCATAGTCATTTGATCAAATCGTAGTCAAAGTTGTGCATTCTAAAACAATTGAGCAAAGGATAGCATAGCTTGCCATTACTCGCGTCGTTCAAAAAAGCACAAAGAGTGATCCAGCAAATAAGATGGTAAGTCCATAGCAGGTCGGCAGTCGGCCAAAATGAAAAGAGAAAGGTAACTTAAAATCCTCTCAGAAAACGACTATGCATTAAAAACACCAGGTTATAGTTTTCAATAAGTCCGTATTGTCAGGCGATAAATTCCAACAGTAGAAACAAACACCAACAAAGAGGAAGATACAGTTAGCAAATGGTCAAATTTCCCAACACCATGGGCTATTTTAGTTGAAAATGTTACTGGTAGTCCACACAGTGCAGTGACGCCGTTTTATGACTGAAATATTTATCATTGAATCAATTGTAGTGTGAAACTGGGTTTAACAAAAATCATGTATGCGAAGAGGGCGACTTATCGAATGACAGGGGTTTGAGCCCCTACAGTAAATTTAGTCTGACGTCTTAAATTCTTCCAAAGCCGGATAAATGAAGAACGTCAAATTTTGCTCATAAAATATGAAATAACTTTTTAAGCACACCCCGTTTTGAAGGATTTACTGGTCCATTTTCCACGCAAAGCGCTGACTTGGGGCAGTGTTAATTCCGAATACTATTTATTTATGAGGATATTTTTCTTTTTTCGCTGAGCTGAGTATGCAAATGGAGTTCCGACGCCTTAAGTAATCCAGATCCCTTTTTGAAAAGAGGCATTTACAGCAGAATGTATTGGTACCAATAAAGTTTGTGACGGCTTATCAACGGCAATCCGTCTGTGCATACTGTACATAACAAATAGAAACGCACAGCAGTATGAATCTGTACAGACTGCTAATGCCTACGAGCAAGGTCAGGGTTCAATGCAACGAATAAACAGATATAAGACGTTATCCTACACATCATGTAGGAAAAATGGGATGGAATGTTTACACAATTCATGGTCACGTTTAGATCGAAGCGTGAAGATTATCAGGGCAATTACAGATTGACCACGGGTTTGCATAAGTATATTTTCTCCCGCCGTATGCAGGTTACTTCCACAAAGCGCAAGGGTCGAGTTGTACGCGCTCGGACAAGTATTCGGAAAGTTGTTTTAAGGTCGACAGCATGGCCGGTGTCTAACATATGTTTGATTTCTTCTGTTGGTTAATATTCGTGAAACATGCGTGTATCATACAAAGGAAGACATAAGCATCATATGGTTTTAAACTAAGGAGGTCATTGTGCGAGAAGCCCACGGACGACCATTTTCGTCTAAATGTGGATGAAGCTATCCTTAATCTGCCGGACATCAGGCTTAATGGAGACTTTATAAATAGAACTTAATTGTTGTGTTCCGAACAGGGGAATAACCCAAATTGGAATTGAGGCTCAATTCGAAGACTTGAATTTTTAACTCGTTGACGTAGCACCCAGATCCACTGACGATGTCGGCTGGCTGAAACAAAATATGTTGACATCGCTCATCAGTACCGTAAGGCTCCTGTAATACAACGGACATCATCTACTAGAAACGCATAACTGCCTTACTCGCACTAAAACATTATGAACAAATAATAATTTTGAAGTCTGCCAAAGGTCAAAGATTTGTAGTTATTAAGCGTAAAAACTTTGTGGAAAAAATAAGGTGCACTCTAAATGATCAATGCAAATTTCGTCTAGTGATCTCAGGGAAAGACATTGGGTGATTCATTCTGGAAGAAGGTTAGACCGTTGCTGGACAAAAACCTGACTGATACGAAAACGCACTAACCTACAATCGGGAGGCACACATCTCCAGACTTTATGGTCTACCGAAACGCATAAGAAGGGCGTACCTTTGCGGTCAATTCTTTCTAGGTCTAATTAACCTTCACACAGATAAGCACAATGGCTTGTCAGGGAACTAGAGCAAATTCGAAAATTATTTTCCACTTATACGGTAAAAGGCAGTTTCCATCCAACTGAAGAAATAAAGCATCGAAACCTTGGAGGAAAATGCATAATTTCCTTAGGCGTCAAGTCATTATTTATCATTGTGACATTGGATAAAATAATCGATGTTATTTGTATCTGCGGTGGCAAGTGTCAACCCCTCTCCTCCGACACCAACCCCAGAGGACGATTTCCGAAACAGAAGACCAAGAGCTTCAGAGAATTTGAAAGATAAGAGACATCGTCGCCCTGCCTGCTGACAAGGGACGCTCGATTGTTGTCATGGATAAGACCGATTACACGAGGAAACTGGAAAGTCTGTTGGAGGACAAAGGTTTCTATGAGCTTTTGGAGACTGGAGAGTTCAAGAAGCACGTAAACAACGTAAACAGGGCCACAGACAAGTTGAGGAAGGCAAAATCCCTCAAAAGAAAGGAGTCACTGACCGCAAAAACCACAGATTCCGTCATGGCGCGTTGCTACGGCCTGCCAATAGTGAATAGGCAAGCGGTCCGCCTACGCACCATAACCACTTTACAATGCACCCCGACCTTTGGACTCTCGAAATGGCTTTACCATGGGTTTCATTTTCTCACCAATGGTCCGGAATAGATGGTGAAGTAGATTGAATAGTTTCTGATAAGTATGGGAAACCTAGAAATAGAACCAGACGAGATGATGGTATCGTTTGACGTGCTCCCCTTATTCACGTCCATTCTAAATGGCATCGTCCTCAGCGCTATTAAGGAGATTCTTCAGAAAACGTATGATTATGTTGATCAACAACTTAAGCGAAAGCACATCACTGAACCCCCGGAATTGTGCCTCAGAACATTCTTATTTTGGCGACTGGGTTTACGAGCGGAAGAAGGGAACACTGGTGGGATCCCCTGTCTGGGTTGATTGCTGAAGCGGTTCGACTAGAACGACTGGTCTTCCGTCCGTACACCCCAAAATTATGGGTCAGATGTGTCGACAACATATCTTTCGTAATCGAGAGGAATGAGGTTCAGAACTTCAAGGTCTCACTGAACCCAATAATCCCTGATATCCAATTTACAATGAAAGAGGAGAACAACAACCAGTTGCCATTCATTGGCGTAAATGTTGAAAGGACGGCTATTGGGGGGATAAGAACTAAGATGCATCGTTAGGCGATGAATACTAGACGCATTCTCCAATTCCGAAGTAACCGCCCTATTGTTCACAAGCGTAGTTGTGTCAGAACTCTCTTCCAACGAGTTCAAACACACTGTAGTGACGAAGACAGGAGAAAGGAGAAAGCAAAACATTTATATTTCCCATTCACAGCCAATGGTTACCCACGATCCTTCATACGAAAGTCTACCGGCCAGCAATCAGACGGTGAGAAGCCGAAGTCTTGGCTCGCAATCCCCTACGTGAGGATTGTTTCAGCGGCGACAATTAGGATCCTGAACGCTCTTGGGATTGGGGCGGTACGTAAATCGAAATCATTTATCGGGCAGCAGATAATGAGACCCAAAGACCCGCTACCGACAACAGAGCAATCAGCAGTGGTCTACAACATACCGTGCCATAATTTCAATGCGAGGTACGTTGGAGAAACAGGGAAACGCCTCTGCACAAGACTGCATGAGCACCAGCGTTCAGTCAATAGCGCGGATAGACTGTCATTGCTATATGGCCACGTGCAACAGGAGAAGCACAGTTTCGCCTTTGGAGAAGCAAGCGTCCTCGGTCGAGCCCACGAAAAGATGGCTAGGTTAGTGCTCGAAAGTTGGTCCTCAGTTGGCACAATCAACAGGACTAATGATCTTCATACGGCCTACCAGGCGCTACGTACAAGGCTCAAATCAGTCCAGACGGTGCCGACAGCACTGGCGACCGAGTCACGGCTCCTCCAACAATTGTGACCTTCACAGCAGGGAGAAAGAGACAGCCAGAGGTCACACTGCCAGCGCGAGACATAGACCCACCCGCGCGCCCAAACAGCCGATCGTGATTCGCACATGCAAAGTCAGCTGATCAGCCCTTCCGATTATGAGGGGAGGGCCAACGGGCACACAGATTTTGCAGCGACTACGACAGCCGGTCATGGGGGGCAGAGGTCACAGGAGTGCAGCATCGGCCGCCCGCGGAGGGACCAAAGCCAATCCCCAGCCAGAAGGCAGGCCAGAGTTCTTGCGTCAGGCATGTCTATAATGCAAGACAGGCGGCGAGACAGAACAACTCCGAGTCAGCAGGAGCAGACTCCCCGCCACTCTGATGATGGAAACGAGGAAGTTACCGAAACGTCGACACAAATACAATGTGTCCTATGAAATCGCCCTTTTTTCTTGGTCTACTTATGGGGATGATAAATGGGACAATTTATCAGGACCTTGAATCTCCACTTATGTCGAAGTCGCAAAATATGTGGCCCTACAACCATTTGCGAAATTATAAAATATGGAGTGCGAGACAGTCATGAGGTAAAATTCCTGAAAGAAATTAGTTGGTAAAACAAAATGATGTCCAAATCAGAGGGCCGGACCCTAATTGTACAGTTACTCACACGTCCGAAAGGAAATGAACAAACCTCAAAATTGAGCATACCAGATAAATACATTGTAACGCACAACATTTGAGTACGCTTATGTGAGCATAATTAATCTTAGGGCAAGGAGAAATAACCATTACTGAATGAGCACTTGCCGCTGAGTTTTCGATTAGAGAACAAGCAAATCCATTTACTTTCCTAATTTTCAACAAAGAGATACTGATGGAAAATTCGCGAACGGCTCATTATATGCTTTTTCCAATTAATCAGTACAAAAACCCTATCTATGTAACCGCTGTTATTTTGCAAAGAAACTACTAATATGGCGTCCCAGACGCGTTGTCTAACAGTCACGCGTACTATGCGGTAATAATGTTGCAGTTATTTGACATGTTTTTTGACGTATTTGAGGCAAACTCAGGAGCGACGTTTGAACTCTGCAGCTTCTCAGTTAAATGCTTTCCCTTACTTCGTATCTGAGGACGCCGTTGTCAGTCAGAGGGGAGATGTGACTGATTCGTATCTTAATCGCCATGAATGGTGATGTTTTATGTTTACTCAAATGTTCAGTTACACCCAATGTACCCGCTGAGACCATTAAGGAGTGCCGAGGACCTTTAAAGAATTTAATGATCAATTTTCAATAAGCATGAGCAACGAAACTTTGTGACACCGGACACTGTATGCAGATTCTTATTTGCCGCCTTATTATATGGAGGATCGGTGAGCAGTGCGTGAAACGTTGAATTGGTTATAAAAAAACTGCGAAAACATCAAGATCATAGTTTGGCATATGCTTCAACTGATAAAAAAGGTCACTCGAAAAGCAAGATGGAAAATTAAAAAGATGCCTTAACGCCTTAATGGGTGCGTAATTCGAAGAACAGGGTACTATCAGGGAACACTTGGGTTTTTCACATCACTCAGTTGCTAATGCCGCTATAAACGTCTCTACTCATGTTGTATTTGCCCCTAAGTAGCGTGTGTTAGGGTTCTCCGTGCAAAAGGACATAAGATCATTTTGGGTACGCACATGTGCCCGCAATCAGGGAGGTATTTAATAATATAACAGTTAGGGTGTTTTCGATGTTACTGGGAGTGAATTTTTCGGGACTTAGTTGAGAAGAAGTAGATGTAATCGTTGGGACCAGCGCTCTATTCTCCTGACATATCGTATCCACGCCCGAACCTATCATCAGGGTCAGCATCACATAGGAATGTTTCGTAAATAGGAAGGTGAAGTATTTAAAGGATGCATAGGCTTTGCTGGTAAATTCGTTCGAAAATTAACGGCTCCCATTTATCGAGGATAGTTGTCCTCTGGTGCGCTAATGCTTTAATGGCCAGCATGCCAGACGTTAGTTGTCGAAATCTCTTCAGCCGCGTTGGATGTTGGTGTGATGATGGCTAAGGCATCTCGCTAATTGCTCTGCTCGCTCCCCGCGTACCTAATTACTTTGGCCATACTCGGCCTTATCAGTGAATATGGGATGGGAGGTCGTTTCTTTTTTTTGATTAGCTGGGCTCCTGTGAGCCATGATTCAATTTACCTTATGGCTCATGTCAATATCACCTCTCGTGAGAATTTTAGCCTGGAGCAAGCGCCCTAATTGCCTCTTTCTCATTTTGAGTTTTTGTTCACCAAATTGAAGTGCTATTTAGGCTCATAATCACAGCACGTCAACGCATTTCTCCCTAAAACCAATGTGCCGCGATTAGATTTGTCCCCACGCCTACAATTCGTGACATGTAAGGCCGCCAACTGGCGTTATAAAGCGATTTATCGGAGCAGTTTTGGGGCTGTAGAGTGACCGACTCAATCAGTCTCACTGGCTCCTTTTTAATGTCGCATCTACGGCTACCCCACGAAAGGCCTCCTTTTCTGTGAAAACCCTGGGCAATGCGCAAGGGTCAGGTCTTATGTGGCACTCTTCGGCGAACTGTTTAATTTCATCAGCCGCTGCATACGGGCCACTGCCATTTGCCTTCATACTGTTTTTCCGTCGGATTCTCGTAGTTGAAAGGGGAGCGAGCGTAGTAGACGCTGTGCAACTCTGCCTTTCTACAAACCAATCGACGTGCAATTCACCGATGCTACGTCCACTTCATCTGGCTCGCGTTAAAAATCGTCGCCCGAGATGGTCAAACTGTCACACTCAGGAGGAAATATTTCAAACAAGATCAAGATACCGACGTGCTAAAAAGCTAAAAGTACCTATGAGATGATAAGTTTCATGACTGATGTTTCTATGGAGACTGTTTCGTAAGAAGGTATAAACTACATCATGCCACTGTCCTCCACATAGTATTATACTACTGAATTCTACTTAATTTTGCTTGCAAATGAATTGAGAATTCGGAAAGGTAACTGACAGTCGGGTCAGGTGAGCACTTCTACAAATGATATTTGAAGTTGGAAAACAATATCTCCGCTGTTCTATCATAAAACGCCTCCCTAGTTGCGGACGCACTTCCGACCCAAAATGGTACTCTGTGTGCTTCTTCGCACGCAAAAAACTCGAAGACCGTACTGCTTGGAAGTAGCATGCATATGGTGAGATGAACCAATCCTTCTAGATACGCATCCCTTTATGAATTAGCATGTCATTTTTCATTTTAGAAGGCACATTTCAAACACGCATTTTCGGTAAATCAACCCAGATCACTACAATTACGTGGAGAGTGAATATGGCAGCAATTAACAGGGTTTATATGTGCCTAGGTGGGATTAGCCACACTCGGTCCCACGCTGTCCACTCGACGAGCCAGCCCGTTGCGGTCCTTTGGGCTAGGGGGTAGGGATGGGGGGATAGAGTATGAATATTGACTGTATGTCAAACACGCGGAGCGCGTGTGACCGTCATCAGACGTTTGGGACGGCGTGTAACCTCCCACGCAAGTGGGAAGTGTGCGTCTCGTCCCCTTCTCCTTGCGGCTCCCCTGCTGCATGTGTGACGCGAGTCAGAGACAATCTCAGAGCGTCAAGCGCGTGGCTTGGAAGGCTGTTGACTGACGCCTCCACTCGGTCCACGCAGTCTGCCTAGTTGTGTGCTTGTGTGTTCCGTCCTCCACTACAGTCTGTTGATCGCTCGGACAGTGGCTGGGGTGTGGGAATGGGAAGGGAGAGTGGGGTCGACGACTCAGCGCACTTTCTCCTCAGTATAAACAATCTGACGCACTTGAAGCCATCACGGTGCGTTAAAAGCCGTGGCTTGGAAGCTTGTCAATTGATATGATGACTTTAACGTCCACGACTGGAGGCCTGAGGGTCAGGTTGCAATGCTGATTCTTAATGCTGCCCTTATGGCGCTCCGACTGTTTTGGATCCAAGCCAGGCGTTGGCGGCACGCCTCGGTGCGGCTTCGGCCGTACCAGACTCCACTCTCTGTTTTGTAGGTAAAAATCCTGGTCATTTATTGAGTGGACCAGGGAGTGTGGTGGGACGTCAAGGCGAGGATCGTGCGAGCCATCCACCTGTGGCTTCCCTCGCCTCCGGTCGTTGTGACTCTGTCTTGACACCGTGCTCAGGCCGGGGAGGAGGAGAGAGTGTGGTAGATGCAACGCAAGTCTATGGCATTTTAAACCCCTACGCAAGTCACCGTCCCTGCTCCCACCGCTGCTGCAGCTGTGGGACACACGGTGGGCATTATAGAAATCGATGGTCGAACTATCGTGTGTGTGTGTGGGAACCACGCTGTCTGTAGGCTGGCCGTGGCCGCAGACAAAACACACACGGTCGAAACAGCCAAAACCGAATCAACAACAACAACAATCTCTCTATTCCTCGCCCAGTCTATTCTCCTTCTTCCCCCAGTATTAGTTTTCACCGCCGCAATCGCCAGACTGGCAGGGTAAGTCCGCTCTCTCTGGCAGCCTGGAATATTCGTTCTCTTTTAGATAATCCACGGAGCAGCCGACCGGAACGGAGGACAGCGCTAGTGGCACGAGAGCTGGCGCGCTACAAGGTGGACATCGCCGCACTCAGCGAGACCCGATTCTCCGAACAAGGCCAACTGGAGGAGGTGGGTGCCGGCTACACCTTCTTCTGGAGCGGTCGACCCAGGGCAGAGCGACGGGACGCGGGTGTCGCCTTCGTCATCCGGAACGACATCGTGGGACGACTGTCCTGTTTGCCGCAGGGCATCAACGATCGCCTGATAAGCCTCCGTCTGCCTCTCAGGAGTGGGGGAAAATTCGCCCCCATTATCAGCGCCTACGCTCCTCCGATGACCAGCCCCGACGCCGCCGCCGCCGCCGCCGCAAGAGACAGATTCTAAGAGGACCTGCAAGCCCTATTGGTGACTGTGTCGAAGGCGGACAAGTTGATTGTCCTCGGTGACTTCAGCGTCCGCCTCGGCACAGGCCATGCTGCCTGGAGAGGAATGCTGGGTCCCCACGGTCTCCGCGGCTCAAACGACAATGACTGCGGCTTCTCCGCACCTGCGCAGAACACCGCCTCATCCTGACGAACACGTTCTTCTGTCTGGCGGAGCGAGAGAAGGCCACCTGGAGGCATCCTCGGTCGCGTCAGTGGCACCTTTTGGACTATGTCCTCGTCCGGAGGCGAGATCAGCGGGACGTGCTGGTGACAAAGAAGATCGCGGGTGCTGACGGGTGGACTGACCATCGCCTCGTCATCTCGAAGATGCGTATTCGCCTACAGCCTCGCAGGCGACCACAAGGTAAGCGACCCCCAGGTAAGCTGAATACTGCCTTGTTGTATTTGCCCGCTCACCATCTTCAATTCAGCAATGAGCTAGCTCAACGATTAGAAAACCTTCCAATCGCTGCCGCTACCGAGAACGCCTCCGTGGAGAACCGATGGTGTCAACTGTGGGACACGGTCCAGTCGACGGCGCTAGCCGTCCTCGGTCGCGCCCGCCGTCAACACCAGAACTGGTTCGACGACAACGACGTCGCCATCAGCAATCTGCTCGCCGAGAAGAACCGCCTACATAAAACCTACGTACAGTGAGTGATCTATCTCATGAAATGTTAGCTGAAATTCTGAAATGTGTTTTCGATTAGGAAGGATTAATTGGTCGCGGTTGTAATACTAAATACGGTATACTCTTATATACTCTTATATACTCTTATAATATTTCGGACTCGGCAGGATGTCGGCTTTTAAATGCACTTCTTTCCAATCTCCTGTAGAAAGCGTGCTCCGTAAAAAATGACTACTTAATTAGCATGCATTTTTCCCATTGATTTTCGAAGGTCTTGGAAATTCAAATATATTTCAAAGAAATCATATACAAAAATATGCTTTCTTTTAGTCAATCAATAGAGAATCACGTCTTCTTTATATTTTTATACTTAAGAAAGGAATATAATTCGGTTTTGAGAAAGTTTTCTAGTTGCCGAATAATATTGAGCCTGATCATTCGTTGCATTAGCGCTTAGTGATTACACTCTACACGGTGCCTGCGTTTTGCGTAAAGAAAATCCCATATTTTTCTATGCCATTAAAGAGATATCATACAGAGTCCATAAAATTGTTCAATGGATGCGGACCATGTTGTACATTACATGAGGAGCAGTGGTAAACGGACAGGTACGAAGCTATGTGAATGGACATTTCGCGGTCTTAAAATGTGTCATAATTAGAAACTATTTAAACCCTAATTATACTCCTTCCTTAAGTATAAACTATAAAGAAGACGTAATTCACTATTGATTGACTAAAAGAAAGCATATTTTTGTTTATGGTTTCCACAAAATATATTTGAATTTCCAAGACCATCGAAAATTAATGGGAAAAATGCATGCTAATTAAGTAGTCATTTTTTACCGAGCACGCTTTCTACAGGAGATTGAAAAGAAATGCATTTAAAAGCCGACATCCTGCCGAGTCCAAAATGTTATAAGAGTATGTCTTAAGATAGTCAGTATTACAACCGCGACCAAGTAATCCTTCCTAATCGAAAACGCATTTTAGATTTTCAGCCAACATTTCATGAGATAGGTCACTCACTGTAGATCACCCCACTGATGACAACAATGCTGCTTTCTACCGCAGTCGCCGCCACCTTCAGCAACCACTGCGCGAGATACAGGACGCCTGGACTGCTCGCAAAGCTGAGGAGATCCAGGGGTACGCAAAACGCAGCGAATGGAAGAACTTCTTCTCCGCGATCAAAGCTGTCTACGATCCACCGACGAAGGGCACTGTTCACCTCCTCAGCGCCGACTTTAGCACTCTCCTGACTGAGAAAACGCAAATCCTACAGCGATGGGGCGAGCATTTCCGAGGCGTACTCAACCGCCCTTGCACCATCTCCGACGTCGCCATCGACCGTTTGCCGCAAGTGGAGACCAACGTGAACCTCGACCACCCGTCATCTCTCCGGGAAACCATCAGGGCCGTGCAGCAGCTCTCCAGCAGGCAAGCACCCGGATCGGATGCGATCCCGGAGGTCCACAACTACTGGATTAGCTGAGTGCGCTCTTCCAGGAAATGTGGCGTGAAGGTGAAGTCCCGGAAGATTTCAAGGATGCAACCATCGTGCATCTCTACAAGCGAAAAGAAACCGCCAAGTCTGCGACAATAATCGTGGCATCTCCTTGCTGAAAATCCCGGAAGATCTTTGCTCGCATCCTCCTCAACCGCCTGAACAACCATCGGGAACAGGGCCTTCTGCCTGAAGGCCAATGCGGCTTCCGTCATCATCGTGGGACCACGGATATGATCTTCGCCGCCCGTCAACTTCAGGAGAAGTGCCAGGACATGCGGACCCACCTGTACTCTACCTTTGTGGACCTGAAGAAAGCCTTCGACACGGTGTATCGTGAAGGACTGTGGAAGATCATGCAGAAATTCGGCTGTCCAGAGCGATTTACTCAGATGGTGCGTCAGCTGCACGACTGTATTATGGCGCGAGTCACGGACAACGGAGCTGTCTCAGAGGCATTCGTTGTGACCAACGGAGAGAAGCAGGGATGCGTGCTGACGCCTACCCTCTTCAGTCTTATGCTCTATGCCATGCTGATGGACGCCCATCGTGATGAGCACCCCTGGATTCGCATCGCCTACAGGACGGACGGTCACCTCCTGAATCAACGGCGGATGCACTCCTAATCGCGCATATCCGCAATCACCGTTCACGAACTTTTCTTCGCCGACGACTGCGCCCTGAACACCACCTCGGAAAAGGAGATTTAACGGAGCATGGACCTGTTCTCCGCCGCCTGCAAGAACTTTGGTCTGATCATCAACACGCAGAAGACGGTGGTCATGCATCAACCGCCTTCTCACTCAGCCACACCCCCCAAAGCGCCGCAAATCAGCGTGAATGAGACCCAACTGCAAGTGGTGGAGAACTTCCCGTACCTGGGCAGTACCCTCTACTGCAACAACAAGATCGATGAGAAAGTCGCCAAGAGGAGCTCGAAAGCCAGTCAAGCATACGGCCGCCTCCAAAGCACAGTTTGGAATCGTCATGGTCTCCAACTGAGCACGAAGCTAAAGATGTACAAGGCCGTCATCCTGCCGACGCTGCTGTACAAAGCGGAGACTTGGGCGGTGTACACGAGGCAGGCACGCCGACTGAACCACTTCCACCTCAGTTGTCTCCGTCGCATCCTGAGGCTGAACTGGCAGGACCGCATCCCTAACACTGATGTGATGGAACGGACGGGAATTCTCAATATCTATGCCATGCTGAGACAAATGCAGCTGCGCTGGAGCGGCCACCCGCCGCCAAAGCGAAACGCGAAGCTCCCAACTCACAACTTCGCCCAGTCCGCAACGCTGACGCACAACCGCTATCAACGTGTCCTCAATTTCAACGGACATTTCGGGCTCGAATCGGACTTGTTGGACATCTTCGGATCAACTGTACCTCGCGGACCGCACCAACCGCCATCCCTCCACCCGCCTCTTCCCCGTCCTACCTGCCGCCAACTACCTCTGGCAATTCTTCTGAACCTCCACTTCCGTCCTCCTCCTCCTCCTCCTCCTCTTCTTCTTCCTCCTCCTTCTCCTCCTCCTCCTCCACCACCACCTCCTGCACCTCCTCCTCCTGCTCCTCAACAACTGTCCCAACGATGGCCGCTCAGGCGGGCGTCTCGCGCATCACCAATCCTGACACAAAAACCGACACCACCCCCACTTCCTCGGATCCAGCGATGAGGACCAGGACTACACCTGCCCTCACTGCGACGACCTTCACTTCACACATTGGCCCAATGCGAATCCATCGCACAGAGACTGGCGAATCAGTGCCTGGAGCACCAAACTACACCCACCGCACTCGCCTCCACTGCCCACACTGCCCTCGCACCTTCACGCAACGCATGGGCCTTTTCGGCCACATGCGCATCCAGGAGTGCGGCATTGACCGCAGTACCGACTCATCCATTATGTTAACCCCTACCCCCACATCATCACCCTGCGCCCTCCCCCCCCGCCCTTCCCGCAACTGACACCGACGCCACCGACTTCACCTGCCCACACTGTCCACGCACATTCAACTCTCGCATCGGCATGGTCAGTCGCTTGCGAATCCATCGCACAGAGAATGGAGAACATACACTGGCGAACCAGTGCCTGGAGCACCAACCTATACCCACCACGCTCGCCTCAACTGCCCACACTGCCCTCGCACCCTCCGGCATCGCATCCATACATTCCCGAACTTTCTCTACCACCACCACCACACATCAACACTCACCTACCGCAAGCACCCAACTGCCACCACCCACGCAAGTGGGAAGTCCGCAACTCGACTCCGTCCACATGCAGCTTCGGCTGCAGGGGTGACTTGAGTCCGAGACTATCCCGGCACGTCAAGCGTCGTGGATAGGAAGGTTGCTGATTGAGGTCCCCACTCGGTCCACGCGGTTTGTCGCGTTGTGTTTGTTGTGTAGACTGGCGGACTGGTGGGCTGGGGACGGGCTGAAGCAGCACCTTCCACGGCCCTCTCATGCAAGTGAGAGGCACGCCGTTCAACCCCCGTTGTGTGAAATCCTTGTGTTTGTGTGTATGGGGGGGCAGGTCGTGCCGTGGCGCGCGCAGGCATGTCAGCCACCGCGCCCATTTCCCACTCCTGTCTGCTGACCGGCTCGGACAGCGGCTGGGGTGTGGGGATGGGAAGGGGCTGTGAGGTCGACGATTCAGCGCACTTTCTCCTCACTATCAACAATCTGATGCGCTTGAAGCTATCACAGTGCGCTAAAAGCCGTGGCTTGGAAGGTTGCCAACTGACGGGGTAACGTGGACCTCCTCCTTGACTGGAGGCGGTCTGAGAGTCAGGCTGCAATGGCTCCTTTTTAATGTGGCCTTTCTGGCACTCCCACCACTTTCTGGAATCCGATCCAGGCGTTGGCGGCACGCCCAGGTGCGGCCTCGGTCGTGCCAGCCTCCAATTCTCTTTATGTTGGTCAAAATCCTGGTTATTGTTTTGTGGAGCAGGGGGTGTGGTGGAACTCCAAGGTGAGGATCCATCCGAACCATCCACCTGCGGCCTCCCTCATCTCCGGTCTTCTTGACTCTGTCTTGACACCGGGCTCAGTTAACTGCTTTTGATCAACACACAACCTTTTTTCTGACCAATTGGCGGTCCTTTTTACCTTGACAGGACAGTTTCCCGAACTTCGAATGAAAGCACAATTTAATGCAACCAACGCCTGTAAAGCGGCCCCTCTAAACATCCAACAAAACGTTCAAAATTTGGTTGACGATAAAAAATGACTTTTAAGGACATAGTCGAACAGAAAACGCGACAAATCCCACCACATGAACTCTTGATTAATGAGAAAATTTAAGGTGCATGGGCTTGATAGTCATTTTACTGTCACCCCTTGAGGTTTCTCCATAAGCCAGGGAACATTAAACACTTGAGTTGTGTGAAATGGCTTCTTAAATCTTATAGTTTATGCAGAGTTTTGTTATTGTCAAATTAAAAGTAGCGCCGTATGTTACCTGACAGATGCGCGCAAATCAAGCTGGATAAAAGATAGAAAATGTAAATCCTTCTATTTTGGCTTTCTGTTTTAAATGGAGATGAATTCCATTTGGAACAAATTTATGAGAAAACAGTATTTTAATGGAACACTATGAAGTGAAAAAGGGATTTTGCGGCACAGAAACTGTTCTAATACACAGAAAACCGTTGCTGCGGCAATATCTACATAGGGAGCGCATAACGGTTCTCCCAATATATATTTGTAATGGAATAGAAAAAGAAACTTTTTCGTGATGTGGAAACCCACCGTTGGCAGAATCAAGATACTTTGACCTGCCTTTCGACCATTTAAATGTTTTAAGTCAGGAACGGCTCTTAAGCTCTTGGTCATATTTTGCGAAATATTCATCCAATTCAAAGTTTCCTTGTCATAGCTTGAGATTTGTGTCGTAGTCTAAGATGAACAATGTAAACTACAGTATTACCTACATTGGAAAATAGGACAGTGCTCGCAAACATGGAAGCAGATAAATAAGTATTCTGAAAGAGCCAAAACCCAAATCGTCGGACTCTTATTTCATAATGTCTGGTTGTCCGAAAAGCTTAAATATGTGCAATTTACAATTCTCACGCCTCCTACAACTGCCTTAAGGATAGTCTTTGGTTGATTTTGCAATAAAAAATGTAGTTTATATTTGGGCGCACCTCGAGACGTTGACGTATTTTATTGAGAAGGGGAAAGTTGGTATATACGCTAACACCTTTCGACGAACGCCTACTTAAATGAAAACCCAACATTTCTTGCATATTTTTTGGAATCTAGCGCCTTTTAGGTTATACGGCCGTTAGAAAGGCCGCGGGCATAACCCATTGGTCGCTTTGTCGACTTTTACCTAAATCAAATGAAAACCTTTCTACCCGTTTAAGCAGATGTTCTGCGCTCACTACACAATTTGTGTTTTATGCAAATAATTAAGCTAAAAATAATTCTACAGAAGAAGGCAATTAAGTGAGATGCATGGATTTCAAACAATAAGATAGGATGTGAATTTTATGTCGGTAAGTTTCTGTCTTATCGCACCTACACACTTTACAAATGATTTTCGTTTTAAATTCCCTTTTGCTACCGTGATAACTATGTACTATTAAATCTCCATTACAACATCTAAGATATTTCAGTGTCCCGAATGGATATGGCATGCGATATAGGGAGTGCAAAGTCTGTTATGACCTGGCGTTGCCTTTAAAAGGCCCTTTGTAACCACAATCGACCATTTAAGAAGCCACTATTTAATAATTTTTCAGTAGTGGTTCAGTGTCGATTTTCGGAATAAGTAAGTTACTCAAGGGCACCATTTTCGTGCACTTGGCTTTTTTATTTTTCTGAGGTGTTGGGAAAGTTTTCCAATAATTCACGCTGACCCAATTGTGAAAAACTCGGTACCTTGGTAGAATTCGAACCCATGACAGTATTGGGAGGCTTTTGTACAGCCAACGCTCTTCCCACCTAAGCTACGAGGTCGCACCTGACGTTGCAGTAAGCTGGGCTGGTAAACTTGACCCAAATTGCTCAAACCCGCTTCGTCCGTTTGGGCTGCATTGCTCATATGGTTAGAGCGTTGGATGCACTTTAGCCGCTCCTTGCTGTCGTGGATTCGAATCACACCAAGGCGCCGAATTGTTCACAATCGGATCAAAGTAAATTTTTTTGTATAATGAACATTTAGTTACTTTTTGCTCAACTCCATACCACCTAACACAATTTTTTCGTTTATAACTAGATGCAGCAGCGATCGGGAGAAAATTTATCCCTGGTTGATTTGCAAATGTCTGAAGAAAAAAGACATTGGTTGTCTGGTGAAAAATGCTCTCGTTTTTTCGGCCTTTGAGAGCAACTTAAATTAACCACTGATGTCTTCTTTCTTACTGCCTTAGCCATTGTTTCAGCATGTTTATGACCCATGATGCATCCTAAGAGCAAAAATTCTTGGTCTATAATTTTTTTGACAATCCGTTGCTCCTGAAATGGTTGCTCCTTCTTATTATTTAAACGGTATTTTTAGCATCAGCAAAACGGTATAGCTGATTTATCAAACCTTCTCAAATATTATTATGACTAAATGTGCTAAAAAGAGGACGCCCTGGTACATTTTCAGAAGGCTAAATTCAACATTGGCTCTGCAGGTGTTTTTAATTCGACTGCACTTCCATGCAAACAGTCAGCCTCCTTGTCAGCTTAAAGTCAGACTAACCTCATCGGCAGTCATGCTGTCGGTTAAACGGAGGGTTGCGAAGCCAGTGCTGTTTTAAATCGTTTATTTTTAAAATTAACTGGAGCTGGCAGCTTTGACAATGTGTCAAGACGTCAATTACAAAGACAGTTTGTGTGAAAGTGTACATTCCATTCTGCGCGGCTTTTGCATACGTACATATGCTGTATTTTTTCCGTCTTTCCTGACTTTTTTCAAGAATTCCAGCGGATAGCACAAAACCAACCTATTTGCATAGCAAAAAATGGTGACGTATGTCATGGCAGTCAAGCTGCCTTCCTGGTGTCCGCGACAGTGGTTGGGGGAGTGAAATTATTTTGAAATCTCCACACCTCACTGGGCAACCAACTCCAGCTAACAGCCCACTTGAGACCACCCTTCTGGTTGTCACCCTGCGTTTCTGAGGAACCCCGACGTTGACGATATGACGGGATCTAGCAAGCCGAGTCAGCTTCTGGCCCAGCACACTTGTTGTCGTTATGATAACATCCTTAGACGAGACCACCCGGTGCAGAAGGTAAGAAAACACATAGAAACTCTTGGAGTTAACTCTACAGTTGCGTTAAACAGAAACATTGCTATCGTTACACCGATCCCCAAGAAAAAGATATTTCAGTTGGCATGTACTACCATAAAATAAATTCTCCGTAACAGTGTTTCCAACTTGTTTTTGTTTATATACCTAGAGCCTGCGACTTTAACGACAAGAGATAATTGATGTGGCAACAGACCGGGGCGAAGTGTGTTGACTTGCATTTCACAGTTCGAGAAAACCTCGACTACCTCAACTGTTAACATCGACTCGCTGTCGTACTTCTTTAGGATCCCGTCATTGTATGTACTTTTTTCCATGGGGATTCCGTGTTGCATGAAGGTCTTCCGCGGATTCATCTTGATTATTAAAACTGCTACCCGGAGGATGGGTGCTATGAACGACGTACAGTAGAAATTCCTCAATGGCATATCCGGAGACCGCTGGGGCCGTAATTTTAGCTACCTGGCGGAATGCATTATTTTATACGCGCCAAACAAACAAGTAGACAGTCTTTCGTGTGTTAAGGATCTTGACAACAGTAACGCATTTGTAAGGTCGAAAACGATTTTTGCAAACGTTGGGCTCCATGTCCTATATAATTACGTAATTGGCTAAATTAGGCGTGAAAATCCGTTTATCCAAGAGCGTGTCGATTCGTCCGGAGAATGTGGTCGCAGCTCTCTTCTCGGCCAAAGCAAACCATAAGACGCTTTGACTAGTGTACAACCTTGCCTCCGCGGTGCAACAAAAGAATAGGATTTTGCTTTATTTCACTGTTGGGAACTTCGTAGGAACAGAAGTCTTCTCAAGCTCACATGCTTCCCGGCCGATACTGACTAATAAAGTTACGTAAGAAGAAATGGCATAATCGTAAACATACAATGTTGTGTTTGTAAAGTCAAATTTATTTCGTTGATTCAAGTTGCACTGTTGTTTGTTCTGGACTGCGTTAGGTTTTAGATTGGGCTTCTGGAATTCTTTGCTGGCAAAGCGACGCGTATAAGCCAAAACAGATTTCGGTGTTTATACGGTACTATTGATAGAATAAAGTAATAATGAAAAAACGTACAAACCTCAACAATGGATACACTGGACAAAGAATTCCTTTGTTATTGTTCGAGCAGATCGAATTCCCAGCTCAAGGTTAGAATACAAAACTAGTTAATTAAAAGAACGCCGATCGCGCTGAAAAAAGGTTACAAAAGGGGAAGGGGAATGTAAACAGGGGGCAAATGTGGAAGCACTTGAGAGGAGGGCATGGGGAATTCCAAGCGTTGACCAGCTGGATACAACTCCGCCCGCCAATTCTCCTCGTCCGGCTCTTGTAAATGTTCTACGTGTTTGGAGGTATACGACTGCTCTGACCCTCAAGTAGACAAATATTTCTAACGTCCCTTTTTAAGAGACCGCCCGCCGTTCTAATATATACTGTCCTAACGAGGCCGTCGCGACTCCTTTCGCACCTATCTATTACTCCCAAAGGCCAATTCTCACGAGGTGTGCGCTCCCCAGAAACTAAAACAACATCACCTGGTTTCAGTTCCGCGGCTTCTCTTGTCCATTTTGTTCTTTTCTGCAGACTTGGAAGATATTCTTTTACCCATCGTCTCCAGAACACGCCAGCGAGGTAGTGCACTTGTTTCCATCCAGCGTGGTACCGTGCCACCAATTCGTCACCGCTAGGCAGCGCTGAACAGTTCCTCATCAACAATAAGCTATTCGGGGTAAGCGGTTCCAAGTCGTTGCTGTCTGATGTTAGCGAGACAAGCGGTCTATTTTTCAATATCCGTTCAGCCTGCACGAAGAGGGTGCCGAGCTGTTCGTCAGTTAGGGACTGCTTCTTACAGAGAGCAAGAAGAATCCGTCGTAGAGACCTGATCATTCGTTCCCAGATGCCTCCCGATGGCTGGCAGCGGGTGGGTTAAAATGTCACTGTATCTCTAGAGTTAGCAGTTGGTCCGACACTCTTTTTTGGTCCCAATTATGTAAGTCCTTTTGGAGTTCTGCTACCGCTCCAACAAAATTGGTTCCGTTGTCACTGTAGATGTCAGTGGGACGTCCGCGTCTACTCACGAATCTCATCAGACACTGAACAAAAGAATTCGTGGTCAGGCTGGTGGCTATCTCAAGATGAACGGCTCTCATCTGTAAGCAGCTAAACACACAACCATAGCGTTTCTCCGAAGATCGTCCGCGTTTGACCATCAACGGACCAAAATAGTCCACCCCAACGCACTTGAAAGGATACCAACCGACTTCTGTTCTATTTAAGGGAAGCGGGGACATCATCTGCCCTTGCAAAGTAAACATCTACCGATGACACATTTGACAGAAGCGGTTCCTTTTAGAATCCAGAACTTTTGACGGATTGCACCTAGAACTTGGGCTGTCCCACAATGGCCTTCCAATTCATGAAAGTAATGTATGATTAATTCCGTCACGGGATGATTGTATGGAAAGATTGACGGATGTTTTAACGATTCACAAAAATTTGAGTAGTTCAGGCGACCACCAACGCACATTACTCCTTCAGTCAAAACCGGACATAACTTTCTCAGGCCAATATTTCTCACAGACTTTCTTTTCTGGCAATCTGCTGGTGTAGACTGCAGAATATCCAATTCTGCTGAAAAGTGTTTCCTTTGTATAAGCTTTATCAAGTTAATGCTAGCTTGGCGCATTTCCGATACTCGGATAGGACACAACACCAGCGTCTCCTTAGGAGCCATGCCAGTGGTGACTCTGAAGCACTGCTTGAAACGCAGGAGCCAGACCACAGCCCTTTGTAGCCTTATTCAACTTGAAAAACGCATAACTAATTCGCCTAAACCATCACATTGATTTAATACATGAACTTGGGCTGATGTCCTCTTGAATTCCAAGTCTTCAGGTTGTCCTACGGGAGGTTGTACAAACCATTCGTCTTCAGGTTGAACTAGAAATTCCGGACCGTCCAACCATCTACGTACCAGCGCAAAGTTGCACGTACCTCGGGAAGCAATGTCTGCTGGGTTGACGCCCGAACTCACGTATCTGCACTGAGAGGTCGCAGACAGATCATGTATAATCGTCAGTCGGTTGGCCACAAATGTGCAGAACCTGGTTGATTCATTGTGTATATAATAAAGGACTATCATAGGATCGGTCCAGAACGTTATAGTTTGGAAGTACCTATCGGTGCTTGAGCGGATGAGATCAGCCACGCGCACAGACAGAGTAGCAGCTGCCAACTCTAAACGTGGTATAGAGACGGCTTTGAGGGGGACAACACGGGCTTTCGAATAAACGATTGAACAATGTAAATTTCCTGTGTCGTTACTGTAGCGAGCATATGCTACTGTACTGTATGCTACTTCCGAGGCATCGCAAAACACGTGCAGTTCGCTCGCATCGGATCGCTGATACCTTTGGGCTTTAGACATCGGCCCAGGTGAAAAGTCTTCAGGCTCCGTAAATTAGAGATCCAGTTTTCCCAACAAGAGCTCTCAATGCCAGATAGTTTTTCATTCCAATTCAGTCCGTTTTTGCAAAAGGATTGCAGTAAACACTTCCCTTGTGTCCGCCAAGGCGAAACGAAGCCCAGAGGGTCATAAAGTGAGGACAAACAGGACAAAATACCCCTACGAGTGGACGGTTTTGCGGGCATATTGAAACTTATCACCAGAATATCGGAATGCGTATCCCACTGCAACCCCAAAGTTCGTTCAATAGGTAGGGGGTTGACGGAAATATCTCGCATATCAGAAGAACGTTTAGTCGCACTAACAACCGAGAGTATACGCCGGTCATTAGAAACCCAGTTCCGCATACGAAAGCCGCCTTGAGAGAGAAGTTTACAAATTTCGTCCACAAAACGTTTGGCTGAATCGACATCACATAACGAGACTAGACAATCATCAACGTATATACTCTGGTGAATCGCTCTGCAAGTTGATGATGAACCGAAATCTCCAACAGTTTTTTTGCAACGTAAAGGTGGCACAAAAGGGTAAAGAAGTCAATCCGAATGGGTGAGATGTCCACTGAAACTCAACTGGCTCTCCTTCAAGGTCGTCACTTTCCCACCACAAAAATTTCAGGGCAGGTCGATCAATCGGGTCCACTTTCACTTGCAAGAACATTTCCTCTATATCCCCTGCCACTGCAATACGCTCAAGTCGGAAACCCAACAATAAGCTTACTAGCTTAGCGTTTAGGTCAGGTCCTTGGTATAGATTATCATTCAGAAACACGCCCTGACACTTGGCAGCACAGTCAAATACAACACGAATTTTTTTTTGGTTTTCGGGGGTTGACAACGGGGTGGTGTGGTAAGTACCAGTGTCTCGTAACTGGAAACGCTTTGTTGCCGTCAACTCGCTCGATCTATCCCTTCTCCATGTGCGAACGGAATGTTTGCTCATATTTCCGAAGTATTTCGGGATCTCGACCCAACTTACTCTTGAGATGGATTAGTCGTTTACGCGCCAACTGAAAATTGCTAGGCAAATTCAGCGTACTGTTTCGCCAAGGGAGTGGCAGTTGGTAATGCCCTTTTATGATTGTAACGGAAGATTGCACAATAGCCAATGCCCGTTTGTCCTCCAATGAGTGACTCGCAGTCGTTGTTGAAGTGTCCGTAAACTCCGAGTCGTATAGCTTCTTAATTTTGTGCGTCACGTCCTTTTCTTGATTTACAATGCAGTGACAGACAGCGTTCTGTTTTTGCCTGCCACGTGAAGACCCAAGCAGCATCACAATTTTTCATTTTTATGCACAAATCTGAAAGTGCCTTCGCAGTCTGGTTAACTTGGCGTGCCTGTCTGAAAACACCGTCCAGAAGAGCATTAGCCACTACATGTGGCTGGCCAAATAAGCTGCTCAATATTTCCCGTGCTCTTGAATAAGCCGAAGGTGAGGAAAGCATGGCGCATTCTTCTATGGCCGCTCTCGCATCACCTCTGCAATAGTGAATCAAGTACAGCAGCCTCTGTCCAGCATCTTCAACATTGCTCTCTACGTACACTTCAAACTGTCGTATAAACTTCCAATAATGATCTGGGTTCACGTCAAACCAGGACAACTCAACCTTGGGCAGTTCTAAACTGGCAGCTGGCAGACTCCTAGCGCTTGCTTTGGGCATATCAACATTCTCACGTTGGCAATGAGTACTTTCTTCAGGAGACATTTCATCCAATGTGCATTGTTTCAAATATCCTGAGACATGCGCGACGGAATCCACGGGTTGACGGTCGTCATCGGACATCTCTTCATCGGTCTCTAACTCTATCCTTGCTAGCTCTGTCCTTTTTTTCTGCGTCAAAAATAGCCCGTTGAAGTTCGACCTCACGTTTAATTCGCCTTTCTTCTATTTCGGCTATTTTTAAAGCTTCAACTGCTTTACTAGAGCTACGACTACTAATAGAAACTTTCTTACAAGAACCGGACTGGACGTCTTTCTTCAGCTCTCCTTGTCCTTCGAAGGCACCTGGTTTGTCTAGTCCGAGAGACTGCTGCGTACCGTCCGATTCATTCTTCATGGAACGCGTCTGCATTTGATGAAATTAATTTCCTCCAATTTCCGGTAGGATGTTAAGTACTGTGGAATTCTTTGATGGCAAAGCGACGCGTATAAGCCAAAACAGATTTCGGTGTTTATACGGTACTATTGATAGAATAAAGTAATAATGAAAAAACGTACAAACCTCAACAATGGATACACTGGACAAAGAATTCCTTTGTTATTGTTCGAGCAGATCGAATTCCCAGCTCAAGGTTAGAATACAAAACTAGTTAATTAAAAGAACGCCGATCGCGCTGAAAAAAGGTTACAAAAGGGGAAGGGGAATGTTAACAGGGGGTAAATGTGGAAGCACTTGAGAGGAGGGCGTGGGGAATTCCAAGCGTTGACCAGCTGGATAAAACAGGGCTTGAAATATCACTTGATAATTCATGATTTCCAGTGTACTTTCGGATAGTCCATAAAGACAGATGCTATACCATGTATCTGCCAATAAATTTATAATAATATACTTCATGAGAGCGTTTGCCGGCATAGTGAGATTTTGGGCGTTCTTTTTATGTAAAATGTCGTTTGGATTAAATTTAAAGACTCCTTTAAGTAAGAAACTTTGTCGCCGAATAAAGTGGTCGTCTACAACAAAACTTACCAATGAATATGCCTTCGATTAATAAAAAAACTATTTATTATATGTTACCTCTTTAATTAGTGTCTAAATACTGCACTTCCTTCACAATTCTCTGTTTAATTTGTGTTTTCTCTTGGTGAGACAGAGGAAAATTTAACATTTTTCACCGTTTCGTTACATTCGTAAATAGTGCTAATTTTTACCTCAAACGCATGTACATGGGTTTATATTTATACAGCAGCCATTCGAACCAGTTTTTCTCGATTTTAAACTCTGTTCTATGGTTATCGATGCGCGGCTTAGTGTCCATATAAACTGTTAGTGTTCTGCCAGTTCCACTTATTAATAAAGCATGTGCGGAATCTCGACTGTACGACAAGTGATGTTTCAAAACTGGAAATGACTTTTCGATAATGGTCAGTTCCGTAACAACAAGAAGGATTTTCAAACAGCAGGGACTGTCCCTGTGCGTCCTTATTGAACTTCCTGACACCAAATCGCACAGGTGTGCTAATACGTCTGCTAAAATAGATAAAAGATCCGATTTTCCTAAAATAATTTTTGCGTTATCAAGTTAATTACCGTGTTCAGCATCGGACAGAAAATCAGTTTTAAAGCCCAGCAAACTCTGTTAAGTACCACTCCTGAGAGTAAACTACTCTCTTTCCAATGAAAAAGACGCCTTCATGCACCACCGAAGTCTGGGACAAGAATTTTCATAGGAACTTGCCCAAATGTACCGCAACGACCATTTTTGCTCAAGTTGACAAAATTACGCGAACACGATCTCGACACAAGAAAAAGAACATTTCCTTGAAGGGTCTGGGTGAACAAGCAAAATGCGCAATGTTAAAGAAGTCCAAAAATTGCCAGTTTAATTTGCGCTTTCAGGTCTCATGAGATAGGCTACGTATTCTTGCTCAGACATAACTGGTAAAATGCTGAGCGGCACAACGTAGTCTGTCCTAGTCTGACAGAAAATGATGAACGAAATGAGGATTAGGTAAGCTATTCGCACATATAATTCTAGCCAAGGTTTGAAGCAGTTACCAAGGCAATGGAAAAGTTTAAACAGTAGACGCACTCAACTTGCCGACAGATGTACGAGCGGAATGAAGGTCTTATATGAAATATTAATAACCTGCCCGCCGAAGTCATTAAAGGCGAGTAAATGACGTGAAAGCCCATAACACCTGACGGGGCAGTAAAAATGACGCCACAATCTCCCGTAAAAACATAGGGAGACATAAGCTCGCTCGCCTAGACAGATGAACAGGACATCAAAATTAAACCTCTGCGAGCAGAGCTGCCCTGATTCCCCTCGCAGTAGTCCTTCTTTCCAGAACAGAATTAAATTGATTGGTATTTTCTACTTTTGGCATCCGGCGTTAAGTGCATTTTTAAAGTAAGCCCACTTCCCGCCGCAACAAATAAATGCGGATAAGTCCTATGCGTCTTTGATTACGTTTTGATGTTCACAGCAAATGAACTCATAAGGACTTCTTAACGTAATTTCCTCATTTAGGTAAGGAAGACTAAAGTGCACGCACATGCCATGAAGATTGGGATAGTATTACACTTCTTTCGGCGAATCATCGAAACGTATTTTAGTTAGATTGAGGTCTGTACTGAGACCAATTTAGAACGTACGCATTAATAAACGCGAAAGGTTTTCGGAATCGCGTTTTGTATCTGAATGAACGCAGCTTCAGTTTGTTGTTTCAAGTGTATTTTCAAACTGGTAGAAAAAAAATTAAAAGCCAATATTCAGGTGAGGCTTTGGCGTCAACAAGCTTAAGCCAATAATAATATTTACCGCTCATTTGATGTTACTGCATCGGGATAGCGTGGAACGTTTGGACCAGCTAAAATCCAAATATGTTAAATGTATCTATTCTGCAATCCGATGACGACAGCGAAGAATGTTAATTTTGACGTTTATTTGCGGGCTGATCTGAAAAACGGAGACTGATACACCGCCATATGTCACGCATTGGTCACCATAATTTTTAAACCGATATTAAAGAGGCACTAGTCCAGACTTAAAACACTTGAAAAAGACGTACTCATTTAAACTTATGCCAAATACTAAAACAACATGTGAGCGAAGAAGCCATAGTTTTTATTGACAGCCCGCAGGCGAGGTTGAAGGTTTCAAAATAGACATTGCGAATTAATCAACATCGCGTGCATTAGGGGTTACCAGTTAACCACTTTACAACCTAGCGACGGTAGCCCCGACTTATAACTATTTTTGCATAAAACGAGGCTTCATCACTTGCAATTATTTTATTTCAGCATATCTTCTTTTAAAACGGTGTTGACATTTAAATGGAAACTATTTTAATAAAATAGGTAGGTTAACTCATCAAATGTCAACCGAAATTCTGAAATGACTTTCAATTTTGAAAAAATTATTTAGATCGGATTATAAAATTTATCGTCATGCAAAATAATTCTATAATAATTCAGTTACCCATAAAAGACAGCTTTCGAATGAATTTCTTTCCGGTTGCAGGCAACATCCACGCTCTGCAAAAATGAAAATGTACGTAACAAACTTTTCTCATCGATTTTTGATGTTCTTAAATTTTAAATCATATTTCATGGAAATCATGCATATAAAATATTTTTTCTTTTGCTCACTCGATTAAAAATGACGTTTTCTCCTAATTGTATTCCACAAGAAAAGGTACAAGTCGGGTTTTAAAAACTTTTCCAATTCTCAAATTACTCTTGAACCCGACTTGTCGTTACACTATCATTCAGGATTTCCAAACTGCAAGCCGTGTATTTTCGCATACGGGAAACCATGTATATTATCAGCGTGAGGAGGACCATACATTTCTCTACGCTTTCAGGAGGAGACAGTATGACGTTCGCAAAATTTGGCGGTGGATATAAGCTATATTGTAAACCCTACAAGCAACACTAAAAATGTACAGACATGGCGTTTTAAGCACGGGCATTTAATGGTGTTAATAATCTCGGAATTAGGAACGTTTTTGAAACCGAATCGTATTCAACCCTTGGGTATAGATATGGAAGAGGACGTCATTTTTTACTGAATGAGCAAAAGACTAATTATTTTATGCATGTTTTCCACGGTATATATTTGAATTTTTAAACGCATCGAAAATCGGTGGGAAATATGAGTGCTACTTAAGTGATCATTTTTACAGAGTGTGTTTTTTGCACACTGGCGGTCAAACGTTATTCCAAAAGTCGGCAACCAGAACCAACTATATTTTTATAGAATTATGCTGCTCAATGATAAATTTGAAAACAACCTTAAGCAATCCTTTTAAAACGAAGGCGCATATCATAATTCAGATTAATATTTCATGAGCGGGCATACTTTCTGTACGCCAGCTTCTGTCCTTGTCGCCTTGGACCTCTTTGCTAGAATTTACCACTTGCAAACAATAATTTTCTCTTGCGGATTTTCAGATGTTGCGGATTATTGCTTATTTAAGTAGCTTTTTCTCACTACTGGTTCGGTCACTAACTAAGTGGGCACTTGTTTTAGCCATTTTATGGATCCAACCCTCTCCCCGTGCGCTAGCCGACTTATACAGCTATTGTGCGGACTCTAGCAAAACCATGATGATCTCAACATTTTTTGCAGAGGCGTATTCGTCGTTTTCACAATTTTTTACATTATAGGATTTATTTTCAGTCAGATAAGAGTGAGTTTTTTGATGCAGTGGGTTAAGCCTATATGGGTAGCTACTATATTTGTTTTAGAAGGTCTTGTTTTGTTTAATTATTTATTGCCACTGAAAGTTCGTTTTTGTGATATAACCACATGCACCAATTTGATTCAACATGACTCTTTTAGTAATAAATTATTTGACATGATGTTCACCCTGCCCGTCCCCGTAATCCTCTTGTGTTACCTTAATTGCATACTTACCCCAATGTTTTTACGTTGCCTTTCGTTGACGATTCCGTACGCCGTGAATTACGCGTTATCTCTGGAAGAGTAGTTAGATCTTTTTGTGACACGTCGCCAGCTGCGTCTTGGTTTACTTCGACCCGGTTAGAACACAAACAACAATATTCGCATTTTTCTCTTAAGATCACTGCTAGACACGTTACATCAACTTATCAGTACCCAGACATGTACGAACAGCTCGGACAACCAACTTCAGAAATGCGGCCTGAATGCGGAGAATTAAAATCGGTTTGTGAAAACAGCTCGAGCGCTTCCTAAATTAAGCTTTAAAGTGTATATCCTCTCTTTCTCCCATTATCACCCCGCAAAGCATACCTTTGCGAACCTTAACTGTTTTCTCAAAAAACGCACCTCTTCATGACCTTAGATAAACTACACCAGCTTTGATTTCCCCAGTATGACAGCGAGTTTAAGTACAACTTTGCTAAGGTTTGAGTTTTACTTATACCAACAAGCTTTAATTTAGTGCTCTTGTAAGACTTTAAGGGTGTAGAGAAAATCCTGTCGCCTTTTTTCCCTGTGTTATGCAAAATACATCTTTTCTCAACAGCAAATAGTTTCTCGAAGTATATAATTCCCGGAAATGAGCGAGCATGCTCGTCACTTTTCATAAACCCCTATAACTATTTTGAAAAAGCGCAACTTACATATATTTACGAGAACATGCAAGTTATATTATCCAATCACGTACTTGTACTCCGTAATATACGCGTCTTTGTTACCTTATCAAGTCAGTGATCTTGAAAACCGATATTCCAGACTTTTTAAAATGAAAACGCAGTCATACCTACTTTATCCTTATCTCTGCTTGCATCATGTTGTCACGTCCCGTGGAATGGCACGCGTTTTTATGCACGCCTATCAGACGGTAAGATTTCAGGTCCCAGGTTTACGATTCAATTTCCCGTTGACGATAATTTTGGCTGACTGCTCATGGGATACTGCAAATTACGTTCATCTTTTTAATTGGTGAGATAAAACGCGCTTGCGTGAGGTTAAACGTTACTTGGCTTGGCAAAAGTAGGTAGGAATTTAAAAAGGGATCTCTTGTATAACATCGCGTTCTCGGTTCACATTACTATGTCGCAAACGATTATAATCGTTTTACTTATGGAGGCGACTGGAAATCTCATCCAATCCCCAAAATCTCTGACAGTACTGATGTGAGAAAAAAGAAGGGTATAGGAGAGTAAAGGTGAGGCACTAAGTCGCTTTTCAGAAGACGTCTTTACACAGCGTATCCGCGTCATATTGTGAGAATAAAATGGCACTTCCAGCATCAAAGTCATTAACAGTAAACTATACTTTGTTACTTGAGATCCACCAAGTTCACGTTGTACTAAGAACAAGCGCATATGGTTCGTGGATCAAGTAGAATGTTAACGCCTGCCAGAATGATATATGCAAAACCTGGAATCAAGTGAGCCTGTATGTTTTTCCACTAGATCAAACACTCTCCGTTCTACCAGTGAAGCGTGCGGTATTTTGGCTAACTTAAGAAATCTCAACCTAACATCCAAAATGAGTTTTCATCCCAAAAAAGATTAAGTAAGTTAGTTAGTAACAGTAATCATTGTGCAGCACAGTTCTATAATAATACAGTTAGCTCTAGATGCTGACTTTCGAGATGCCCTTTTTCCGCCTGTATGCAAAAACTATACTCTGTAAAAAATGACTGCTTTAGTACCATGCATATTTCTTATTGATTTTAGATGCGCTTAAAAACCCAACTATATTTCATGAAAACCATGCATAAAAATATTCATTTTCTTGCTCATTAGGTAGAAGATTAGGTATTCTTCCCAAGTTATATGCGAAAGTAGCACACCATTTGGTTAATAAAAGTTTCTGCTTGTGAGATTTTTTAATACCATAATATAGTTATTCATAAAACGTCACGTCTTTGCATTTAGCAATGTGGATTGTGAAGTTAACAATATAACTCAAATTCACTGCTTAATTTTATGGACCCCATCTTGTCTCCTATTAATATCGTAGAAAAATCATGGTTTCCCGTACACAGAAAACATATGGCTTGCAGTGTGGAAACCCTGAATGCTACTGTGACGGCAAGTCGGGTTCAAAATTATTCGGGTATCGGAAAAGTTTTTAAAACCATATTGTACCTTTCCTTGCGGCATAAAATTAGAAGATGTCATTTTGAACCGAATAAGTGAAAGCAGTAATATTTTTATGCATGTTTTTCACAAAATATAAATCAAACTTTAAGGACATCAAAATTCGATGAGAAAACCTTTTGTTCCTACGTTATCCTTTTTACAGAGTGTGGATTTTGTCTGCAGCCGGAAGGAAGTTCATTCGAAATTTGACATTCACAGATCACTGAATTATTATAGAATTATGCTGCACGAGGATAAATTATAAAACCCCATTGAAGTACTTTTTTCAAAACGAAAATACATTTCGGAATTTAGGTTAATATTTCATTCGTTAGCCCACCTACTGTGATTTAAGGCACAGTTTCTCCGACCTCTGCATTCCTGAACTGGGCTGTTTTGCCCTCTGGCCTTCTGAAGGAAATACTATAAAATATTTGCTGTATTCGGTTTTTTCGAAGGTTTTTAGTGCACCGTCAACTATCCAAACTGCTCTGAGGAACAACGGCTTCCACCCTTAATGCCTTAAAAGTATTCATATACGAACTGCTGCTGAAACATTATTGCAGGTTTGAAAACCGTTTAAGTTACTTTTAAAACCTGCGTCGATCCTTTGGACTCTTACCGTCAAAGTCCCGGAAATACAGTATCCCCCGAACATCGGCTTGTCCAGATTCACTGCAGGGGACTCTGCGGGAAGTGGAACTTATTTAGCTGCCTGATGACTTTTGGTAGACGTTAGTTCAGTCCAAATGAACCCCTTTTATTTCTACCAGTAATAGCGGCTTCCGAATAAAGGCATTAATAACCAATCTTTATGTCATATTCGAATCGTTTGGAAACAATGGGATGGCTAACGAGATAGATGCAATCAGTGGACCATGACTACTGATGGCAAGAAAAGATCAGTAGTTATGCCAATAATAATAAGTTGATCTCAACCAATCGTGCCATCTAGCACACGTTTCCCGCGAAGAAGACACAGCAAATTTGTGTCCATTCATCAAAAAACAGTACGGTTAAAGAAAAATGACCAGACAGTCAAAGGCAAGTTAGTCCGGCACCTTAACAAGGAGTGTGTGGCCTAGTATAAATAAATCGTGCCTAAAACACTTGAGGGCAAACTGACCTGCCAATTTTTAATTTCGAGGCTTTTAGATATGCATCACCACAAGGCCCTCTCGGTAAAAAAACATGACATATCATAAAAAGAATGACACTACAATTTTTCACAGGAAAGTGAAGCGGTAGGTTTTTGTGACAGGACGATCACCTCGAGCGCGGATACTTCGTACTGTGCAAATATGAAAAAAACAGCTGCACTCGGAATATGGACAAAGACACATAATTCAGTATGCATCGGCTGTGAAAAAATATTGGATAAACATATAAGTGACATAAACGTGTGATAGGACTTTCTACTGATACCCTAACACCTCGATACGATCTATGCGAAAAAGCACATCGGAATTTTCACAGTTATCTAAATTACACAGTGCAATAGATTACCAGTGTAAACAAAGTAACTTGGTAAATTGGTTTTTCGACTAAATCTGTCACTTTGAAACCAAAACCAAGAACTGCAGCTTTTTCGACAGAAACCTGTGTGAGTAATGACGGTATGGATATATAAATAAAGGAATACTGCAAAAACAATTGTTCAAGGCGCATCGGAGAGACAGGGACTTGTGTAGAAATTAAACTATATTAGAAACTTCTGATTTAGACAAAAATACCTGTTTAACGATACGTAAAAATTAGCTACGGGAGAATTAAGAGGACAAAAGTAGGCGCGAGCACATTCTATCGTACTGATCGATGATAACCTCAAGACAAAATGCATAGCAAATGCGATCCTCACAAATGCCACGGCTGGTTAGATGCTCCTTATCTCTAATTTAGGGTCGGCCGTCCATGTATGATGATGAGAAAACTTTTGTTACTTGTGTTATCATTTTTGCAATGTGTGGGTATCGCCTGCAGCTGAGAGGAAGTTCATTCGAAGGCCGACATCCTGAGGTACCTGAAATATTATAAAATAATGTTGCAGGCTGACTAGTTTTACAACACTACTTAATTTATCTTTTCGAAACGGAAACACATTTCCGAATTTCCGTTGACATTTCATTAGTTAGCCCACCTACTGTTAATAGTCGGAAACGCATTCTATTGTGATGAGCGATGATAATTACAAACAATGCATAGCAAATGCAATCCACACAAACGCCTTGGCTTGTTAGATGCGCCTTAATTTTCTTTAGTGTCGTCCGCCCATGTGTGACAAGGTCACTTCTCTAAAATGAACAGGTACAAGCATTTGGCGTCGGGTATTCCAATCCGCCGGCTACTCAGTGTCTGTCTATGTGGCCGCCAAATCTTTTTTTCTTGATAGGTGACATACGAAACCTACCCAGACGTTCTTAGATGGCCTAAGTGTAACTGGACAAAGGCCAAATCCATACTGAGATTGTTCACAATCAATATATGATAGAGGTAACTCACGAGCTTTCCTTTTTTGCAATAAATCTTTTCAAGATCTCATATAATAAAGAGGACAGACCGGCAGTTCTGCCTCTACGTGGGGCAGTTTACAAATTACACATGTGGGCCTTTGCAGCATAACTTAGGAAATTTTGGAGATAGACAGACATGTTGTTGCAAGGAATGTAGGCCTCGTAGGACAGATTGCATGAGGATATTTACCATGCACATAGCCGTATCATGTCGGAATAAATTATTATATACTTCGACTCTAACAGCCCATTTGTGAATTGAGATACAGTGCGTTACCGATCCCATGAAATGTTAGCCAAAATTATGAAATGCGTTTTCGATTAAAAAGGATTACAAAGGTGAGTTTGTCATATTGATAAGCATGCAGCATAATCCTATAGCATCTCGGACTCATCAGGATGTCGGCTTTTGAGTTCACTTTTTTCGACCTCTCATAGAAGTCACACCCGGTAAAAAATGACCACTTAAATAACACGTACTTTTCACACTGATTTGCGATGTGTTTATGAATTCAAGTATTTTTGTGTAAAACATGCATTAACAATATGCTTTTTTTACTTGTTTTGTAGAAAACAGCATTGTCTTTACGCTTAATGTCCAAAGAATGCGTGTATTATGGTTTCAAAAAGTTTCCAATTATGATATTTTTAAGACTATGCGATGTCCATATACACAGCGTTGAATATTTCCGTTTATTAATGTTCCGCGTGAAAAGTACAGCATTCCACAGTCATAGCAAAATTTTATGAACCCAAAATGGTATCTTTTTAAAAACATTAAGGAATATATGATTTTTTTGTTCGGAAAGCATGCATCTTGTAGACTAGAATCTTTAAATGTTAATGCAACGGCTGATCTGGCCCAACATTATTGAGGGATTAGAAAACATTTTCAGAATCTAAATATACACTTTCTTCGGGCAAAAAGTGTAAGAACAATGTTATTTTCCCCTAAACAAGTAAAAGAATGTATATATTGTGCATGTTCTCCAAAGAGAATAGTCGAATTCATAAGGCCATCGAAGATTAATGTGAAAAATACGTGCAAATTAAGTATTCATTTTTTCCCAAGTATGGCTTTTATGGGAGGTCGAAAGAAAAAGCATTCAAAAGCCAACATCCTAGAAAGTCTGAAATGCTATGAAATTATGCTGTCAGATAAGCAACATTACAATCCAACCTACGTAATCCTTTGTTATCAAAAACGCATTTCAGTATTTCGGCCAACATTTCAGCAAATCGGTCTCGCACTGTACTTGCTGGGGGAAGATCTTCCTAACATTACGAACGATTATATTTACGGTATAGTATTATGGAAATATCTGCCTAAAAAACGCCACATACTAAGATTTTCTCCTAATATAGAACTCTGTAGTAAAACGAAAAGAAGTAGCAAAATGGGACCATGAACAAACGCACACAATGTCCGCTGTTTAATAAACTACAAGCGAATAGACTGCCAACACCTGGTGATTTATTTATCATGTTAAAATCATCCCACAATCGACGTCTAAAGCTTAGTCCTTAGAAGGCATTCTACACGGAATCAGCTCTAAATTCCTGGGATATTTGAAGCAATGCACACTGAATGGACTTTGTCCTGGACAGAATGATCATTGTAACGTGAGTGTCGATAAGCCCCAGGTAAGTGTTAGGAGTCTGGCAGTTGCCAGTTTAGAACTGCCGAAAGTCAAGTTGTCCAGCTTTGACGGTAACCCGATGCAGTACTGGAAATTTATGCGTCAGTTTGAAGTGTACGCAGAGGGCAATGTTAAAGGTGCTGGACAGAGGCTCCTGTACTTGATCCACTATTTCAGAAGTGATGTGAGAGCTTCATTAGAAGAGTTCCTTATGCCACCCTTCCCGCTGGCTTATTCCAGAGCACGGGGAATATTGAGCTACTTATTTGGACAGCCAAATGTAGTAGCTTGTTTTCCTCTAAGTGGTATCTTCAGACAGGCATGCCAAGTCAACCAGACAGTAAAGGCGCTTTCAGAGCTGTGTATAAAAATGAAAAATTGTGCAATAACGCTCACGAAAATGAACCATGTGTCCCACTCACAGTCGCTGAACGTCGGGGAGCGGACAGCGCGCTGTCCAGCGTTCTTTATGCAAAGCCGGTCGGCCAAAGTGGCTGACAGAATATCCATCAATGGTAGAGATCCAGATTTCGCAGACCTCACGGAATTCGCAAATGCTCAAGCTACGGTGACGAGAAGTCATTTCGGACAAATACCTCGAGATGGGGATGTCAGGCGTGGCCAACAGCTCTTTACTGCCTCTGCCCAACAACAAATACGGGAGAACTCTAACGATTTCGTCATTCCGAGTGTCGATTCAGATCGACGACCAAGTTGCATTTGTTCTCAAGCACAGGAAGCATCAAACTGCTCACGTTTACTTTTGATGGGTGTCGCATATCGATGTACTTGTATGGTGGGACGCAAAGTGTGCTTTGTTCGCCTTGGTAATACACATTTTGTCAAGGGGTGCAGCACCAGATGACTTAGGGCTAAGTCTGGGTGCATGAAACGTCATCATGCGCTTTCGAATGTGGTGTCATCTGAGAACGATCAACGGACATTGCAATATGTTGTACTTTGTGCCCTGACTGGAATTGCGCATGTACAACCATGACTGGGCGTTATGCCCGTCAAGTTGGCGACTCCAACAGGAAACGTCGAAGCTTACGCATTTTGGACAGTGACTTGGACGTCATTCTGATTAAGCGAGAGCTACCTGTCAACACTAAAGGGCTCATACAGCCAGCGGCATTGGTAATAAACAACTTAAACGGCTTACTCGAATGCAAACCAAGAGTCAGAAGTCTAAGAGTGCTGCCCGTGAGTGTAACCAGGTCAGTCAAGATTGAAAGGTCTTTATTGGTTAAAGACTTGCCACTCCGCGCAGAACCGTCAATTAGAACGTTAGTATCTTCATGGCCACACCTCAACGACATAATGTTTAATGAGCATACTGATTGCGGGGTTGGCATACTCATTGGGAATGATATCGCTGAGGTCCACTGGATACTTAACCAAAATCTGGGTGGAAAGAGGGAACCGTTCGCCGTGAAAACATGTCTGGGTTGGATGCTGCCTGGATCGTCACGTGACAGACTAAAAGGGAACGCCGACTGTCATTGTATTGTAGATCGGGAGAAGGATATGACACAAAACATTAAGAGGCCATACGACTCGGAGTTTGCAGACACTTCAACAACGACTGCCAGTCAGTCATTAGAGGATAAACGGGCACTGGCTATTGCGCGATCCTCCGTTGCACTCATAAAAGGGCATTGCCAGCTGCCATTCGCTTAGCGAAATGGTACGCTGAATTTACTGGAGAATTTCTAGTTTGGCGCGTAAGCGACTAATCTATCTCAAAAGTAAGTAAAAACCACAGCCCGAATTACTTCGGAAATATGAGCAAATAATGCGTTCGCACATAGGGAAGAGATACATCGGGCGCGTTGGCGGCAACAAAACGTTTCCAGTTCCGAGACGCTGGTGTTTATCTCACCACCCCGTTGTCAATCCCCGGAAACCAGAACAAATCCGTGTTTTATTCGCCTGAAGTTTCGGAATTTCACTTGAGCCCATCATTAGAGACAGTGCCAGTGTTTCTGATGATGGATTCAAGTGAGAAACCAAAACGTCAGGCGAATAAAGCCCTTGTTCCAGCAATCCGTGTTGTATTTTACTGTCCTGCCAAGTTCAAGGGCGTATCTGGATGACAATCTGCCCCAAGGGCCCTACATCAACGCTACGTTGATATGTGTGTTGTTGGGGTTCCGACTTCAGCAAATGGTCGTGGCAGGTGGTATAGGGGAAATCTTTCTGCAAGTGGCAGTGGACCCGATTGATCGACCTGCACTGAAAAGTTTGTAGTGGGAAGGTAACGAGCTTGAGGGAGAGCCAGTTGAATTTAAGTGGACATCTCCCCCATTCCAATTGACTTCTTCGCCCTTCTGGGCCGCGTTTGTGTTACATAAAACTATTGAATGTTTCGGTTCATCCTATTCTTCATCAACTCACAGAGCAGTTCGCTAGAGTATATGCGTTAATGATTGTCTGACCTCGTTATATGATGTCGATTCCGCCAAATATTTTGTGGACGAAATTTTTAAACTGCTCTCTTAAGGTTGCTTTCGTATGCGGAACTGGGCATCTAATGACCGCCGTGTGCGACCGAACCTCCTTCTGGTATGCGAGATATTGCCATCGATCCCCTACCTACTGAACAAATATTTGGTCTGCAGTGGGATGCGCATTCCGATATTCTGACGATAAATTTCAATATTCCTAAGAACCGTTCACGCATTGGGGTATTCCGACTTGTTTGTCCTTACTTTATGTGCCTCTGACCCGCGTTTCACCCTGGGTGATACCAGATAGATGCATGCTGCAATCCTTATGCGAAGACGGACAAAGTTGGGATGAACAGCTATCAGGCGTCGAGATCTGTCGTTGGGAAAACTATATATGCAGACAGAGCGAACAGCCGAGATCCAGGAAGCAGCTGTTCCAGACTCTCACACGAAACCATTATCAGGGACAGTCGCAGATAAGGGTACTGGTGGCACAGGGAGTGCAGTATTTAAAACACGTGGCTGCGTGAGACCGTATGCGTACTGTAATTAACAACTCTCGCAATCACCGCTGGGGTCGTGATTGATGCGAAGGTGAATTGTCATCCGCGTCCGAGTCGTTTATGGCCGTGATTTCGTCATCTGTGTTCGATGCTGGTGTGAAAATTGCTCTGTAAATTGACTCACTGTCACTCGGATAATTGCTCGCCCGCGCCTTCCTCACGTGACTGATTCCTCTGTTCAGGGAAAATCTCTGCGCGGGTAACGGTAACGGGAGATCATTGCGCTTGTTGATGGATTACAGGCCTGAGAATCATGGCTCGATCAGCTCGTAGCTCTCGCGGTTATCACCCCTTGCGACGATTTCGACCTCTTTAAACTTGAAAATATGGCCAGGTCACGTGGAATGAGCCGTAACCTGAGAGCTAGTTTCTTCCCGCCGCACTGCTGCTGTGTACGGAGAAATCTCCCAGTTTCTCCGACATAGTTGCTTTCTCCGCAACCGCACCAGATCCGGCAAACGACTTCTGACGTTTCCTGCTGTGGCAGAGGGACCTTTCAGCCTCATGACTTGGCGCCTAATGGTTGCTTCCGAGCGGTGTGCAGCCCTAACTCCAAGTAGAGTGAGAAGGCGATTGGCGGCTTCCGTGACGTTCTTCATGTACGGAAGAGCCCGCCAAAATTTGGGGCCGATTGGATTTGGCCTCTGGTTAAGTTTCCGTATGAACTGGTTCACAAAGTTGCGCGGGTAGACGTTGACTATCAGTACCCGTCAAAGATATTGTAATTCACTAACCGTGTCTTCAATTTCGCTGCAATGCGTCTCAATGCGGCGGTATAGCGTCCTTATGCAACCACGTCTGTGACTGATCAGATAGTTTCCATTGAAGTTCAGTATTTGCGTCGTATTTGTCGCTTTCTAGAACACCTTGGTTTTTAGGCCGCTACAATCTTTGCGGCAGATGAGGACATTCAGGAAGGCCAGCTGGTTGTTTTCTACCTCCTTCGTCGAAACTTGAGTGTCCGAAAAGACGGCCTTGAGATGTTCCTTCAATGTCTGCACCTGATCCAGTTCGAAGACGACGAATGTATCATCCACATACCGAGCCCAGATTGTCGGTCTGTGGTGCTAGAAAATCAGCGAATCCATTCGTTTTAGGACTGCCTCGGCTATGAGTCCCGAAATCGCGAACCGAATGGCGCGCTATTTGCCTGCTCGTAGACTGTTCCATCGAACTATATGACTTTGATTATTTGGGCGTGTCCGAGGCGACTCTACGTTCCGTCGTATCAGTCACATGGTGAGGGTGCGGGCAAGCAATTATCCGAGTGACAGTGAGACAATTTACCGAGCAATCGTCACACCGGCATCGAACACAGATGATGAAATCACGGCCATAAACGACTCGGATGCGGATGACAATTCACCATCGCATCAATCACGACCACAGCAGTGACTGCGAGAGTTATTAATTACAGCACGCATATGGTCTCACGCAGCCACGTGCTTTAAATACTGCACTCCTTGTGCCACCACTACCCTTATCTGCGGCTATCTCTGATAACGGGTTCGAGTGAGATTCTGAAACGTCAGGCCAATAAATTTCTTGTTCAAGTCGTCGTATCTTCGTCTTCCGAAATTGATCTCTAAGTTACGAAGCCTAAAACCTCTTCAGCAAGCCCGATGTCTAAAACCCAAAGATATCAGCGATCCGATGCCAGTCGAACTACAAACGTTTTGCCATTCGTCGGAAGTAGCATACAGTACAGTAACACATGCTCGCTTCACTAACGACATAGGAAATGTACATTGTTCATTCGTTTATTCGAAGGCACCTGTTGCACCCCTCAAAGCCGTCTCTATACCACGTTTAGAGTTGGCAGCTGCAACTCTGACTGCGCGCGACGCTGATCTCATCCATTAGGTGCTTCCACGCACTAATCTCCTGGACCGATTCTGTGATGGGCCTGTATTATATACACAATGAATCAATTAGGTTCTGCACATTTGTGGTCAACCGACTGACAGTTATACTTGATCTGCCTGCAACGTCTCAGTGAAAATACGTGAGTTCGGACGTCAGCCCGGCAGACCCTCCTTCTCTAGGTACGTGCAACTTTGGGCTTGTACGCAGATGGTTGGACGGTTCGGAATTTTTAGTTCAACCTGAAAGCGAATGGCTTGTACAACCTTCAGAAGGACAATCTGAAGGTTTGAAATTCAAGAGGACAACTGCCTAAGTTCATGTATTAAGTCAGTGTGATGGTTTAGACAGATTAGTTATGCATTTTTCAAGTTGGGCAAAGCTAAAAAGGGCTGTGGTCTGGATCCTGCGTTTCATGCAGTACATCACAATCACTTTCGGCAAGGCACCTCGACAGACGCTGATGTTTAGTCCTATCCCAGCACCCGAAATATGCCAAGCAATCGCTTACTTCATACAGCTTATACAAAAAGACGCATTTTTCAGAGGAATCGGGTATTCTGCAGTCTACGTCAGCGGATTACCAGAAAAGAAAGTCTCTGAGAAATATAAGCTTGAAGAGGTTATGTCCAGTTTTGATTAAAGGAGTAGTGTGTGTTAGTGGTCGCCTGAACTCTTGGAATTTTTGTGAATCGTTAAAGCTCCCGTCAATCCTTCCATACAATCATCTCCTGACGGAATTAAGCATCCACTCTTTTCATTGATTGGAAGGCCGTTATGGGTCAGGCCAAGTTCCATGTACAATCGGTCAAAGATTTTGGACTCCAAAAGGAAGCGCTTCTGTCAAACGAGTCACTGGTAGTTGCCTACTTTGCACATGCAAACTTCGACAACTTCAGGGTCAGATGCTGTCTTCGTTTCCCTTGAACAGAGAAAAAGTCGGTTAGTATCCTTTTACGTGAGTTGGGGCGGACGATTTTGGTTGGTTGATGGTCAAATGTGGACGATCTTTGGGAAACGCTATGGTTGTGTGTTTTCCTGCCCGGCCCTGAATTCTTTCATTTAATGCCTGATGAGATTCGTGAGCAGAGATGGACGCACCACTGTGCGTGACAGTGGCAACGGAACCAATTTGTTGGATTAGTAACGGAACTTTGAAAGGACTTACACAACTGGGTGTCGGACCAACTGCTAAATCTAGAGATACAATGACGTTTTAACACACCTACTGCCAGCCATCGGGGAGGTATCTGGGAACGCATTATCAGGTCTTTATGACGGATTCATCTTGCTCTCTGTAACGAGCAGTCTCTAACTCACGAGCAGCTCGGTACCTCTTCGTGCAGGTTGAACGTATACTAAATAATAATCCAACTTGCAATAGATTACCCCGAATAGCTTTTTATTGATGAAGAACGGACCCGTGTTGTCTTGCAGTGACGAATTGGTGGCATGGTACCACGCTGAATGGAAACAAGTGTACTACCTCACTGGCGTCTTCTGGAGACGATGGGTAAAGAATATCCCCTAAGTCTCCACGAAAGAACAAAGTGGTTAAGAATATCCGTGGAAGTGAACCCAGGGAATGTTGCTTCATTTTCTGGAAAAAGCGCACCACGTGAAAATGGTCTTTAAGGAGTGATAGAGAGGCGTGCGATAAGATTCGCGACGGCCTCGTGAGAACGGTATATATTAGAACGTCGAACAGTCTCTTGAAAAAGGGGCGTTAGAAAGGGTTGTTTACTTGGGAGTCAGAGAAGCCGTATACCTTCAAAACTGTAGATTGGTCCCAAGACCCGGGCTGTACGTAGAATGGATAATTGGCTGGCGGTGTTGTAAGTAGTTGCTCAGCGTTTGGAATTCTTTACGTCGTCGCAAGTGCTTCCGATTTTGGCTTTCGTTGACATTCTCTCCCCTTTTTGTAATCCTCTTTCGAGCTTAATTCGTGTTTTTTTCATTTCCTCGTTTTATGTTCGGACCTTGAACTGGACAAAGAAATTCATCGGCTATGGGTATCCATTGTTGAGGCTTGTACAGCTTTCGTTATTGCCTTATTCTATCAATAGTACCGTATATACATCGAAACTTGCTTTCTTTGACCTATGCGCGTCTTCCGAACTAGTAAGGAAGTTAACACATAATGTTCCTATGCGAAATTCACAGCGATGAGTTTTTAGAAGATCCGGATTTTCTGCGTGGACAAATTGAATTGCACTGGCGAATTTGGCCTGGTTCTTACACAAGTTAATGGAGGCTTAAGGAATATTTGCTTTATACACTGCTGTTAAGAGACGAAAATCTCAAAGCCTTAATCCCCTGAAGTACAATGGTTTTGCATGCGTATTCACTTATATAAATATTATGCGAAAACGCCGAGAGAACATAATGACATCATCGTCATTTTAGGCCGTTGCGCTGCATAAATTCGTATATATAATCAGAACATAGAGACTTTGGACTGTGCATTCATTAAGCATGCTGTTTTATTAACGCAATGTTCTGCAACTTTAAAACATTTCTCATAGTTTTGCGTCGCTACAGCGTGATTTACTGCATGTTTTCGTACAAATTTAGCTAACATTATCGGAGAGTAATATGACTGATTTATCCTAATGACAGACAGGTGTGTTAGATGGGACCTTCCATTTTGAGGTTAATGCAATCTCGATAATTTTGGCCCGCACTTTCCATGGTACCCGTCTGTTTTCATACAAATGTTCCCATGTCCCATGAGTTTTACACTATTGCTGTTTTTAGCCCATCTTCACTGCCAGACAAACCTGTCGGGATCATATCGTTATTATTTAACTTCTTAGTGACATCGTCCATTCGTCTCAGGCAGCGCTTTCAACCGGTCAGTACGTAGTCTTTTTCAATCCTTATTCCCCTAATCTGTGGATTAATTTTGTCAAGTCTTGTCTGCCTATTGTCATCTCTTCATTCATCGACAGACTAACCACTCAAGCAAACAACACTGTTCATTTTGTCGTGTCAACTTGCGGCCAAAGTGTCATTTGTGGTGCATTTTTAAAATTAAAGTGCAACGACATTGCAAATGCATCCGTTTAACGCCCCAATGAGCTAAAAAGTGGATTTGCAGTCAAAACAAAAAAATAGTTTCATTTGAATTGTGGGCATGCTAAAACTCCAAACCAGCCTCTATAATCAGCCATCATGATTAGTATAAGTAATGCTGGTTGGTGGAGGCTTTTTTAGCAAATTGGTAGGACAGAGTAAGCAGCTAGCGGGATGAAAATACCTTGTGATAAGGTACAAACTTAAATCGGGTTGCGCAGACTTCAAGTGATGCTAGGTAATTATAATGAGCGTCTGCGTTCCAGATGTTTAGGAAAAAAACTACTGTATCGCGGACGGTGGCTAGCCGGAAGATATTCGTTGGTCGTGTGCACGTGGGTACATCTGCACTTGCCTTGAAGTCATGAAGTAACAATGAGCGACGGAAAGATTAAGAGTAGTTTGTCGCCGACCCACCGATTCTCCGGTGATGGGCCAAGCGCAGAGAGAACAAAGGTCTCTTGTAAGCTATACAGAACACTAAAACGACAGTGAGCGATTGTCATCAGTATACAGAAAGAAGTTGGTTTGTGTCCTCCGCAGAAGTTATGGGAGTACTCTGAACGAACAAAGTCGTCCATGGTTTTTTAGGCGAAAGCTGATTAAATAATGTATTCAAAGTAACACTTGAGATCAAGGGTCGGTACCAACTTTATTGGTAGGGTTAAAACATCTCAAGTCGCCCACGTGGATATGTGGGTCAGGACTCGGAGAAACACGGAAATGTATAGAAAATACAGCGTCAGCAGCAAAGACAATAGACAATCTAGAAAAACATTTTACTGAAAAATAACCCACAGTTATAACCTTTACTGTTGGGGTACAAGCAGAAAAGTGACGGTATCTTGTTTTTTTAATAAAGTAACAAGTGTCAGGCTTGGGAACTTTATTTTCCTAAACATCTTCAGCCACATCATTCATCCTACCCCAAGAAACAGTCAATGAGATTAAATATGAAAACCTTGAAGTTGAATCCTCCACCGGACCTTTTTACAAAACGTGCCCTTAATCAGTACAACGTTTTGAAACGACCGGAGAAGACTGATATCGAAAACCTTTCAAGAATCACGGGAACAATTGTGGCTTCCCATTCTTTTCGCTCTTAACTTTTGACGAGAACAAAAGAACAAAATGCAATGCAATTGAAGCAACTCCAAAAATGAGGTATTTGGAATTTGGATTTTCTTGTACGTCAAACGTTTACACACAAAAATGGACATTCACAAGGACGATGTTTGCCGACTATGTAACCTAGTACAGATATTAACTTATCTTATATGATGTTGACCAAAATTCTAAAATACGTTTTTGATTAGGAAGGACTACATAGATGGAAACATAATATTACTTATAATGTACCATAATTCGTGATACTTCTGACTTGCCAGAACATTGACTCTTAGTTTGGTTCCATTTGACCTGTAAAAACCGCGATGTTAGAAAATGCCCACATAACTAGTATACATTTATAACATTGGTTTTCAATGGTCTTATAGACTAAACGATTTTTGGTGAAAAGGTGCATAAAAATACGCTTTCTTTTGACAGTGTGGCAACAAATCACGTTGCCTTCTCATTTAATACTCAAAGAAAGAGTATATTTAAGTTTTTCAAAATATTTCTGGCTTAAGAATAATTTGAGCCAAATTTACCGTTACACTGATGCTGGGCGATTTTAGTCCCCAAAGTTTTTCCTTCGACGTATGAAAAATCATGTATCCCATTATGACTTCAGGAAAATACTATGTATATTTAGCAAAATTATGCCATTGATGTGGACTATATTATATATTTTATGAGAAGCATTAATAAACGAAAAGGTACTTTCCTTTATGAAAGGACACCTGGAAGTCCTAAAAGGTCTCATAATTAGAAAGTCTTCGCATTTTTTAAATATTTACAATGGGGCTTTGATGTGATGCTACATTATCCGAGTCGGTTGATAATGATGTCAGACCCGATGCGGCAGTGTTATACTGTCAGGAACACAGAAATATGCGGATGAGTTTTGTTTTACTTGACCGTTTCTGCTTTTGATCAGCATTTCCGCCTAGATCTCGAAAGCGTTAGTAACAAAAATACATTCTGTCAGGGAATGGAATATGGACTCTTCCGTGTTATAGGTGGCGTTAACTTAAATTTCAAAAATACTTGTGGATGCGTTTTGGTATGAAGAGTAGGGGTCCTTTTTTGCCAAAACTAAGATTGCACACGGCAACAAACCCTTTTTGAAATTTAGCCATGGTCATCTGCAGTTTGGCATGTCTACACCACTCATTTATTCAGCCGCGGGTAAACTTCTGATGATCTATTAAGTTTTGTGGAATACGCTAAATGCTTTCTTATCAAAAGCCATTTCCTTGACTAGAAGCGCTTCTGTGCTGTACAAACTCCAGTTAGGCTGACGCTCATGACAGATTACACTTAGTTCTCTGTAATGCAAGTCATTAAACGTTCCTCAGTAGGACCGACTTACAGTGAGTGACTGGCCTCATGACATCTTGGCCTTAATTCTAAAATGCGTTTTCGATTATGAAGGATTACTTAGGTAGGGTTGTAATAGTAATCCCACGCGGCATAGTTCCATAATATTTCGAACTCCCCAAGATGTCAGCGTTTAAATGCACGCCTTTGACCTCCTACGGAAACCGCATTTGGTAAAAAATGACTGCCTATGTTACGTGCACTGTTCACATTGATTTTCGATGGTCTTATGCATTCAAAAATATTTTGCAGAAAAAAAACCCATAAAACATGCTTTCTTTTACTCGGTTGGTAGATAACCAAATGGCCTTCGCATTATATGCCCCAGAAAAGGGTGTCTTTATGCTTTTAAAATGTTTCTAATTATGGAAATTTTTAAGTTCGTGCAATGTCCGTTCATGCAGCATCGAACGTGCACGCTTGCCAAAGCTTTTCAAGAAATGTACAGCATGGTTCACCCCCATTGCAAAATTTTATGAACTTTATATGACTTTTTTAAAGACGTAAAGAAATATGTGGCTTTTCTTACGCGGAAGGAATGTCCCTTGTAGACTGAAATTGCTAAACGACGATGCAACGCTGATCAGGCTCGAATGTATTCGGGAATTGGAAAACATTTCCAAAACCTAAATATACCCTTTCTTCGAGCGTAAAATGTGAGGACAGTTTTTTCCGAGCGATGTTTTTATGAAAAGTCAAATGAAACTTCATCCGAAGGCCAATATCCGGGCAACTCAGAAACATTATAGGAATACGTTGTGTATTAATCATCATTACAACCTAACAGGTGGGGAGTAGAATAGGGGAGTGTTCTAGATGCTGTGCAAATCCACTACCAATATCAAATACCTCATGCGTAAATCATCGTTCCTGCTGTCATCCCGATGTGGTCATCGTCGACATCGACGGTTGAAGTGTCATTGCAACATTATCTAAGTAATCCTTTCCATTTGAAAACGCATTTTAGTCTTAAGGCCGAAATTTCATGAAAGCGGTTACTCGTCGGTTAGTCGTCGTATAGATTATCACGTCCTGACCACTAAAAACTATCGATGAAGTCCATATCGACAAACTGAAATAAAAACCTGCTAATTTCATTTTAATTAAATTCTAGTTGGGTGCTATCGCAGAACCCAGACAATCATAATTCCCCAACCTGGCGGTTGGCGAAGTGCCAAAAAAGCAATCTTAGTGCTCTTTAGAGCGTTTTTGTCGATCAAGTCTCAATGTGTTAGAGGTAAGCTTTCTATTGCAAAAATGTACTGGACGGAATTTATCTCCTCTTATGTGCTCGTGTATTAGAGGCTAATTAGAAGGGCAAAAATATGGTTCATACTTAGTGCCGCCTTTGTAAATATCGAGTTTAAATACATATGTATTTCAAAAAGTTTTCAAAAATGCCTGGTATAGTCAAATCAGTTTGATTGCAAAGATGAAGACGGTATTGTCACAATTTATCAGAACCTTGATAATTCCTCCAGTCGGATAAGTCATGTTTGGCACTGTCACGCTTAAATAAATAATCCCTGTCGACGTCCGAAACCAAACACTTGGGTAAACCATGTGTTGCCCTGTTGATCTAGAGACTTTGGGTGGGTTTCGGTGTCACGATGAAACAGCATAAGAGCAGAAACGGGTCTGGCGATCGTAAAAAGCACGTTGATTCGTTTTATACGAAAGGTGAAATATGAAACTGGGTAATTTGAAAATTGTGTACCTGGCGTGCCAGAGCAAAGCTTCAGGGGAAGAATAAAACAGGTTAGGTGATCATGTTCTCTGTCGAAGTTTTTATACATTGTTTATAGTTTCTAAGAACTATAATTCATAGGCGTCAATGATAACTGGCACTCTTTGTATTAGTATTCGCCAAATGACGTGAAATTGCGACACTACGACTGATGGAATGGTGATTACAGGTGGATCATCTCCAAACAAAGTAGGACGACCATCATTTTAGAGAGACACAATAAGTCATTACTTCCATAACATTAGTAAAGTTTCGCTTTGGAGATTAATTTCGAAAATCTGGCCTCGAAAGATCTTCTAGTGCACGTTCGATAAAAAAAAACTGTCAAACGCTGCCTGGAACGCCCTTTGGGTCAGGGCCGTGGGATTTTTTTTAAGTGTTTCAATGGTTACGGATGCATTCCACATGGTAGAATAGTGGGTTCTAAGAAATTTATTGATCTGAGCAGTTAGGTTCAAAAATTTGCCATTTGGTTTTTTTCACGGTGGCATAGTAGCCAGCGTTGTGCCTAACATGTGTTACGGGTTTGCGTAGGCATTTTATAGGATAATGTGCTAAGCTTTTCCTTTAGTCCTCACCGTATAAGAAGTCGAATCTGCAACATTTAAGAAAGAATTTTTAGCAGGATAAATTTCTCGGCAAGGGTCGGTTATGCTGTCCTGGTCCCAAGTGCAAGCGCAATGTGGGCAATGAAATTAACGTAAGCCGAAGGGGTATACTGAGATCGTTGGTGGGGAAAAGATCCGAGGCTGAAACGGCAAAGGCAACCAGATGTATGACAAATCTGCCGCGAGATTGAAGGAGCCTAGAATTCCCTCCAAAGACCTGACTGACAGGACACGCGGGGAAACAATACCTCAAACCTAACGGTAAATCCAACCTCAACCTCAACAGTAAACTTAACCTAACATAATTCCAAACTTAACACTAAACCTACCACAAACCATAGGCCTAAACATAACCCTGAACCAAACCCTAATCCATAACCTTAACCCCGACTCAAATCCTAATACTTACCTTGACCATATCCCTTATCTTAGCCTCAATCGTAACCCTTGCCTAACCCTAACAGTAACTCTAACCCCAACTTTAGCACTGAAAGTAAACCAAAAACGGCATTTCAAATTAAAACTGTAACCGGAGTCCTTAAACTTAACACAAATCCCAACTCAAAACTCCATTCTCAGCCCGGACCCTAAAACTAACCCTGAATCAAACCGAAACATCAGGTTGCCCTTTCCCGTTCTAGCTTTAGCTACCTTCCCACTAACGATTTCAGCATCCTTCTTTGGTTTACTTTACTTGTAATGCCCACACCGCGCTTACATTTGTAACCAGGACAGCCTAACCAACCCCTACTAATTCCTCCAACAAGCCGGCTTTTTCAGACAAGGTCACAACTCATAATATTGTGATGAAGGTGACGAGTGCGAAGATGTTGTGCAGCCAGCAAAGACAGGCTAGACGGACAGGAGCTTCGACACCAACCTCGGCTAGTTTTCTCCAGAGATAAACCTGAGCCACTAGCGTATTTGAATTTGAAATACTGATTCGCCCGCTAGCTGAGACGGAGGTCAGTTCAATTTTGTGCCCTAAGATGTGCTGACAGGTCATGTAAAGATGCTAACCCAGCACCAAGGCTAAGGCGATGTCTTTTTGAAAGGAATGCCCCTGTCCTCGGGATTAAGCGGTGCGTAGCTATGCCGTGGTACGAGCCTCTATCTTATGCGAGGGTGACAGACGATAAGACTGATAACTTAAAGGGAAAGCTTTTTCGAGATGACCACCTGATAACAAACATGAATACCTAAATTATAAAACAAAACCTTTGGCATTTTACAACTGGCGTATGGATATCAGTACACTTCAGAAGGGGCAGTTGCCGGCAATTCATTCATGTCTAAATACTAAACCAACTGCCCATAACATGGAACGATGGACGTAATGGATGAGTAAAGGACATTTTTCCTTGGCAGCCACATGAAAACCAACAACTACACCTTACCCAAGAAGACTGGCAAGTTGCAGTCGTCGAATTTAAGGATTCCCGTGACAAAATACAGTGTTTCTTACCACAACTTTCTTGCATTCCCTTGTAGAGTACGTGAAGCAGGCCAGAAAGTGCTCACAGTCGACGACTTCGGGAGTTGACCGCACTCAGTCAACATAACAGTGAACAGATAATAGACAGGTATCAGACTCGTACATGAAGACATTTTAATTAGATGGCTTCTAGGAATGAAGGAGGAAAACGAAAAGAATCTATTCATATTGACCCAACTGTGAAAAACTCGGCGCCTCGGTGGGATTCGAACCCACGCAGTAAGGGGGCAGGCTTTAGTACAGCCAGCGCTCTAACCACCTGAAAGAAACAAAGTTATTCAGAGACCAACCAGCCGGGTAATATTGGCTGACTGTTTAGGAAATGGACATCATCAACACCTCGGAGTTTTAGCACGTGAATTTAAAACTTAGAGAGAGGGAAGCTACAAATGAAACCCGGACGCCATTAATCGTCAACAGTGTTAACGAGAAGTCAACGGTAGGGTTATGGAGCCCACTTAACTGCCATTTAGACTGTGATTCGTGTTATAGGCATCAATTGGCAGGCCACTGAAGACTTTACATTGCCAAAAACAAATATTTATTAGGACCTCACACCATTACTGAAAAGTCCGTTATTTTGATAAAATCTGTTATTGTTTATCCCTTTATCTACGCGTTCATTTCCGTCTCACACACTAAGGCGTACGACAAGGCTTTAGGTAGAAATCCAAACAATTTCTGTGTTTTCTTGCATTTCGTCGGCTTATTGTCTAGCTTGCTGTCCTCTTCGTAAAATCTCCATTACCACTATCCCCGTATGATACGATCCACAGTCTACCGACAGTTAAGTGGGATCCTCCTCTCTACCGTTTCACATAAGAAATTGTTTTGAACGTGTCTGAGTAACTATTTGCAGCTGAATGTTAGGCCAGAATTTTTCCATCTAACCTTTGCATGATTGACCTCATGGACCTTTTCACGCGCACGTGGAATGCTCTCAATGCTGCGGTGTCTTTCAGCGCTCTCTGTCTGGTTCTCCCGATCGTGAGTCGGAAATTTAATTTAGCTGAGTCATTACGCCGAAGACCACGTGAGAGAGGGATTGGTTGGCTGGTTCTGAGAGGTCGTTAGGCGATAAAGCTGTCTGAGGACTGGAAAAAATACTGTAAACCCTGTGGATTTACTTGCCTAAGGCGGGCTTTTACGGTAAAATTATCGTAAGAATAATGTCCTTCTAGCGTTTATTACAGTACTTCTGAGAGTGTAGCGCCGAGTCCGCAATTATGCTTGTTCTGCTCGATGAAAGGCTAGGGTGAATAAACCATGTCTCTCTCATAATTAGGCATGAGAGCAAATGGGTTAGTTGTGTATTTTTTAGAATCTGGGGGGAGGCAGCCACAGTTAAGAGAGCCTTTTTCGACAGTTGTCCTTGAATCAAGCGCCATTTCAAGTTTCTAAGTGCCTATTGACGAAAAAACGAGGGCCTGCCGAAAAATTGCTGATTTTTGATTTGATATTTTCCAGGATTTATCATCGAAAACAACACTCTAGCAAACTAAATCGTTTAAACGAGATTGCATTTGAAAACTGTTATATTGTTAAACTTTATGTATAGGCATTCGGTCGTGAAAGGCAGACAGTGTCATATAGAGCCTACATTCTTTATGATATCTTGTCTCAATGTAAGGAAATAACATGGAACCACAGTGACCAAGTAGTTCTAGCCAATTTTATGAGTAATTCTGTATATCTGAAATAGAAGTTCTGAAAGCACACTAATGAATAAAAATAGTGCACTCGTCAAAATCTCAGGTCCGCGTCTTACTCTTTGATTTCACATTCTCTTGCTCCAGGTTATTAAGGGTGTTTTCAATCGGCGCTCAATTATTTCTCGCACAAATCAATGATGAAGACCAAAAGGAGTGAAATAGAAGGTGTTCTGCTTTAGCTGCCTTCCGTGTAAATCCATGAATCCGTTGGGTCCAGAGACTCAGTGCTGACATAGGAAATCTTCAAATATGACAGACGTTGACTGATGTAGACAAAAATAAGATCTAGCATACATTGTTCCTATTTCCGAACCTCCTTCACGTATCTTAAATGTGAAAATTGAAACGCTTACTATTTAACAACCAAATTTCCCTACGAAAGTCAAACTGGTAAGTCCAATACAAAACAATCTTCCGGTTTCTCAAGCATGGTTACCGCGCCAAGAAACGTCTGGAGTTGTTTGTACGATCCGATGGAGTTGTGGTTAGAGCTACTGCAGCAGAGAAACCGGAAGAATGCTCTGTACGCGAATGGCCGAACTGGCGGTAGCAGTACGGAGGGAGGAGTCATGAAATTTCGTAGGTATGTGATGGCATGACGTCCGCATGCTATAAATACTGCAGCCTCTTGCGCATGAACCACCTGCATCTGCTATTGTCTCTGATGATGGGTTCGATCAGGAATCCGAAACGTCAGGTGAATACATTTCTTCTCAAGCCGATGGTCTTTCCTTTCACCACTGCTTCCTGGGGCTCGTTTTTTCACTTTTATTGGCAAGTTAAGCCACTGTCTGCAAATAGATGTTGGAAGTCTTAATGGTAAATGTAGACACAGAATTTAAATGCTTTCAAATATTTGCCTCAAGGCATACGTTGACTGCGCTCTGGTAGCTTAAAATAACTTTCTTTAAGCAGGCATCCACTTATTTTTAAAATGTGACTGAACGCCTTGATCATGCGGCCTGAACACATTAACTTGAGGGCATATACCGAGAGGAATTAGGGTCCCAGAACTTCAGACCTGTCCAACTCTATTTTTTATTAGCGGTCTAATCGAGATGCAATCTTGAATATATCGAGGCAACTTAACGATTTAATGAAATCCGCAATCAATCGCAAACGCAAATGGCCCTGAGAACAAAAACTGGCCTCCATTCGTGGTCGGTAATTCTGGATGTCAATTTAAGGGGTCCGCCCAGTGCCCCATGAAGCACTCAAGAAGGAGCAGAACTAGCGGCAGACGGCAGGCTACATCCGAGAGTACAAACGCCCACGTATGTAAATCGTAAAAAATCAGTAGATCGCTTATTGAGCACTGTTTCATGTTTCACTCTCTCGCTTTCCGTCTTTCTTTTGGAGGATAAGGGGTGAATTTGTATACTGCGGTCGGTTAGCATTAGATAGAAGTCGGATGGAGCAGCGCTTGTTAATGCAGGCTCATGTTCGCATTGGAGTTCCAGTCTTTTCCCCCTTATGCAGGCGGCTCTATCCAGCAAGACCCCTTTGCGCTTACATGCAAATGCTGCCTTAGTATGAGGCCATTAATGCCAGTAGACTTTTGGAGGCGGTACGGTTACTACGATGTGCAAAACAGAACCAACTCACTGACGTTCAACTTCTCAAACTGACTTGTTCGTGCACTTTCTTTAGTCTAAGCATGACATGCTATAGAACATGCGGTATATCTGCAGTAAGGAAAAGTCTAATTGATAAGGAAATTCTGTTACCTTTGAATGATTTATATTAGTATTAATCAGGACATGCAAGTTTGCTTAGGTATCAGACCTTGGGATGCTAATTATTCAGAGCAAACCTTTCTAACTACGTCTGAATCGCTGAACAGCAAGAACCACCGCCTGGGAAAGTTCCGTCGACTGTTTTATGCCAGATACAGTTCGCACAAAATATATACAGGAAATTAATATCCTATGATGATTTTTGCTGGGAAGGCGCTGTGTATATACATCATGTGTCACATTTACGGAGTGCCCAAGGTCTTAAAATGTTTCTTTACTCAGTATCCTGCCTAAATGTACCGACGAAGCTTCCAGATTAATCGTAAATGAATTTCATTAAAGCGAGAATATAGCTAAATTAGTGGACAAAAACGAAGTTGGGTAGGAGTTATACCTTTTTAAGAAAACAGCACTGCTCAAAACGCGGAACGCGTGCCGACTGAATAAGTTCAGTCATTGCCAGTGCACAATACAAGCCCCGCTACTAAACGAGCGCATAAAAAGACCTTTAAAAATCATTTTAAAAGCGTTCTGACTACATCTTTTCCAAGAATTCGCTTAATAAGCGGTATGGCGACCAGTCCACCGTCTGATATCAAGCAGTGTTTTCAAAATGGCATTCAACAATTTAGCCGAAAGTCTTTCTGTTTCACACCGTCCGACGGGAAGTTGACCGGAACGCAACTGATTCTGTTTAATTACTGGCTGCGAAAGATGTGCAAATAATGGATTTAACAGTGTTTCCTACCGAGGGGCTGAGTAGTTACTAAAGGTTGTGATTTAAACCAGCAGATGTTATCATTTTTATGCTCCTTTGGAGCAAAATTCCTGTTTTCAGATGACGGCAGACCTACGAGTTCCCATAGTGTCCTAAGTTAACAAATTTAATTTTTTTGTGATTTCCCCTGACATTAACGAAAGCTAAGTTACGCGGTTCATCAGTATCATACCTTTTTAAAATAAGATGAACATCAAACGTTCTATCTTCTAAGATGGCGGCCAATGCCACATCTGTAGGCTTGCCTACGCGAATCGACATCCGCATCGGAGGCTGGTGATGGCTAAGTTCCTAAGCAAAGCCGACAACCTAGCTAAAAAGCGCTCTTTCAAAGTGTTTTATTGGCGCCCTTTGTAGGTGCATGCCCAGGTGCTTCATCGTTGTACGAAGCCTAGGTGAAGAAGAACTTTAGATATTTTGTTTGTCAACATAATTCTTTACCTGCGGCTAATGAAAACGTATTTCGTCCCTTTATTTTGGAATTGTTTTCGCCAGTTTTGCCCATTTATAGGCAGCATGGTGTGATATAATGACTATTTAAATTCTGGAATATATTTCAAACAATTAGCACTGTAAATGCACTATGTTCAACGTACGATTTAAAGGTATGTTGATATATGTTCAAAACTTTAAGTGGCAAGTTGTTGGAGAGACTTTTGCCGTTACTTAGGAGTATTTGTTTACAGCTCAAAACCAGGTGTGTTATAAAACAAAAGTCACCTTTTCACTATTGCCCTAATTCATGGCACAGCATAACAAAGATTTGCGAATCAAAAAACCTTTAAAGAAAAGGTTTCGCTCCTGAAAAACAACAACCCCTCGAGTGATTTGGACAAAACTTCTAGTTGTTAAACATAAAATACTTCCCTCGAGCATCTTTTAACCTACGGACTAAGTTCGACAATCGTAGTTCATTGCAGTAGATGCCTTTTTCTTTTAAGCATATAAAACACTTATTGGACAGTTTTATTGTCCCCTCATGGTTACTGGATTTATCCTCATGCTTAAACACTTAAGTGCCACCCAAACATATGATGCTGCATATTAGGGGTGACTCTGACACTGCGTTCCCATGGAATTAAGCGCATATGCCTCACTATATGCAATCTAAGGCACCTCAAATAACCCCCGCGGATCTGAAGGGTGAAAGTTGACGGAATAACCGTGTTCCGCAAAACAGCGAGACTCAGACTGCAATGGTTTCTCTGTGTGACCTTCCTGGCCTCAACCTGCGGTTGCAATCCAAGCCGCCGCCCAGTTACTTCTAGTAAGTGGGCTAACTGATGAAATGCCATCCGAAATTCCGAAATGCGTTTTTGTTTCGAAAAGATTAATTAAGAAGGGTTGTAAGGCTAGTCAACCTGCAGCATAATTTTATAATATTTCAGTTGCCTCAGGATGCCGGCTTTTGAAGGAACTTCCTTCCGGTTGCATACAAAACTACACTCTGTAAAAAATGACTGCTTAATTAGCATGAATTTTTCCCATCAATTTTCGGTGTACCTAAAAGTCCAATTAGATTTCATGGAAAACATGCATAAAAATATCCATTCTTTTGTTCATTCGACAGATAATTACGTCTTTTTCTAATCTTATCCCGAAGAAGTGACATAATTCGGTTTTAAAATAGTTTTCAGTCAGTATATTTGGGGTAGACGACAGAAGCCCTGAGAACTCAATTTAGGGGGTACAGATGTAAGGTAAAACAGTTAAATTGCAAAACTTTTGCTTGCAGTTTTAGTAAGGAGAATTCAGAAATCCAATAATGTAACATAAAGGCGAAAGAGGCATGGTTTTCGGGAAATAATTGCAAAGAACTTTGTTCCCCGCGTTGGGACTGTGAAAATTTCCAAATGGGCTAAGTTTGACGCACAAAAAAGGATCTGTTGAAATCCTGTTAGTAGTATATTTATAGTCATCTCAGTAATCCATTATAGCTGGCTTCGGCAGTTCGGGCTGCCTTTTAGCAGGTGACTATCCAGTTGTCTCTTGAACACGTTCAAGGTAGGGGACTTAACAACATACTCCGTCAAAGAGTTCCATTGGCGAATGACCCTCTGTGAGAAAAAGGAGGAACGTTGATTTGTGTTGCACAGTGCCCTTTTAAGCTGGTAATCATGTCGTCTGAGATTAGACTTGGGTGCCATTTCAAAAAACGTTTCCCAGTCGACATCCAGTTTAAGTTCTTTTACCAACTGGAACGTTGCTATGAGTTCACCTCTGTCCTGCCTGTAGTGGAGGGGATAGAGGTCCAAGGCCGTGAGGCGCTGCTCGTACGTGACATTTTTGAGGTCATGAACAGCCTTTGTAGCACGCCTTTGTACACCTTTGAGGATATCCATATCCTTCCGAAGTCACGGCCCCCAAGCCTACACCGCATATTCCAGGTGCGGCCGCACAAATGCCCCGTATACTTTGCCAAAGACATCTTTATTTAAGTGAATAAACGTTCTGCGTATCGCGCTCATAACTGACATTGCCCGCTCAGCGACTTTAGAACACTGTGTGTTGACATTTAGATTGTCTATAATTAATGCACCGAGATCTTTTTGCACATCTACGGTTTTAATTGGTTGGTTGTCCAGGAGATACTGTCGTGAGGGTGAATTTGTTCTTCGCCTCGCTGATATTACGTGCATTTCTGCACATTTTGACGTTGAATTTCATGCACAATTTCTCGCTCCATGCGTACAAATTCTCTACGTTCTCTTGTAGTATCTTGACGTCTTCTTCATCTTTTATCGCTCTCCAAAGTTTAAGATCGTCTGCAAAGAGCGCTATGTCCGATTTCACTTCCCCTACTAGGTCATTTACATAGATAATGAATAGGAGCGGCCTGAGAACTAACCCCTGTGGGACTTCACTCGTAACAGGTGCCCATTCTGAGCGGTAGCCACCCGCAGTGGCTTTTGTCGTCGAGCGTTTAGGAAATCTTGAATCCAGTTCAGAGGATTTCCTTTTATCCCTACTTCTGACCATTTTTCAATGAAGCGCTTATGTCGGCCGCAATCGAACGCCTTGCTGAAGTCGAAGTAAATGACATCAACTGGCTGTCCGTCATCCATGGCCTTTGACAAATGCTCAAGTGAAGAAAGCATGTTTGTGAGGCAGGACCTCTTTTCGCAGAAGCCATTTTGAACTGAAGTGATGTGACAGCGGAGTGTATTGACTGATGTAATGATTTTTTAACTAACTTTTCCATTAGTTTGCAGCAAATGCATGCCAGACACACTGGTCGGTAGCTGGTGGGACATAATCGTGATCCTCCTTTGTGGATAGGAACGACGTTTGCCAACTTCCAGGAGTCAGGTAGTTTGCCAGCTTCCAGTGATTTCTGGAAGATTATGGAAAGTGAATCTGCTAATTCTTCAGCTAGCTGACGTAGGGTTACACCTGGGATCTCATCTGGTCCAGGTGACTTGACCGGATCCAGCTTATTTATCTCTGCTAAAACTGACTGCGGAGTAAAAAATACTGTGCTTATAAGTGGCTGGTTAGCGAGCAGTGGAAGAGAACAGAACTGGAGGGGTGGATCCGTGATGTAGACACTTTGAAAAAACTCGGAAAGAAGCTCGGCTTTTGAAAGCTATCGCTCACTGATCGGTTATCTTTATCCTTTAAGGTTTTGCGAATTGCTCCTGATATATGCATAAAATGCTTTAGGTTTTTGCTGCACCTCTTCCAGGAGCTTCAGTTCATAAGAAGCTCGTAATTCTTTGGTGAGTTTTTTGCATAAGGTTCGTTGTTGTCTGCAATCCTGAAGTTTTCCTGGGCTCTCCGTTTGTAAGAAGATTTTCCACAGCTTACGTTTATTCGGATTTCCTTCTTAGCCGATGTCGTCAGCTATTTCAGTTTATCTCCGGTTGGATGTTTCTTGAGGGGACAGTATCGTTCAATCAAGTCTCTCATATTTGATTAGAAGGTTGTCCAACACTCGTTGACATCTCCTCGTAATGCTTCCGTCCATAGTGTGTGTCCAATCTCTGATTTCATCGCCTCAAAGTTACCCCGCCAGACATTTCTTAAGGACTCTGTGCTTCGTTCGGGGACAGCTACGAGTGTGGACTCACACATTACTGTCATGTGGTCACAATAACCTAGGGGCGGGCCTACATTTATTTCATCAACGCTTTCCGCGTTCTTGGTATACACAAGGTCTAGGCAACTAGCTCTCTGACCTTCACGCATCCCGCTCTACCGTCACACATGGATTCCGGGTTTCCAAACTACAAGTCGTATATTTTTCGCGTACGGAAAACCACAAATTTCTCAACGGTAAAAAGGGGGACCATATAGGGTTCATAAAATTTAACAGTGGATTCGATCCGTATTAATAACTTTACAAGGCACATTTGTAAATGCAGAGGTATGACGATTTTTAAACGGCCATTTCACGGTCGTTAAAAGTCCCACAATTAGAAATTTTTTAAAATCGAATTATGTCACTTCTTCGAGATAACATTAGAAAAAGACGTAATTATCTGTCCAATGAACAAAAGAATGAATATTTTTGTGCATGTTTTCCATGAAATCCAACTGGACTTTTAGGCACACCGAAAATTAATACGAAAAATCCATGCTACTTAAGCAGTCATTTTTTACACAGTGTGGTTTTTGTATGCTGTAGGAAGGGATTTCATTGAAAAGCCGTCATCCTGAGGCAACTGAAATATTATAGAATTATGCTGCAGGTTGACTAGCCTTACAACCCTTCTTAATTAATCTTTTCGAAACAAAAACGCATTTCGGAATTTCGGATGGTATTTCATCAGTTAGCCCAATTATTGTATGTGAAAACCTGGTCTTTTGTGAAAAGCATGCGCCAGCGGGCCGTTTTTCCTTGCCAGCGACTGCGCCCGAACCAACCGCAGGCGGTCCGGACTGTCTTGGCAGCGGTCCAGGAGTGTGAAAGGGGAGAGAACGCGATCGATTCAGCGCGCGTCTACTGTCACTATAAACGAACTCACGAGCAAGTCACCGTCCCTGTTCCCATCCTACCGTGGGTCACATGGTCGAATCGTCAGTCCAGCGCATGACATTGTTCAGTCCGCCTCTCACTGTAGTTTAAAATTATATTCAATGTTTTGCGTGCTCCCTCATGTGACATGTCATCAAGCTGAATTTCATCCCAGTTAGCTCGGACTGGCACTCTCCGATATTGATAATTTCGTATTCTATCATGCCTGCTCCAAGTCTATTCCATAAAATTTTCTTGATCGAGACGGGTTTCAGACGATCACTGAAGCAGACACCACAGCAATTAGGTTATCTGTTCACATTCTGTAGGCTGGATAGATTTACCAAGTTATCACGTTTCTAAATCCCTTTTCGGAGCATACCTTTGTTTTGGATAATTTTTTTTCATTTTTCATACCTGCTGCACTGTGTAAACGAACAGGAAATGCGTAGATCTTGAGGGATGGCTAATAAAACACTAAATTACATAAAGGTTTGTACATAACATTCGCTAATTGTGTTAATGAATATTTGGAACTCTAAAGACTACATGAAGTCATAAACCCCACCTTCGGTATGTCATATATATTACTCTCAGGAAATTTTTAAGCGGTCTGGACCATCTCAAATGAAAACTATTTTGTCCTTTAGGGCCTCTTTTTCGCAATAGTCACTTCATTTGGCTGCTCTAATCTGTTTCATCTACTGACCCTGAGCGTACTTAAAGCTGTTTTCATGCAGTCCATCATGATTTACTTTACATTTACTGCGACAAACTCACATGCTCTTCCTAAAGTACATCTCTTTAACCTTCATTGGACTTTCTATGACACCGAGCGCCTCAAATGACTTGAACCTTGTCTGCTTTTGTAGGACCTTTTAAACCTTGTGTTTTTCCAGTCGAGAAATAAAGTTTGTAAGGCCTGCCACAATCCGTTGGGCCTAATAAGACAAAGTTTAGTACCGATCACATGTACTCTTCTATGTTAGCGGTCCGCCAGACAAAAGGCCATGCGGTCAGTTCACAGGACACGAGAGAAGTCACAGGGGGGGCAGTCAAAGCAGGCAAATGAACTTTCTTCTACCACGGCTATCCAGACCTGCAGCGTACACAGATGTTCTGAAGTCGTTAGGACACATGTACTTCGCTCTTCAAGCGACAGTACAGTTAACGTTTATATGGGTCCGCTGTTTTTGCTTGAGCCTTATAAGTTTCCTTAACATGACGTCGAAGTAGCCCTAAAACGGGCCTCTGCTAATTTTCCGCCTGAACTTAGAAATATGAATTGACGTTCGCGCTGATGATCGCACGTCAAGGACGTTTTCACGCTGGATTTTGACTAAAAGAGGCAACGCCACATCTGACTTATTTTTAACACGACAAAAGATAAAGCGACTGGACGTAAACTCTTCTTCTAAGTCGCCGAATGTGGCCACTATGTGAAATCGTCTTTTCCTTTAAAATATTGATTTTCTTTAGGCATAAATCCACCTGGCTCACCGTATTTTTAAATGCTTAGCTAACAAGTCTTCATTTACGAACCACTTTTCTCTCTCAGTGTGCCATACTGTTTAATTGAAATATTAAGACATTGAGGGAGAAAGTGCAAAGGCTCTGACACGGCGTGCCAACATTAAACAGATGTCAATAGAAGCGAAGAGACGAGTTCCAAGAAGCAGTCTTGAAAAAAAAAGACACAAGAGCTTTATTAGCCTGACGTTTTGGATTCCTGCTTGAATCCATCATCAGAGACAAAAGCAGATAAGAGTAGTTTATGCATATGCGGCTGCAGTATTTATAGGATGCAGTAGCCATGCTACCGCATACCTATGTATATTCACGGCTTCCGCCCTTCATCAGGGATCGTTGCACAGATGTCCAAAACTATTTGGGTTCTTAAAAAGCAGTATATAAGTGGTGATAATTTATTAAAAGTCCAAGTGGGGGCAAAAATAGTAAATATTAAGCACACTTTTTGTAAAATAAGAGAAGCCTTCACCTGGATATGCGTATTTGTGAACGCACTTTTATGTGAAATCATGGTGTTGCTTGTTGAGAGCCAGATTGTGTGTATGACGCGCGCAGTCAGAAATTCTAAATCTGTCATCCAATGTGACCACTTTCGCATCGGACAACTAGTCGACTCAAACAGTGGGCTGGTGCCCAGGAGAGGAAAGGGAGAGGCTGAAAGTTTCATGATACAACAGATGTGCTAACTCATGAAATGTTGGCCGAAAGCCTGCAATGTGTTTTCGACTCAAAAACATTACCCAAGTAGGGCTGCAAGATTGGTAACTGTGCAGCAAAATACCAAGTTAGTTCAGTTACTCCGGATGCCGGCTTTCAAAGTACGTCTTTCCGGCTGCCCTCAAAAACTACACTTTAG